>QRDG01000150.1:1316237-1471288 GCA_012064385.1 Puccinellia tenuiflora
GTGGCGCGTCGGGCGGCCATCACGAACCACTACTACCTCGAGCTCACACCGGAGCAGCGGATGGATCCGGGCTGGCATCCCGACTACCGCCCGACTTGGGAAGCCTTCTTCATCACTCGGCGTGAGAGGGCGCTCGCCAGGTACGAGGGGGACGGCCCGCCTCCTTCGGACTTCAACGAGGCCGGCCGTCGGCTGTGGTGGGCTGGCCGGACTCTCCAGGGCGTTATGAACTACATCACGGCCGGCGATAACCCCCGCCTACGCTACCCTAACATGCAGTCCGGGGGTGCTCACCCGTCGAAGTTCGAGCCACGAGCGCCGTATGAGTACGATGACAGCGACGACGACGATGATGGCGACTATGAGTACGAGTATTATAGGCCTAGGCAGGAGTATGACTAAAATTGTTAGGACAACTGATCCACTGTTGTCATTCTGTACCGTATCAACTGAAAAACTTCATGCCAAACATATCAGAGAAATCGGTCACCTCCTTCACCTTGCATTCACTACCGCACCAACACCGCACGACCTCCACCCCCTGCGGGAGACTCGCATCCTTCATCTTTTTCGGCCTAATAGCTTGGTCTGAGCAAGGCAAACTCATATTCACTTGAACTGGAGAGGGTGAGTACAAGGTTTACTCTTACTGAGTGACGGGGACGGTTTCTTATAGGCCGGAAAATTTGGGCGGGAGATGTTGCGCGGTAAATTTATGGCGGGAAAATTGGGCGGGAGATGTTGCGCGGTAACTTTTGGCGGCAAAATTGGGCGGGAGCGGTAACTTTATGGCGGCAAAATTGGGCGGGTTAAATATAGTGCGACCAAAACAAGAAAAGGGCCAAAATGCAAAAAAAAACAGCGTTTCGGCCGGCTACGGGCCGAAACACGGTGGAATCGGCTGACCGTCCACGCGAAAGGGTCCAGCCTCTGACGCGGGCCTGAGGCGGGCCCGGCCTGGGAAAGTTTCGGCCGTCAGCTGGCCGAAACACTCCTTTCAGCTTCCAGAGTGCCGAAACACTCTTTTTGGCCGGCCGCGAGCCGACGGCACAATATTTCTGGAATTTTTTCGTTCCGCGTAATATTTTCCGAATTTTGATTAAAAAAATAATATTTAAAAAAAAAACTCCACAACATATACTGTCGCACAGAAATGACATAGAACGATCAATCAATCAAGCACCTCTCGAGGTACAGGGAAACGGGGAACCAAACGCAGCTTTCGTGCAGATGCATCAGTGACCGGTGATGCATCGCTGTGGTGCCAGGCCTGCATCGGCTTTGTACACACCGACGGTCCAAAACTCGTGAAGAATGCCATCACGCATAAAATGACTGGTAAAGAGAGAACTAATGAATTAAATGTGAGTGAGTCAAGATCAATATATACATGACTTGGTAGTAAAACCTGCATGAGATGGCTAGTACTTTCGTGGAAGAGTTCTCTTTCGCTATAGAAATAGTGAAGCCAACTAAAGACTATATATGTTGCCATGGAGATAATTTATAGAACCCGCAGTCAATTTACTCATGTATCGAGTATGTATTTGTTTGTTTAATCTGACGGTTGTTGCGATCTGAAACAAGTATACGCTTTGATATGAGGCATTGGAGTGGAACAAGTTTCTTATGTTTGGGCGGAAATTCGTTGAGGTAAGGGACGGAGTGAAGCCGTCGAGCTACCGAGGAGACAACATCAAGGGGGCCGAATTCAACGAGAAGAGTTGCATCCATGATCCCCTTTGTGACGCTCAATCTCCTCCGAGCTTTTACCATGGGAGGGTACGCTGCCATGCAGCGGTTCATGCAATTAACCTTGATTTCTCGGTACCTAACAAAGCCTCCTTTCCCTTGGTATTTCTCGGTACCTAACAAAGCCTCCTTCCCCTTGGTTTAATGTCTGCAGCTGGGCTACCACCCGATTGCTAGTACAACGTTCTTGGCTTCAAATTTTTGCATAAAAGAGACCTACATACCTTCAAAAGGTAAAATAAGACTATTTTTTAATTGGCTTGCGCCTTCTCATGGCCATGAAAGTCTCAATTATTTCATCTTCATCCACTTTGGAGAAAGTATCTCGCTCAATGTATGTGACTAGACAATCATCCAGAAGACCATCACCCATCTTATTTCTCAGCTTGTTCTTGACTAAACTCATTGCAAAAAATGCTCTTTCAACATTTGCGGTCGCCACCGGAAGAAGCAATACCAATTTGAGAAGCATATACACAAATTGATAAACTAGATGTCTTCTTGTTTCTACAAGCTTAACCGAGAGATCAACAAGATTTTCAAGGCCTTTGAAATTTTCATCTTTTCTCATGTCATCAATATAGTTATCAAGTTGTAGTTCAAGGCATTACAAATCTTGGCTTGGAAAATCATCGGGGTAGAACTCAGCAAGTCTACGTACCTTTTGTGCATCAAATGCAGCAAATGAGTTGGCTGGACTCAATGCTGCCATACAAGAAAGCAACTCCATATTGATCTCATCAAAGCGATTATCAAGCTCTTGAATGATTTGATCAACGATACCAAGAAAAACTTCTCTTCTAAAGTGATCATCATTTGTTTGAGGTCGAGAAAACCGTGTTGATCTTCCAAAAGGCACGTAATTATCCTCCATTGCAGGAACTTGAATGCCATGTTTATTGCAAAATAATGTGACCCTTTGAAGAAATGCATCCCACCCATCAGACCTCAATTCTTGCATTCTATTTTTCGCAAACTTAACAAGCTTCATTGCTGTTAGAATATCTTGGTCTCCTCGTTGCAAACACTCAGACAAATCATTAGTGTATCCAAGAATAACAACCATCAAGTGTGCATGGAAAATAAAGTCAAATGACTCAAATAGTCCAACAAAAGTATGTATTTTTGGCCAATCGCTTCTTTGTGAAGCATCTTCTCCAAGAGATATGAGTGTGTCACGGATGGAGGAATACATAGCAATCATGTTGACAACAGTTTTGAAATGAGAACCCCATCGAGTTTCAGCTGGCCTAGGTAACCCCATTTCTTGATTTAATCCCCTCCCAGTTTCTAGTTCACCACATTCAATTGCCTTCATGATATTTTGAAGTGTAGCATTCCGAAGCATGTCATGATGCTTACAAGAAACACCCACAATACCAAGCAAGAGAGACACTTGATCAAAAAAACCACACACAATCATTGTTTCCCTTCGCAACAGCAACAAGAACTAGCTGGAGTTGATGTGCAAAACAATGGACATAATAAGCTGAAGGTGACTCTTTCATGATCAATGTTTTCAAACCTTTAATTTCTCCTCTCATATTGCTAGCCCCATCATAACCTTGCCCACGGATTTGAGTAACAGCCAAATGATGATCCACAAGTAATGTTTCAATTGCTTTCTCAAGTGACAATGAAGTAGTATCACTTACATGAACAACTCCAAGAAAATGCTCACGTGGTCTTCCTAGCTTATCAACAAAACGCAAGCATAGAGCTAGTTGTTCTTTGTGTGACACATCGCTAGACTCATCAGCTTGTATAGCATAGTAATCATCACCAAGTTCTTCAACAATTCTCCTTCTAGTTTCTAGTGCACAACATTGAATAATGTTTGTTTGTATCCCGTGGCTAATCAATGTGCAATTACCCGGTGCATTCTTCAAAACAAACTTATTCACCTCTTCACTATTTGCTGCAAGAAATTTCAATAGCTCAACAAAGTTACCTCTATTGATAGAAGCTTCACTTTCATCGTGTCCTCGGAATGCCAAACCTTGATGAAGAAGAAAGTTCAAGCATCTAAGTGAATACTTCAACCTGATATTGTAAAGACGCAAATCCTTGCTACTCACTTTCACAAGAAGATCATCAATTGCTGCACTGGGATTCACAAATAAATTGTATTTCTCTTGAGCTGCATTGTGCACACTTGTTACACCACCAACATGCTTTGAAAGTGCATCCTCTCTGTTCCAATTGTTCCATCCACCTTCTGTGAATGCGTTGGTTCCTTTGCCACTAGTTTTTTTTTCTCTTTAAACAAGTAGCATACAAAACAAAATGCAGCTTCCTTCTTTGGACTATATTCAAGCCAATGATGTCTATGAAGCCAAAAAGGACTAAACTGAAAAACTCTATCTCCAATTAATCTTCCTTTAAATGAGTGGGCATAATTTTGGAGTGGACCTTTAAGAATATATGCTCTTCGAACCGCATCTTGATCATTGACTGGATAACTTGCAATAGGTAGTCTTTCCGCGGGATCTTGTGGAAGCCGATTGATATCATAAACCGGCGTGACGGTGGTGGAGAAAAGGATGGCACTGGATTCACATTTTCTTCAATAACTCCCTCTTGCATTGATTCTTCAGTTTGCTCTTCCGCTGGAACTTCTTCAATTTGCTCTTCCGTCACATCCGCTGCTGGGGAACGAGACGGACACGCCTTCTTCTTTGCCACATGTTTTCGAACAGTGAAGAACAAAAATCTGTTTCTGGACAGCAAACTCACAAATTAGTCTTCCTCTCTTTAGAGGCTATTCTTGGCACCAAAAACCAAAACAAAAAGATACAAGGAATTGTTATAGAAGTAACATCACCCAAAAACCCAAAGAAAACAGTAGGTAAAAATAAAATGGATTGCCTCCCATAAGCGCTTTTCTTTAATGACTTTTAGCTAGGCTTGATAATTTTAATGATGCTCTCATAAGAATAAGAGTTGAAATACAAGGATAGCAGAGGAGGGTAAACGTGGACGTCGCGTACGCCTTGATCGATGATGGGGCGCCGTAAGTATATAGGATGCGCACACTCATGCCCACGGGGAAGATGTAGCCAATTTTGTCCCAAAACCAGCCGGTGAAGGGGCACTCGAAGAAGATGTGATCCGCCGTCTCGAGAGGGGCACGACAGAGAGGGCATGCCGCCTCCACGACGGTGAGTACATGGTTACTAGGCAGAGCTTCCCAGGATAGGATCCTTCTCTTGAGCAGGAGCCAGGCGAAGAAAAGGACCTTCGACGTTGCGAAGTTAACCCAGACAAAGTGGTGAGCAGGGTCATCGACACCGCCCCACATCCGTAGTTTGTAGAGAGCCGGGGCATCAACGACACCAGAGGGCTTCCGACAGCGGTCCAGCACCCGCACGTCCACCCCAGCGGAGAGGTCAACCCCGTCGACCGCAACTAAAAGTGCGGGCAGCTGGCGCGTTCCAGCATGGTTCAGACGCGGGACCAGGGAGCAACGGACCCCCGCGTCGAGGACGACATGGAATGTCGTGTCGACATCAAGCGCAAGGGAGAACAGCGCATGCCATCTGACGGAGAACGGTGCATCGCTGCACCAGACGTCTAACCAGATGGCAGTGTGGCACCCGTCGCCCACCTGCACCGAGGTGATCCAGCAGCTTTCTGCCCAACAACAGAGGACCAAGCCCATCGGGCCCAGGGTGAGCCAGCTTCAGAGTGGAGAAGGTGGACGAGCTTCATTTACAGTAATTTTTGTTTTTCACAACCAAGCACTTGATCCTGAGCGCCCCCCCCCCCCCCCCCCCCCGTGAACCTTCGGCCTGCACACCGCCTCCTGATACGTGTCAAACGTATCGATAAATTTTTAGTGTTTCATGCATGTTTTACATCATTGCCATTTGTTTTTATATAAATTTTATGATATATTTGGGCTAACCTATTAATAGTTTCAAAAGTGCACAATGTTCTTGTTTTACACTTTGATGTGTAGGAATCGCTTGGAAATTGGCAAAAACGCAAAAGGAAACCTTGTTGGAGTCGAATTGGACTTTCCTGAAATCTGTCCCTTCTAACAGATTTCAGAGATCGTCAGTTTGAGACCTGAATACGATGTCAACTGAAGTTCTCACATCGGACATAGTTGTGGTAAATTTCCATAGCTTTCATTTAAGCCCAAGAACAGCCCAATCCGAGTCTGTACGGCCGAGATATCCCCGTTTTACTGAAGCCAAAAAATCTGATGACGGAAATTCGGGAAAGTATATAAAGATAGGAAACCTAGGTCATCAAGCCCCCACGAATTTTTCTCCTCCTAGACAGCCGCCTAGGACAGGAGAACCTCCTCCATAACAGCACCATCTCCAAGCTTGAAGGGAGGGCCAAGGGCCGCCGCCGCCGCCTCCAAGGGCTGCCAACACTCCAAGGGCAGCCGCCGCCGCCTCCAAGGGCTGCCGCCGCCGCCTCTCCAAGGGCAGCCGCCGCTGCCTCCAAGGGCTGCCGCCGCCGCCTATCCAAGGGCCGCCACCGCTGCCTCTCCGGGCCGCCGACGTCGCCGTCTCTGCTCCGGGCTGCACCTCTCCATCAAGCTCCCACTCACCATGGCCATGCGTGAATAGTCTCCACCGGGGCTGAGGCTTATACAAGTAGCTATATGGTTATCTCTCTCTCACATGATGTGATCTTCATTGTGATCATGAGCTTTATTAATATAGTTGAATACATGATGTTTCCCTATGTGTAATGGATATGATGTTGCTCAAGTGCTGTTATCTAGTATAATTTGCGGAGTCACCGTTGTGATCACGGTACCACGGTGACAGTGAGGGTGCCGTGTGTGGCTCAAAGCATCAAGATTAGAGGGATATTCATCATGAGTTTCTTCTTTATTATTGTTGGATTGAATAGATCATGAGGTTTCTTGATGCTTGGGTTATTGAATAAAAAGACTATTCAAGAAATAGGTTGTGGTGTTTGTTAGTACTATTTTTGGATGCGGATAGTGACAGCATGAAGTGTCCATAGATGTGGAATACGAATTTTAAGGTGTGCTTTTCGTAGCCCTACGCAATTCTCATCCTATTTGATCCATAAAAGAATGATCTCCGAGTAACGTCCACCGTGCATGTGTTTTTGTGGGAACTATCATGTGTTTAATTATGTTAATAATGTTGAGAGTAGTCGCTAGTGAAAGTATGAAGCCTAGGCCTTGTTTCCAAACATTGATACACCGTTTTTAGTCACTTTTGTCACTTGTTTGCTTGCTGCCATTTTTATTACAGAATTACAAAATTACCTTTTACCATCCATATCACTTACATTTTACCATCTCTTCGCCGAACTAGTGCACCTATACAACTGACAATTGTATTAGGTGTGTTGGGGACACAAGAGACTTCTTGTATCTTAATTACAGGGTTACTTGAGAGGGATATCTTTGACCTCTACCTCCCGTGGATTCGATAAACCTTGGGTTACTCACTTAAGGGAAATTTGCCGCTGTCCTACAAACCTCTGCGCTTGGAGGCCCAACAAGTCTACAAGAATAGAAGCGTGTAGTAGACATCAAGCTAATTTCTGGCGCCGATGCCGGGGATGTGAGCGCTTGAAGGTATCTTCTTTAGATTCTACAGTTATATCTTTTGTTTCTTGTTTTTATTTCACTAGTTTGGCTTATGGAACGTTGTTCTTTGAATTTGCTTTTTGAGACTGGCCTCTCCACCACTCCCATGATGGATAAGGTTACTCCACATACTGAATGTATTCCTTTCAAGATACCGATGGGGATAATTGATCATGTTATGAGCAATTGCTATGCAGGAGATGGAGCTATACATCCTAGTTATCATCTGCTTTATATCAAAGAGTTTTGTGAGTTGTTTGAGATTACAGGTGTATCAAGAGAGGTAATCATGACGAAATTATTTTCCTTATCACTTAAGGAGAAAGCATTGGAGTGGTATAGGCTGCTAGACATTTCTCACTTGTTGGATTGGAAGGAGCTTGTGTCTCTCTTTTATTCTAAATTTTATCCTCTTCATGAAATTCATCGAGATAGAAATTATATCTACAATGTTTGGCCACATGATGGAGAGAGCATTGCTCAAGCTTGGGGGAGATTGAAATCATTAATGCTTAAATGTCCTAACCATGATCTTTCCAAGGATATTATTGTTAACAATTTTTATGCAAGGCTATCTCATCATGACAAGAAAATACTTGATGCTTCTTCTATGGGTTCTTTTACAAGTAAGAAGATTGATGCTAAATGGGATCTTATTGAAAAGATTCAACAAAACATTGAAGATTGGGAGATCGACAAAGGTAAAGAGTCGGGTATAAATTATGAGTATGATTGCATTAAGTCTTTTGTTGAAACTGATAGTTTTAATAAGCTTAGTGCTAAGTTTGGACTTGACTCTCATATAATTTTTGATATCTATAAATATTTTTCTTCTCATATTAATATTCCTAAAGAGAAATGGTCTAAGCATCATGAACCATTCAAAGACATTTGCAAACAAAATGAAATTGTTAATGATGATTGCAATATACATGATCCAATCTCTACAAATAATGTTCCATATAAGCATGTTAATTTTTGTGGAGTGCATAGACCTTGTGAAAGCACTCGGGTTGAAGAAGATAAATATTGTAAGCAACATAAGCATGAAAGAACTAGCAAATGGCTTAAGGATTTATATAAATTTTCTAGAGAATTAAATGACCTCTATCCTTTTATGTGTGAACTTTGCAATGAAGAAGGTCATTTTAATTTCCAATGCTCGTACTTTAATGATAGAATTATTAGCCAGTTTTGTGATAACATGATCACCTCTAGTCTTTATGATGAACTTAATTTATTTTTGGGGTGTGAAGAGTTGTCATAAAAAACTTCTTGGTTAGATAGTAGTACTTTTGGGAAAAATAGCATTCTCAAGGGAGCTTATCATTATTGTGTTGTGAATTGCCGTGACAATGCTTACATTGCAAAAATTAGAAAGAATATCACTTCACCAAAGTATAAAAGGACATATGTTTCTTATGTTGCCAATAATGAAAGGGAGATATTCTCCCAAGTTTCTCCTTTCTTTTCTAATAATGAATCATATTATGTGGAGAAGCTTCCTTTCCAACCACTCCCTCCTAAGGTGGTGAAGAAGAAGAAGAAGAGAGGGAGGAGTAAAAATAAAGAGGAAACTGTATCATCCCCTAAGCATATTTCTCCCATCATGGTTGTTCCTAATGAGCATGAATCAAAAATTATTGAAGATGATCCACTTAATTGTATTCATTATTATCTTGATGTTAAGTCTATAGGCACTATTGAAGAAGATTATTTTATGCCTCTTACTTATTGTGATGATCATGATTGGGAAAACAATATTACTTATGATCTTGAAAATCTTTTTGGCACCAATTTTGAAAATGATGATATTGATAATTGTTATACTGTTGGGAATATTCATGTTTCTTCTAATCATAATGTGGAAAACCCCAAGCTTGGGGATGATGGGTTTGAAAATCCTTTTGGTATTGGAAGTCATGATGATTTTTTTACAAAAATATATGCTTGGAAAGATGACTATCCCCTTGCTTATGATGATATTATGCCTCCAATTTTTGATGATTATTGTGATGATAACTATGCCATAAAGAATGATTTTAATCATCCCTATGAGACTCATCATAATTATTACTCTCCTACTAAACATCATCTTTCTAATACACAATTAGTCTATCATGTCCAAGTTCTATATGATAGTCCTACTCTCAATGCTACTAATAATAAAGATTTTACTTATGTGGAGAGTAATAATAATACTTTTATGCATGTGAATCATGAGAAAAATGCTTTATGTGATGGTTATGTTATTGAGTTTTCTTATGATTCTACTAAAAGTTATTATGAGAGAGGGAAGTGTGGTTATATAAATTTTCATCTTATGAAGTTTCCCCTCTTTATGTTGAAGGTTTTAATGTTGCACTTGCTTTGTCTTCCTATGCTTAATGCTTTATGCTCCAATGATTTATTTTCTTACAAGATGCCTATGCATAGGAAGAGAGTTAGACTTAAATGTGTTTGATATTTGCTTCATGATGCTCTCTTTTGCGTTCCAACTCTTATTCTTATGAGAGCATCATTAAAATTATCATGCCTAGCTAAAAGGCTTAAAAGAAAAGCGCTTGTTGGGAGACAACCCATCTTTTGCTTTCAGTTTATTTTTTTATTTTTCTTGAGTCATGAAGTTGTTGCCTCTGTAGCAACTTCATTGTATCTTTTTGTTTTGGTTTTTTTGTGCCAAGTTTAGCCTCTAATGCATTGAAAGTGCGAGGTGTTGTTTTGCTGTCCAGAAACAAATTTCTGTCCTTCACTGTTCGAAAATCAACAAGTAGTAAGCAAGAGATTCTAGGGTAGCACAATGCTAACCCTAGAAACGAAATCCCTCAAGTAAATGAGGGGGAAATGAAGAACGGCTTGGTGAAGATGTAGATCGGGGCCTTCTCCTTCAATCCTCCAAAGATCAACGAATTTGGGTGGAGGGATTGGGAGATCTATCGATTTTGAGCTTTGAGCTTTTGGGGCATTAATGGAGGAGAGAGAATTCAAAAGCTAGCTACCAAAGGAGGAAGACATCCTCCTTAAATAGCCCTCCCTCCATCCAGCCGTTGGAGGCACTCCAGTCCCGCAGCACCGGAAGTACCGCCAGGAGGGCCGGTACTTCCGGTCTCCTTCCATCCACCCGTTGGGGGCGCACCAGACCCGCAGCGCCGGAAGTACCGCCAGGAGGGCCGGTACTTCCGGTCTTCCTTTCATTCTTCAGACAACGGTCTTCAGTCAACGTCCTTCAACCCGCCGCAGCGGTAGTTCCGCTGGAACCACCGGTAGTTCCGGTTTAGCGGTAGTACCGGTACTACTTCCGGTGCTACTTCCGTTGAGTCCAGTACCCAACTTTCGTAAGCGGTACTGGGCTCCGGAAGTTCCGAGCGGTAGTACCGCTGGGACGACCGGTACTTCCGGTTTAGCGGTAGTTCCGGTACTACTTCCGGTGCCACTTCCGTTGAGTCCAGTACCCAACTTCCGAAAGCGGTACTGGGCTCCGGAAGTATCTCCGGAAGTTCCGAGCGGTAGTACCGCTGGGACGACCGGTAGTACCGCTGGGATGACCGGTGCTTCCGGTTTAGCGGTAGTTCCGGTCCTACTTTCGGTGCCACTTCCGTTGAGTCCGGTACCCAACTTCCGAAAGCGGTACTGGGCTCCGGAAGTTCCGAGCGGTAGTACCGCTGGGACGACCGGTACTTCCGGTAAACACCAGAACCACCAAACTGAAGCATTTCACGCGACGATTCTTTTAGATTTCCTGCACAGCTAAGATTCAACATTAGAGTACTTAATTGTATTGTTGTCAACATCAAAATCACATGGGGTTATCACATGTTCTTTCAAACGCTCTCGCAAGCATGATCTTCCCGAGGCTTTCCAAATTGATCAAATCGAATGCTTTTGCAAAATCCAGCTTCAGGACAAAAGTGGGAGCCCGCCGTTTGAAGCAACATTGGACCCGCTCAGTTCCGTATACAAACTTTTCAGAGATGCTTCTTCCCAAGAGGAAGCCAGACTGATTCTAATCCACAAGGGCCTTGATCTGATACTGCAGTCGCGAGGTGGGAGCTTTGCAAAGGATTTTGATGGAGCAATTTTGCAGGGATGTGTCGCAGTAGGAGCCAGGCGGGAGGATCCCATCTTTCTTTGGCAGGAGTACAATATGCGCGCGGTTGATCGCCCAAGGTCTAGTCTTCTTAGAGTGAACGGCGGCAAAAGCCCAGAGCAGGTTGTTTGAAACCGTGGGTGAGGCAGGCTAGTAGAAACTAGGACCAAGCCCATCCGGACCAGGCGCACTGTTGCGGTCCATGACATCCACAAATTCCTTGATCTCCGCCAACTTGAACGGGGCCGCAAGGGCTGGCCCATCAACCCGCCATGCACCGTGATAGAGAGCATTCAGGTCGAAGGCCCAGCCGGGCTCCCTCGCACGGTCCAAGAGGTTGTAGTAGAAGGCGCGAAGGGCATCAGCTTTGCCCGCATGGTCGACAATGAGCTTGTCCACGATGTCGAGGGAGCGGATGTGGTTCTGACGGAACCACTGCGACGCCCGAGCGTGGAAGAACCTGGTGTTTTCATCCCCTTCCTTTACCGTCATGAATTTGCCTCGCTGTTTCCAATGTGCGACCGCACGTCCGACGAAGCCAGCAAGCTGCAACGGGACGGAAGTCTATTTCGAAATCAACAACGCATTAATGGATGGGTCACGTAGGTTAGAGCATCTCCACGGGGGGGGGGGGGGGGGAGGGGGGGCATAAAAGGGGCCGTAATGCTCCTTTAGGGCGTCGAACAGAAAAACAGGCCACACCGGGGGGTCGCAAAGCCTTTGTCCGGCCCAAATTCTGTCTGGCACCGCGAACAGGGCCTCCAACTTTGGGGGCTGCCTTCGCGGTGCCGGACACTGTCCGGCCCGAGCCTCTGACAGATATGGCCCGCCCGTCATACACACGAAACGAACCGGCGAGGCGCAGGCACGCGGCAGTGTTTCAGCGATGCAGGCGCCGCATCGTTTCAGAGGCGAGTCATCGCATCGTTGCACGGGCCGTCAGGCGGCGCTTCGTTTCAGTGGCTAGGTGGGCGGCGCAGTGAAGCGTCGCCTCGATGCAGCACCGTAGAGCCACGCGGCGGTATGCATGCCGTCTTGGCGTTAATGGCGACGGCATCTCCACTCCTTCGACCGGCTTTAAAAAGCCACCACCGGCCCTCTCGTCTCACACACTCCACCACCGCCCTCTTCCTTTCCTTGCAGTCGCACAACAAAGATGCACCGCCGCGGACCAGGTTACCAGCCCACGGCGGAGGACCACGAGAGGCGCCGACGCCTTGACGCGATATCGTTGGTGCGCTGCCAACGCCGCAACGAGCTATGCCGGATCCAGGGATCCAGATTGCGGCGGCTAGGGCTATGGCGCCGCCGCCACCACCCCCTCCTCCTCCTCCACCCCTGCGGACCGATGACCGTCGTCCCATGACGGTGGAGGAGGCGGAGCAGCTCGTGCGCGACTACCTCCCTCTGCCCGCCGACCGTAGCCTGCCGGACGGCTGGCTGGTCAACCTGGACAACGTCCCGGTTGCGCCGCCCCTGACCGGGCAGGCGAGACTGGAGTACATCCAGTCGATGTGGCAGGCGGACGTCGCCGGCGCGGTGACGGAGGAGGAGCGGAGCCATGTGCCTCCATTCAACGCGTCGGCGCCGTACTGGGATGCCATTGTGAGGTCCGAGCACGCCTGCCGCCTCCATAGCTACCGCACCGACGACGACGAGCCGCCCGAGCCGGTGTCCGACGAGGAGGAGCCAGCTCTTCCTCCGCCACCAAGCTGCGCCGACCATTGATATCGAGGCCGTACCAGACAAAGACTTTCAGGATTCTGGTCAAGTAGTGGTTTCTCCACAGGCTACGTCGATCATTGATATCGACGTAGCCCGAAACGGCCTCTTGACCAGGTCTGTGAGCAGTAGCTCGACCAGTGCCGGCGAGGATGGCCCCGAGCAGAGATACATTCTGCCCGGACTCCTCCGCGGTCGACATATGTGAGGAAAGTCTCGGAGTCTGGCGGTCGAATTAGATGTAGTTTTTATATACATACCTAATAATAAAAGCGTTAAGTCTTCCACGGTTTGGTTTGGTACGTCACTGGACTTACCCCTAAAGTTGTATATAATTACGCACGTATGCCACCTATAAGTTGTACCGGTTCGTTTTTTCCTTCCGTGTGTTGTTTCCTTCGTCCCCTTCTTTCGTCTGGTCGGGCGACTCCATAGCTGTCGCTCCTCTGGCCGCCTGTCGCCCACAGGAACAAGTGCTTTGCCACGCTGAGGAAGTCCCGCATCCCCTCAACACCGAAGTGTAGAAGCCAGCTATCGACTGTGCGAGGCTCATGCGCCTCAGCCCACGAGACCGACCCAAAGCCAAAGGAACGAGCGGTTGCTCGCCCTCCTCCGCACGATCTTCGCGTGTTGGTACTGCTGGACTACGGTTTAGCATGATGATTCGGCGTACACAGGGACGCAAGGGTGGCCTCAACCCGCGCCCAATGCTCATTCTCTTCACCATGTGCCGGACCCTGCGGCCGAGGGGGCCGAACGAATCGATTCCAGCTGGTCCACAGCATCAAGCTTCGCATCAGCGTTCTCCATTGAATTTCGTCAAAATACGTACCTACAGCTATGGCAGCCATGGTTTGCCTGTAAGAGACGTCACGAACGTATCGCATTGAGGAGGAAGAGACGCGCCGTGTACAGCCTGGGTTGTCGATCTTGAGCGGCCTCGATATTGGAGGGAGCGGATAATGGATGAGCGCCGCGTATCCACATCCTGAATCCTCCCATGACAATTTATCTACCTTCCTCTATTCCCCAACCCCGAGGAAGGCGACGTGCCTAACCGTGGAGCGAGTCGCCTTCGCGGAGTAGTGCGAGGTACGATGGTGGTGCATTGGCGATGTTGGCATTGGAGCACATGTACTAGGTGGTCTGACTGACGTTGGTTGGTCTGACTGAAGTTGAGGGCAAATGAGGCAGTGATGGCTCGACTGATCATTGAGTGAGCCGTGTACGCGTTGAAGCTGGTCGTTTTGTGACATGACGAGCACTTATTTGTGTGCCTCCGTGAAATAAAGTTTTTTCACCCGTTGCAACGCACGGGCATGTTTGCTAGTAAATTTAAAAAGTTGTATCGAATTTATATCGAAAACGAATCAAATTGCATCGAATGTTCTATTTGAATCGAATAAATTTATTACAATATTCATTTCTTTGCTACGGGTCCGGCCGTTTAGGGGGTGCCGGTGTGGGAGGAAAAAAAAAGCGCCGGTTAAGTGTCCGGCACCCTCCAATTGGCCTCTAATGAAGGTGTGCTGGACACAATTTAGACGCGTCGAGATGCTCTTAGTAGAGATATTTATCCAACGTGTTCTGAAATCAGTTGACATCTCGCCAGAAGCCACCGAACTACTCTGTCCTCCCTGTCCTCGTTTGCTGCACCTCCCCGTTAAATCGTCGTACCCCGCCAGTGACGACTGCTACGGCTACTGACCGGGTGCAGTGACAGTACTGAACTCTATACTGTAGCTGTAGTTATCTTATCACAGAAAGTCAGAAATGACAGGGAATGATCGATGATCCATCGATCAAGCAGCTCTCCCTTTCGGCGTACAGGGAAACGGGGAACCAAACCCAGCATTCCTCGCCGGTCGGCCGCCACCCGGAAACCAGCGGCTCGCCTCTGGCTTTACTGCAGCTCCAGGACGCATCAGTGACCAGTGCCGGATCGCTCTGCTGCCTGGCCTGCATCGGTATTGTCCGCGCCCGAAGTAGAAGCCGTGCAAAGAGAAGGACACGAGCTAGCGCGACATTTTCGGCACCACGCGCCAACTGATCTGGGATCTAGCCGTGTATTCGTGGAGCTGATCGCCATGGCCCCGCCCGTCACTGGTCCAGCGACACCCCTTGATGGTTGGTCGTCCCGGTCGAGTCAGTGATAATCGCGAATCCGCAAATGGTTTAGGTTTCAACTTGCTACTAGATTCGTCAGATAATTAATTAACGGGGTCCTTTTCTATGGTCGGCTTAACTTACATGGATAAAAATGCGTCCAACCAGAGTGCGCTCTCTCTCTCTCTCTCTCTCTCTCTGACGAAAGCACGGTAGAAAAACTCAGTTAATTATATATACTTCAAGATCTACGCTCTTGGCAGGTTCTTCATAGCGGTGACCATGGGACGATAGTGATTCTCGATGGCTGGTAGACCGGCTAGCTGCCGAGTACCAAAATCAGTACGATGCAAATAGCTGACCAGAAATTCATGATCTAATTGATGTGGTTGGCGAAGAAAAGGGAACATGTACTGTACCTTGTACGAAGCCTACAGGGACAACCAAGCGATGATAGATGGGGTAGCTTAGCTTCAGTTTTCCTCTTTTCTTTCCCAGACATTCAGAAAGATTCTAGATAGTGTACGTTGCACAGTGGGTGACTGAATTTGATCGTCGGGATCAAGTTGATCTCTGTTCAGAAAAATGGGTATCGGTTCGTGTTGTTTGTTCATGATTTCTTATAACGGGTGTTGGATCGATGGCACCCGACCCTGATCAAATGGCCTCCAATCATTGATCAATTTCGCGAGCGGCACTGTCGTTATCGGGGAAGAAAATTGAGAATTTAGGTTCGCTTTCGTGCCTTATCGCAGGCACTTATGCCCTGTTGAAATAAGTGGGAGGTGTAAAACGAAAGCTACATCCATTATGTTCCCGACCATATCCTTGCGAATACTATATGTTGGAAGAAATGAGACCTGTTCTTAATCGTAGATACCTTTTTTATGAAGGTATTATATTACTATAAAAATATTATCAAGTACACCTAGTTTATGTAACAACTTAACACCACGAGCAACTCCAAATACGAGGATGCACACTATCAATTTATTGAAGAAAAAAAAAATCTAAGCCACGCAATAACCAACATCGACATCGACCACTGTTCTGACAACACACGGAGTGCGAGATGGTTCTCCAAAAGAAACGCCTTCAGAAGTGTAATTTTTTTTTAAACGGGGGCAAAAGGTTTGCCTCAATCTATTGATTAAGGAGAATAGTTTAGTAATTTTTAAGGGTTACACACCGGCCTAGGACCCAAAATAAAAGTAAAGGCTGCTAATCTCCTACCAAAAGGAACTCCAGATGCTTGGCACCCGTCTTGACCCACGTTGTAGCCTCATCTTTGTTCCGGCCGAGGATGATGGATGGGAGGGCGGACTTGTTCTTAAAGACTCTCGCATTTCGCTCGCTCCATAGCTCCCATGAGACTAGCATGGTAAGGGAGGCCACCGCCTTTCTCCTTGAGGACCCTCTCATGGTCATATGCACCCACCAATCTCTGACGCAATTAAAGTTCGTCCAAGAGCTTGTGTCCATCCAGGGGATGTCAAGCCAACCCTTCACCATGTTCCAGATGCGGATGGAGAATCGACATTGGAACATGAGGTGGGCGGCAGATTCTCGAGTTTGCTTGCAAAGCGGGCAAAGATCGCAGTTTGGCCATCCCCTTCGTTGAAGCCTATCCGCCGTCCAAATTCTGTTTTGGATGATGAGCCAAGCAAAAAATCTACATTTGGGAAGTGCCCACACCTTCCAAACCGTGCTCTTCATGTTGGATGAGATAGAGCCATAGAATTGAGCATGGTATGCCGAGCTCGCCGTATAGATGCCCGTGGAAGAAAGAGTCCAAGTGATGGTATTAGGGGTGTCTTCATTTAGCTCCACAAGCTGCAGCAAGGTCCAAAGAGCAACAAATTGCTGAATGTGAATTAGAGAGAGACCACCCGTGGTGTTTATTTGATTTATCCATGCGTCGTCTTGCATTGCCATATGCACACACCACTTCTTGCACTTCGAAATGGAGAAAATGAGAGGGGCAATGTCACGCGGTCTTCTCCCATCTAGCCATGGGGAGTCCCAGAACGGAGCCTTATGAACGTTACCAATCATGATGGCAGTGCAAGCGTAGAAAAGTTTGCAATCTTCCTTTGTGCACGGGTTACCCAAACCAATCCAAAGCTTGTCGACATCCATCCATTCTTGCCATAACAACCTAAGCCTCAGAGCCGATCCAAATTTTTGGGTGTCGAGGATCCCCAAGCCACCAAGCCCCGCCGGGCGACACACCGTTTTCCAATTTATCTTGCATTTTCCACCGGAGACCTTGTCAGAGCCCGCCCACAGTGTAGCGACCCCGAATCCAAGGTTATACATAACTGTTATGTCCTATCAGCCATGATAGCCGAGAGTTACTGGGGTACCAATCCCAGGCAGCATTTCACTGCAGGCGTGCCGGGAACACCGGTCACACAAAACCCCTCGGAAGACAACCACACGCTGATCATAACCAGGGATGCATAACGAAGAATCCTAGGATCAAGCTGAGCTATCGGACTCGGCCTCAGAGTTATACAGAAATGCTATGTGTCACTGGTCATGCTACGTAGCCGAGGGTTACTGGGTTTACCACTCCCAGGCCGAGTAAACATCGGCAGGCGTGCTCGGAATGGATCATCGGCACCACAACCCCTCGGCTAAGCCATAACACGGGCATAGCCAAAACTGCATAACAAAGAGCCCAAGAACCTTTCCTCTCAACCGTGCACTTTATATCCATACACGCATCATGCACGGGAGAGGTTGAAACAACCGGTACAGGGCAGTGACTCTAGGACAAGAAAGCAACATACAACTCTTATTAGAGTAAGATAGCAAAAATACACGCAGAGGTCACATGACCCAACATTACATCATACAACGGAAGGCAAATTATGTTGCTATTCAACAAGATTAACAAAAGGCCTAAGAGGCCAGAAATAAGCAACGGTGACGACCCAGTCTACAGATTCCAGGCTGCTACCTGGGAACCCCAAACTACTCGTCGATGTCCACGCATAAATCTCCATCGATGGTATCTTCATTTCTGTCAAAATAAGGTAGCGGCAGGCCTGAGTACGGAACTCAGCAAGACTATAACCCGTTACGGTAATGCATAAGTTAGAAGCTGTTTGTGGGCTAATTTTGCGTAAAGCCAACTTTTCAATAGAGGGAGGCGAAGTAGAAGTCCGTCTACTCAGAAGTTTTGTAAAAGGGATAAGAGAACACTTTTATCTCCTTCGATCATCTTTGAACCCACCAGAATCAACATCAACATCAACTGCTCTACAAGGATCACTCCCTCGACTCTCCCTCGAGGAAGCAACCCGCACACATTGTTATCAAGTTTTACGAATATGTTCAAGTTGTCATCTATGATCAAACAGCAAGACCCAAGTCGTCCTTAACCGTGGGCATGGCTATTCGAATAGATTTATCCCTGCAGGGGTGTACAATTTGGTCCACACGTGCCAACCGACTCTTAATGCCACTAGATTAGCACACTTCCGAGGGTGCCGGCAGAGGGTGGTTGACCACGACTCTTAGGTTGCCTAGATGTGCCCATAAGCCAACCCAAATAGGGCCATTCCGCCATTAACAAGAGATGGCCATCTCCTGACGGTCCCTATTTCTGTGCGTGGGGACCAAGATCAGTTCGTCCTTCACTTGTCCCCAGACACGACCTATCTTTTCTTCAAAACATTTTCCCACACACTCGCAAATGGAACACGTCAAACTACGTGTCCTACGGGCACACCTAAACAAGAAACAGCCGAGCGGGGTTCAAGGGCCCGCGTGTGTCGTACTCTCAGTCTTGGTTCAAGCGATAAGCACAAGAGGTCCTAGGGCGGCAAGAACAAGACAACCCACCACATCCCACCGTGGCCTCATTGTCCAAGCCTTTTAGTCAAATTAACATGTCCACCATAAAATCCTCGATATCCTGACATGCTAAATTCATTCGTATTGCTGATACATCGACATGATGGATCAGATCATAACTAAGCATGGCTAAGCATGTGAACATATATAGGGCTCTGGCGACACACAAGCAACCCTAATCATGCTAGGATGGATAAACAGGTACTAGGCGACAAGGGGAACATGCAAGATAGGTTGACTCTACCTATCGACCAAAAGCTTTGGAACCGATATGGTGCTTATCAGAAATAATACTTGAAAATATGGGAGCAGATAGAAGAAGGGGTTGTGCTTGCCTTATTGAGCGATAACAGAAAATATAAAGCAGTTGGGATCTTCTGCTTGACTTGATCATTGATGATCAAGTATTCGCCATTTGTCGTCAATATCCGTGCATTCGTCGTTGGTGGTGCTGATCTTCACTTCGGAATTTCTCGAACTCGGACTCGTTCTACCGGAGAAAAACGAAGCACCGGAAAGAAACGACAACAAACATTCAACATGGCATCGATGCAATGCGCATACAGGAATGATGACATGACAATTTACATGGATTCAAAATAAACCCTAACACGTGATAACCAATTTAAATGAGGTCCAAATATAGTATTTGGGGAAAACCCCATAATTACATAAAGTGGCATTTTAGTGATTCTAGACAAACCTTAATTTAAGTTGTTCAATCATGCATGATCTTTGCATAAACAGATAGATCTCATTTTTCTGCAAATTTTGGTATATTATTCATATTTTTCTGAATTACAGAATAAGAGATATTGAATTTACAATTTTATTACATTTTCTGGAATTTCTAAAATTATTAAATATCTGACAGAGGGGACCCACCCGTCAGGGTTTTATTATTTTCCAAAATCATTTCTAAATTATTAAAAATATGACCACCTGGACCCACATGTCAGGGATTTATTAATTAAAGAAATTATTTTCTGGAAATAAAAGAAAGGCTGACATCATGCTGACGTCAGCACTGGAGGCAACCCTACTGTCGACCTCGCGTTCGTCGGAGGAGCGTGAGCGGCGACGCACGGCTTAGCGCGTTGGACGCGCGTGACTGCGGCGACCATTTGGAGGCGGCGCCGCTCGGTTTTGGTCGCCGGAGCGTGGCCGGAGACACGGCCGAACGGCGGACGGCGATGAGCTACGGCGCGGCGACGATCCAGAACAAGAGGAAGAATAAGAAAAGGTCCACGGGGACCATGAGCTCACCCTGAACGCGAAGAGACGGCCGGCTTGGCGAGGGGAGGCCGGAGAGCGACGAAATCGTCCGCGGCGGCGGCGGCCGGAGGCGGAGGGGAACGGCTCGATTCGGCGGACTCCGGGCGTCCCGGCATGCGATGCTCGACGGGAAGGAAGAAGAGGTCTAGGCGGAGCTTATGGCGGCCTCGGTTCGCCGTGAGGTGGCCGGAATCGACGGCGCGGCACGTCGGCCATCGGCTAGGGTTCGGTCTCGGCGGGAGAACGAGAGGAAGAACGAGTGAGGCGAGGAGAGGGAGAAGGAGGAGGAGGGTACGGCACGGCGTCTTGGGGTCTTATCCCCTCAAGCAGGGAGGCAAGGAGGAGGTGTCACGGCAGCTGCGGCGGGTTGACACGCTGCTCGTCCTTCTGTCCAAAGGAAGAAGAAGGAAAACAGAGAAAGAAAAGGATTTTTGCCGAAAACCCCCTGGGTTTTAAGGAAATTAGTTAGGCTACTAGAGAAGCTCCAAAAATTATGAAACTTTTTATGTAGGGCCACAATAATATAAAGAGGCCCCACAAATTATTGCAAGATTTTTGGGGACTTTTTGCCACATTTAAAAATAGGGAGGGGAAATAACCATTTTAGGGTTTCCCTTTTATTTTAAAGTACCATAAATTTCTTAATGCAAGAATTAATGCATGATATGCCCATGATTAACTATTTTACACAATAACAGAAACATGGGTTGTTACACACAGGAAGGCGCGTTGCAGCTTGTTTATTTTGTCCACGAAGCCAGGAGGCAAGTGGAGCGAGGTTAGGTGGAAAACCGCTTGCAAGGCCATTACCGAACGGACCAGCTTCCTTCTTCCCGCGGAATTGATGAGTTTGCCCGCCCACATGGGAATTTTCCCCGCGATCTTGTCCTCAAGGGGCTGAAGGTCGACCCTTTTAAGCTGCCACACGGATAGTGGGAGGCCAAGGTAGCGCATTGGGAAGCAAGCCCTAACAGCCGGAAAGGGTTGGAGGACGTCCTCCAAGTCGATATTAGCACACCGAATGGGAACGACGGAGCTCTTTTGCATATTCGTGAGCAGACCCGTGACATCACCAAAGGAGGTTAGAATGGAGTCAAGGTTGGCAATTTCATTCTTAATAGGAGCCACAAAAATGGCAGCGTTGTCCGCATAGAGAGAGGTCCGAAGGAAAGCACCACGTCCACGAAGGCGGGAAAGATCACCCCTTGTCGTGGCAAGATCGAGGATTTGTTGGAGTGGGTCAATAGCGATGTCGAAGAGCAATGGCGATAGAGGATCGCCCTGTCGGAGACCACGACCATGGCGAATAGGGGTGGTCGGCACTCCATTAAGAAGGATCCTCGATGTGGACGTATGTAACGCCCCGACCCCAGAACTATACAGTGAAGCGTTGTGCAACCGGTCATGCTACACAATCGAGGGTTACTGGGTTTACCAATCCCAGGCCAAAACTCATTGGCAGGTGTGCTCGGAATGGATCATCGGCACACAACACCTCGATCATGCCATAAGCTCAGACATCGCTATCACGTATAGTAAAGAGACCGAGACTTGTGGAACAACTGGCACATTGCAGACTCTACGACACAAAAGCATATAGCAACTCATATAAGAGAAGATAGAAATATTACACACAAAAGGATCACAGATCCAACAATACATCAAGCAGAAGTGGGTAGTGTTGTCTAACAACAAGATGCAAATATATGGCCTAAGAGGCCTACAAATAAAAGATCCCAGCCAGCTTGTTCCACGGTCCCAAGCTGCCACCTGGGAACCCCGGACTACTAGTCGACGTCCACGAAGAACCCACCTAGCTGCTCGGTGTCGTCCTCCTCTGAAATACAAATATAAAGGCAGCAAAGAGAGACTGAGTACGACGTACTCGCAAGTTTAGTAGGGCGATATAGGCCCAATGACTGACGGAGGCTCTAAAGCTGTATATGTAGTTATTTTGCATAAAGCTAGATTTTCATAAACAAGACATAAATGACACAAGGCACCGTCTACTCAGAATATTTTTCATAAAGGGGGTAAGAGAGTAACATTTCATCTTCGGTTCTCGTCGAACCTACTTGTAGCCATAACCACTCATCTCCACCAAAGGCACTCCCCCGAATCACCCTCGAGGAAATGAACCTTTATCACAAGTTTATTATGCAACCTTTAGCTGCCATATCAATTAGGTTAATGTTCTCTATGAGCTAATCCGCCTTTCCCAAGAGTTTGTCTATAACTGCGGACACGGCTTTTCGAAAAGATTTAACCCTGCAGGGGTGTACTAATTTACCCATTGGTACTGTCCGGCTCACCTGATTGGCCCTCTTCCGGGGAAGCGGGCGCGGTTAAACCTTTACCTCGCGTGACACTATCCAAGAGTCATCTGTGGCCACAGGGCAAGTTTACCCAGCCTATTTCAGCCCCTGCCCCATCGCCACGTCCTAAACACAAATCCTCATCAACATCTTCTTTTCCACTCACACGCAAATGGAAAACCGAACTAGAGGACCCTTGGATACGCCCGCACAAGTTATTCAGTTAGTAAGGCGCCCATACACCCACCAATGGCAGCACGCTCGGTTCTTGGTTCTAGCTAAAAGCACTTTCATCCTAGGCGGCAAGAATGAGGCAAAACAACATCCCTGATGGCAACTCATCCAACCCTTTTAGCAAATTAATTATCCACCACAAGTAACCATCATGTCCGAACATTCCACCACCATTCATAATAATGGAATTAAATCACCGGACAAAAATATATCATTTGACTAAGCATGGCTAAGCATAGCTAAGCATATATAACAACAATTATATCTTTGTCTCCGGCCAACACATCAAACCTACGGTTTATAGGAGGGGAGGCATGTGATGGTTCAGGGGATAAACATGCATTCATAGGATAATCTACATCTTGATCAAAATTGACATTGGAATCGCATGCAATATTATAGTGGAGAAAATAAGTTTATAAAACAATAGGATTCTAGATGACAAGAAGGTTAGGTTATCTCTTGCCTTGCTGCCGGGGTGTGTAGTACGGCTCGTCGGGATAGGTCGGGGCGACCTCAACTCCGGAATCTATCGATACCCAAAAGAAAATACAAAGACCAAATAAATCACACGAGGACAAGTGCAATGCTCAATCACATGATGACATGTCAATTTCATGCAAGGATTCCATATATAGATTTAATAGCAAAATTAAATGGAGAGCCAAATAATTAGTGCAATTATTTGGAAACAACCCCATATTTAACTTAATGACCACACTCTTTATAAATTATTAAATTATTAGAGAAGTGGCTCAAATATGCCTGAACATGACATGAATGGTTAGGGTTTGCCCTTCCGATCATTTTGGTACTTTATTTGGAATTTTCTGAGTACCGAAGAATAAATAGCGAATTAAATAATTAATTGAATTTAATTCTTTTAAACAAATTATGAATAACATCACATAAATATGTGTGATCATGATGTGATATTAGCATGGTTTGATTGCATTTGAAGTGTTGATCACATTGATATTTTATTCATAATTTTTGGATAATTATTTAACGAATTATGAATTTTTCCGGATTAGGTGCTAATTATGTCATTTTAGGGTTTCCTAATTAAAGGAAAATTATTTTTCTCAAGAGAGCATGGAAATGTCACCAATAGGTAGGTTATGTTTTTCTAAACACATTGGTATTTAATTTGCCAAAATTGGAGCATTTTTTCAGATAATTATGAATTATTTTATCTCTATTTTTATTTACAAAAAGTGAAAAGCAAAGTCTCAGGCAAGCCGGCCTCAAGCCGGCCAGGCCGGGCCATGGGCCGGGCAGGCACCCGAGGCGGCCAGCCTTGGGCCGGCCCAGGCTGGGCGCTAGGCCAGGCACCAGCCCGAAGGTGCCGGCCCACAGCCGACCCAGGCCGATGACAGGCCGGGCAGTCTATGGCGCGCGTCCGCCACACCGGAGGAGCAGCGGCCGGCGACGACCACCGTTTGGCGGCACCACCGTGCGCGGGGAGGGGTGCCTGGCATGCGTGCGTGTGCACGGGTACGGGGCGGCGTGTGTGAGCCGGGGAGGAAGGGCAGGAGCAGCAGCGCATGCTCGGCTTGGACTCTGCCATGGCAGTGGTGACCATGGAGCTCGGGCGCGATCAGAACGGCGCCCACGGCGACAGATCCGAAGGGGAGGAAGATGCAGAAAGTGCGGCTCACCTTGGGGAGGCTGATGGCGAGAGTGAAAGGCTCGAGGACGACGGAAACGATCGGAGCTGGTCGGGGAAGAGGAAGAAGACCGACGGTTGGCGCGCTCCGCACGGACGGACGTAGTCGACGACGACCTTGGCACCTCTGGCTCCGGTCCATCGCGTCAGGTTGTAGAGGAAGCCGAGGCATGCTCCATGGATAAGGTTGCTGAGCTTGGGGAGGCTTGAAGCGACGGCGACGTCATCGACACCGGCGCGGGGCGTGGCTTGGTCGAGCTCGATCCCGGGTAGCAGGGGACGGAAGAGGAGGCTCATAGGTGGGGATATGAGTTAGCAGGTCCAGGGAAACCTCCAGGACATGGTCGTGGAGCTCGGAGAGGCTTGGTGCGGCGACGCCCATGGAGGCTCTGTTCTCGGTCTCTGCCGGGAAGAAAGAAGAGGGGATGAGAGGGAGAGAGGTGGCGGCGGCGCAGGGAGGGGAGAGGAGCTAGGGCTTGCGGGAGAGGGAGCAGGTGAGGGGATCGGGGTCCTCTTGACCACGGAGAGGGGAGAGCGGCATGGGGGGCACGGCGGCATGGTCGGCAGGGCGGCATGGGCGCCGGCCCTGTCGCCAAAGTGGAGGAAGAGGAAGGACTGACAGCGGTGACGCACTGTCAGGGTTTTGATCTTTTTGCCTTTTTTTTTTCCCTTTTTCCAGAATTTTTAAACTTAACAGGGTTTTAGGTATTTAAATGAGGCCTGTAACCACTTTTACAAATTCGGGGAAAAATCATGTAGGCTCCCCATCTCATTTAGAAGCTTCACTAAAATTTGTGTTGCAGAATAAATTGTTTTGAACCACATTTGTTCATAGTGTTTAGTTATAGTCATTTTTGATACTTTCCAAAATAGATTTATTTGAGGCATTTAAACATTTTCTAAAAAATATGCAAAAATTTATATAGGCTCTAAACACCATCTAGAACCCCCACAAATTTTGGTGGTCCAAAATAAAATGTTTAGAGCACCATTTGTTCATAGTGGTTTAACTAAGGCAATTTTAATAATTTCCCAAATTGCATTTATTTGGAGGACTTAAGCCATTCAATAATTTATGAAAATATTTATGGAGGTTCATATTATATTAATGAAGCTCCACATAATTTTATTTGAATTTTTGGAATGTTTAACTTGGTTTCCAAAATTAGGATTTGGGATTGAACCAAATTGAATTCTCAAATTTATTTATTTGTTTGACAGAAATAGATTTTGCCAATTATTTGTAAAAGTTATTCTTGGAACTTCCTGAACAAATTGGAAATTCAAGAACAACTTGGTTTTGTCATTTTGGACAATACATCTAGTTTGGGAGTTTTTGGGGGAAGAATTTTACTTCCCTTCTTAATGTTTCCCATTGTTGCTTGGTTTTAAATTTAGCAATTTAAATATGTATGTCATGATGCAATGCAAACCAAAAAGTGAAAATTTGGCCCATATTTTAGGGTACTAATCTGGGGCTGTTACAACGTACGGAGGATAGCGGAGATCCAATCGCAAAAACGGTCGGGACTACCTCATTGATCAGAAGCGTAATGGCACACAAGTGTCACAGTCACGGAATCGAGTCGAAGACTAGATCACGAGTTTTCATCCTAAAAGTAAAACAAAGAAATTCATGCAATGCATTCAACAAGATAACAATATCGAAACACCGTCATATGACCGGCGAAGGTCACACTCACACCAAGAGTTTTCATCCTTTCCCGACACCGAATTAGAGCCATGAAACTCAACAACAATATGTTGTCGCATCCGCTTGTCCACCATCTTCATTCCTTCTAATTTCTAAACCTCGACAATATCGAACACAAAGAAATGTTCATACCCATGTATATATGTTGTCTCACATATCACTCAGTCGGCGACGAATATGCATAAATCTCGTGCATGAGAATCATGGCACATGACATCTCAGCTGGAGAGAATTTGTGGACGAAATATTTGTAGAACAGAACGAGCCTCGGTCATGGTTCGCGGACGCAGATTTTTTGTGTTCTCGACAGGAAAAAAAACCCGCAAAAGAAAGAAAAGATCATTTGTCGTCTCCACAAACGGCAAATTAAACACGCCGTTGCCGGCCCGATCTCGTCTAGAACTACTAGCATCGAACAGAAAGATAAGTTTCGTCCAATGGCAGGTAATTTTCTTTGTCAGGTGCATATATGCCATCTGGTTAATGAATTTACATACACTAGCAAATCCCAGTTTCACTTTCCAGTGGATCCTGGCAATCTGGCCGGCGTGCACACAGAATATATACGGTAGTGGCGCGTCGACGTCGCGCACGAAAAAGAACCTCGATCTTTGTCCATTCGACCGACTTGGTGCTCCTGGCCCTCCAGCCTAGCTCCGGCCGGCACGACACGAGCCTACTATACGCCACATATATGCGTTAGCTTTGCCCGAACGCAAGGCGAAATTGCGTGTCGAGAGCAAGGCGGATTGTCATGCATATGTGTGCTGTAGCTTTCGGGGAATCTCTTTGTGAAAAATTCAATGACGCGACCGGATCGAGCGCGACCACGGTGCGGCGCGTGCAACTTGCAAATTGCTGTTTATGGCTTTGCCCAAATTATTTACTTTAAAAAAAACTAGCACACATGCCCGTGCGTTGCGACGGGTTGAAAAAATCAACTTTTAGTTGAAGATAACCGTTGATCATGGACTAAGATAAGACCCCAAGGGGAAAGTGATAATAGGTTATTAGATTTCTTTGCTTTTGTAGAGGAAACAGATCAAATCCTATTGCAAAACAACAAAATGATATAATTGTTGGAGGAATCCAGAAAATTTCAGATAGCTACCAATATTACAAGCGTGTAAAGAGTTCAGACCTAAAAAGCAAAGACACATCACGAATCTATTAGAACACGATAAGCTTCTGATCTGTAGTAGCACTCACTGATAAGATTTAAATATAAATTTACCAATCAATTCAATTACCCAGAGCAATGACAGTGCACAATGAAGTCTCACAACACCAAGAAAGCTTCAGTTTAGGCAACATACCAAAACTGCAACCAGATAGCAAGGCAAGGCATAGCTCCATTGTTCAAGAACTTGATTAGAATGCAGTACCCTAAAAAAGCAGCAAGAGAACATCTACTTTTGATGACATGATCCACAAATCATCAGCGCAGTCTCCTGGCTTCCTGCTCTGACTCGAGCATGGTGAATATGTCGCCCTCACGGACAGGGACCTTGACATTACTCATGAAACGATGCTTTTGGTCAGCTGCCAAAATAATTGCTATTTTCATGAATCACAGTACAGCAGAATGAAAGTAGTTTCAAGTAAAATAAATATGAAAAATACTTTCATGGCGATAAATTCATGTGTGTAACGAAATACTTAATGAAAAAGCAAGCTCAAAGCTGCCAACCAAAACTTCTAGACGTGAGTTCTATAGTAGAGCAATTAGGCCAAACTACAGCGAGTAATTGAATCAAATGTCAAATAAATTGTGCAGCCATAGAGCTATTACATACAAAATAAACGCTATACATAGGCGAAACAAAAAGGTTAGTTATCTTAAACATTGCTGAATATGGCCATCCTTGATCTATAATCTGCTAATCGGTCATATAATGAGGAAATGGGAGATAAGTTTCAGACTTCGATCAACTCCAGTCTTTCAGATAAATCCTATAAATTATGGTATAATCAGCAATTCGACAAAACGAACAATACATGGAAGCGTACTATAGGTTAAGTACTACATGACAGTGTGATGCATATCGTTCGGGATCCCCGAATGGACCGCAGCGCTACCGCCATGTCCTCCACAACCTTCTCCTCCACTGCAACAACAGCCACCATGGCCTTGCTGACACACCCTGTCTCCGAAGACGCCGCAACAGCAAACCTAGCACCGGCAAGTATGATCGCCTTCGAGGCATCCTCTTCAGACCCACCTATCTTGTTCTTTGAGCTGTTAGCCATGTCAATCAAATGAAGCACATGAGCAAAACACAAAGGAGAACCGGGGAGCTGGAAGACAGAAAAATAACACCGTCAAACTGATAATGCTCACCCTTGCCCAAATCCGTTGATTTGGCCTCAAATTATGATTGCTGGCCTTGCCGTGTTCTTGCGATTCATGGATCCATGACATACCCAGCGACAACATTTACACTATCATGTCCTAGTATTATTGTTCCATAATCTATTCAGTGACAAAATTCAGTCCAAAGTTTCTTCAGTGTTCAAGAAGACATAGACGATATCAATTCATCCAGATAATTCCAATCCATCGGCCCATGTTGCAGACCATCTGACAGTGCGCCAAATTTCTGGGAGAATAAAATCGTTTGGATACCGGGATTTTAGAAACTCACAGAGCACCAGGGCGTGCATGGCGAGGATCTAGCGGGCGGCAGCGTGGTTGTCCTCGGCGAGGCGTGGGCACCGGCGCATCCACCACGAGCAGGGCAGAGCAGAGACGGGGAAGCAACATGGTGCGGGGGGTCGAGGCACCAGCCTGTCCGACCCACGGCGGCGGCCTAAGACGAAGGCGAATCCCCCTCGGCCGCCTGGAGCAGGAGCAGCATCTCACGGATGGGTAGGAGAGGAGGTGATGTGTCGCCCTTGGCCCGGGAGAGATCGAGATCCCATGGTTGGGTATGAGAGGAGGTGATGGTGCGTTCTTCGTCGCCGTCGGCCCATGCGAGATCTCGATGTGCGCTTAATCGTGGATCTTGCTATTGCCTTGGCAATCTGTCTCACCTTCCTCATCCTCTCTCTGCAGCGTCCTCCGGATGGTGGGATAAGGTGGCCGGAGGTGGCCATCTTCACCGGGGGCTAGCTCGTGGCGCTGCTGCACCACATCGGGGAGGGAGGAGGAGGAGCGGCTGATGCTCCAGTTCGGGGATGGGAGGAGCCGGGAGGGGTAGAGGGGATACAGTGGTGGTGAGCTCATCTGGAGAGGGGGGCGAGAAGGGAGCTTCCGCCGTCCGTCGGGAGGGTGACTGGCTGCTGGAGTGCTGGGGGAGGGACCAAGGAGGCGGGCGCGGTGGGGAGGCCTCCGTCGGGAGCAGCGACCTGGGGGAGGCGCAGGACGCTCGGTCGGGAGAGGAGAAAAAAAAAAACGAACCGGTACGGTGGCAGTTTGGCGTAATATGTTGTTTGGTGGGAGGACAAAACGGTAAAAACTACGACGGACCGACGGACCGACCAAAGAAGCCTTATTGCTTTTATTATTAACTAGTAAACATGCCCGTGCGTTGCAACGGAACAAAAAAACGATACACATCTCTACTCCAATAAACATGGCTCAAGACAGCCCTCCTAGCTCCACACCCTCTATTTCAACACTACACCCCACTTATGTCTCCCCTTATGCTTATCCTCATCGCCATCGATTATGATGTTCGTGTTGTGCACCAGATGGCAATGCGTGCGAATGTGTTTAATTCCAGTATGGTGAGCTTGGCCACCGCACAACACACCAGTCGTTGAACCGCGGCAATGAGGGATTGCTTAAAATACAAAATATCATCTCATCGAGTAACATACGACTGCAATTAATGAACCGAGGTCTATCTTCCCTTTTAGCTCTTAAGAAATTTGCAGAATTCTCAAATTGACAACTAAATACACCATATCTTTTACAAAGCCCCCCACACTCCACTCATTATGGACTAAAGAGGAAAAACTCAAAAGTATCCTTATGCCGGCATTGTGGGGGCGGTGCTGTGATGCATTTTCTGGTACGCACGTGCAGGAGCAGAAAAAATATGATGTTGAATATAAATGATTAGGAAAACGCTGGAGACTGCATACATAGCCTCCTGTGACTGAACATATTGATCACGTAATCGAGACCTTCAGCGTACGGTGCTACATCTACTCACACAACAGACAGCGAGCATCTGCTTCTAATTTCCCTCTTCAGCTCGATTCTCACATACAAGCACATGTGTGCATACTCCATGTTGCAGTACTACACACCTGTGTACCAACGCATGATTTCCTTTTCTTTTCTAAACTAAATAAATAAAAAAGAAACATGCTGGCGTCTGAGACTCATAAACATGAGACCAAAATCATGGTCGGACGGCGAGGACATAACTGACTGTATGCCAGTTCATCTAGATACCAGAAATTCAGAATCCATCAGACTGATAGTAAACCAAACGTATTTGAACGAAAGGTAATATCATCTGGTACCTCCGCATGACCGGACCAGCTTAGCTGCCGGCGAGCTTCACCTATGTGCAGGGATTCCAGCCGCCTGATCCCCTGTACCCCCGGCGATACGTGTTCTTGGCTGGCCGCCGATCCTGCCGGTCCAGGCCCCATCATCCCCGCACGGACCCCCGCCGACGCCGGCGCCAAGGCTGTCGTGATCGCCACTCTAGGCCGCCTAGCCTCAAGAAAAATTACCGCCGGTGTAGTTTATGTGCTCTTCCGCGGCCTCGGCGTCCGGCAATGTACTGGGTGCCGTCGTGGACGTCGCCGTGCGCGGCGAGTCGTCATCGCTGGAGAGCAAGCAGCAGGACGACCAATGAAAACTGGTAAAGAGAGTGAGCGCAAGAGCCATCAACGCCGCATGCATCGTAGAATATGCGCACCGCTGCGGCCATGGCATGTGCGTGCTAGGGAGGGGATGGCGTAGGCAAGGAGGAGGCCAGGAGGGTCGAACGGATTTTCCACCGAACCGTTTCTTTCCATAAAATAACTTGGGCATAGAATAATTTACAGGTGGCAGAGTGGGTAATTATTTACAATTTGAGGGGTAATTCGGATGACGGACCAAACCAAACCGCGGAAACTTGATTGCTTTTATTATTAGGTATAGATTACTTTTTGATGATCAAACACGTCCATGTTAGCAACAGCACAAGTTAGAGGCAAGTTAGAGGCTAACGCATATATGTCGGCATACATGGCGCAATTCCTTTCCCTCACCTCTTCGGTGATGCCTACCTTAGTGTGGAAGCCGTGGGCGCCGCCAAAACGCAAGCTCTTTGCTTTGTTGGTCCTACAAAATAGGATTTGAACAACGGATAGATTAGAGCGAAGAGGGTGGGACAATTGTGGACGGTGCAAGCTTTGCAATCGAGTGCAAGAGTCGGCGGCGCACCTCCTCTTACAGTGTAGCTTCTCTTCTAGAGTTTGGATAGTGGTGAAATCTTGGTTGGGCATGCATGATATTTTCCCTTCGGATTGGAGGGTAATCCCTACGGTCAAGGATTGGTGGGAGGAGGTGATCCACGGGGTTTCCCAACATGGCAAAGCTCTTGCTTCCTTGGCCATGCTCGTATCTTGGGAGCTTTGGAAAGAACGTAATGCCCGAGTCTTCCGTAATCAATCTTCCACTATGGAGATGGTGGCGAATAAAATTAAGGACAAGACTACGTTATGGTCGCTAGCGGGGGCTAAGGCCTTGAGTGTTTTGATGCCGCGAGAGTAGACTTTTTCTAAGGCCAAGCTTTGACTTGGCCATGACTTGTAACAATTCTAAAAACTTTCCTCTTAATTAATGAAAATGGCAAATCTTTTGCCTTGTTTTAAAAAAAGAGGCACGTGAAACGAGATAGTACCTGGGGAAATATCCTGTAGAAACCAAATTTCAGTGATACCGAGTGAAATTCATGAAGAAATCCTCAACAAAAATGCATTGCATTTGGAAGGCAAAGTTCTATAAATATGTACATTTGTAAGCTGAAACTCGAAATTGTTTAGCAGCTATGAAAATGATAAGTTTAGCAATGAATAGTAGCACTCTACCTTCCCAACATAATGCATTAATGTTAATAGTTTTTTAGAACTTTTAAACATGATCTTTTCGTGGTTTTCACCGGTTTTTACTGAAAGTTGGTTTCCACCGGATACTTCCTCGTGAGTAATCATCTCTCCACTCTTACGCTTGGTATACTACCGATGCATCCATGTACTCTGGCCTACGTGGAATTCTCTACGAACTTTTCCCTCCACGGATATACTACATATATTTTCTCTCCACGGAATTCCAATTAAAAAATAACAAGTATGTAGCTCCGGAAAGATTAACGGCAATCATGTTGAATTCATAGCTTTGTGTGGCTCGTCATTCAAAACCGGAAACGGCGGATTGCCTTGGTCCCAGAGTGGGAATTGCCTTTTTTCCAAGCATGAGCCCGAATTGGCAGTGCACCTCCCCATCCATTATTGCTACTCTGGTAGAATCTATAATGCGATTATTTCATGGATGGATCTCGCCGTCGCTATGGAGCCCCCTCTTCAATATCAAAGACTGTTGGTCGACGGCCATTTCCTCCCCTTCATATATACCCTCGCAAGGCCATGACTTCCATCACAATATTGGTCACTTGGAAGATATGGAACACAATAAATTCTCTAGTCTTCCATATTTCGACCATGCCTTCCATCATTGTCGGGGAGATCAAAGATGAAGCCCACATTTGGGTTACTGCTGGCGCTAAATGCTTGAGTAACTTCATCCCGGGGAAGTAGGCTTCGACCTATCGGTCTTTACCGGTTTTTTAGTTGTTGGCTTCGCTGGCCTCGGATTGTCGTTCTTGTGATTCTCGCATGTAATAACTTCAAAACCATTCTCTCTTAATCAATGAAAATGCAAGCCTTTTGCCTCGTTTAAAAATGGGTCAATTTGAATAGGCTACTTTCCATATCTACATTTACGATTAATCTATGTGGACGTTCTTTCAATTTGGATTTAAATGTTTATGATACTAATGAAACGAGGTTAGGTCTATGTCATCCTTATTTCTCGAGGTTTCTCATGACTTTGGGGTTTTCGACCTGAGAGTATTGGATGCCGGAAGAAAGAAAACCACATCACTCATATGCGTCTCGATGGGGCACATCGGGGTGCCCAAAGCTAGCCGTTGGCGCATTCCCTACCTCCACTCTTCCCCTCACCCCATAAAAAAATGAAAAAAAATAATCGAATGAATCTGCGAGAAAGATATATAGTAGGAAAAACTTGGATGAAGGGTGGTAAGCAAAAAAATAAATGCTAGAAGGACCAATGGTAGGTGATGGGGGGATACTTTGTAGGTAGGCCCATGGACACGGAAAGTAGACCCGCCAAGACCAAGAAGGCCAAAGCCGAGTCAAGCATCAAGTCACATGGGCTGGGCTGGAGACAAGCTGACCAAGGCCCATGATGGAGAAAGGACTCGTCAGCGAGGAGTCCAAGTACAACCCGGAGCCCTAACTTGGAAGACCAAGGCGTAGAGTAAGACTCCGCGTTCTAGTATGACTCGGTGTAACCTGTAAGTCCAGGGACCCGGTCGCCTTTATAAGCGGGGTCCTGGACCTTAGATCGATAAGCCTTAAGAGAAATACCACATCGCCGACTTCCCAGAGAGGAGCCGGAACCCTGTAATCGATATCAGATCTAGAGCAATAAAGAGAAGCAGGAAGTAGGTCTTTACCTCTAATCAAGAGGGGCCGAACCTGGGTAAATCCGTGTCCCTAGGCGAGATTAATCTCTCCTACGTACTTCGTGCATCAATGGCCCCAGAACTCACCTTCCCAAAGGAAGGACTTGCCGTGACAACCCCACGACAGTTGGCGCCCACCGTGGGGCAGGAGATGCGTGGAGTTGAGATCGTGGGAGCTGCTCGCCGGGCCATGGAGAAACTCGCCATCGGGCGAGTCTATACTGATGAGCATGGAGAAACCGAGATCGATGACTCCGGCTGGACTCCAGAGATGGAGGAAGTCGACGAGGGTTATCAGTTTGTTTTTGGAGGGATCAACGTGTTCGTCGGCATGGTTTGTGCGTCGGGTCTTCGCGCTAACTCGGCGGAATCAGTATCAGAGCCAACAGCTGTTGTCGAGTCCGACGGCGAGGAGTCGGTCGGGACATCAGAGGTCGGCATCATCGCCGAGCCAAAGAAACAACTTGCTGTCAACCATGAAGAGGAGTCGCTGGCGGAGCCACTTATGGAGCCAGATTACGACGCCGATTCAGAGTCTATCTTGCCCTTGTTCGAGGATCGGCTTGGGTATGGAATTGAAGAGGAGGATTACGTGGAGTCGCCAGTACGCGCCCGCGTCGTTGGAGTCTACATGTCTGGGAACGGCGGAAATCAGTTTGATCCAAGTCTACTAACAAAGGAAATCAATGCAAGCAACGCAGCAGAACGGGCGGCCGAGTTAGCCAGCGCGCGTGCTGCGATGGAGAGGCAACTAGCAGAAATCAACGAGGCAAACCACAGATTAGCAGAAGAGCGAGCCCGGGTCCAGACTGAGGCCCAGGTTCTAAGGAGTCGTCAGGAGGAACTCACCTCTATTTAGCATCGCAGGGCGAGGAGTCGCCTGCGTGGCGGAGTCATTGTCAACCCTACTGCTTTGTTCAACACACCCACTGGTCCAGGCGCAGGTGCCGGGCTAGGGAGTTCATCAGCTACGGGAGGCGGCGCAGGAGGAGCAACACCACCACCACCACCACCAGAAGGACCCGGTGGCAACGATACCAACGGACTGCCACCTGAAGGAGGAGTCAGAGGAGGATCAGCAGGTGGTATGGGACCTCCACCTGGCAGGTTTCGTACGCCAGAAGGGCATTACTCTAACCCAATGGACAACGTTCATGCGGCAACTATGAGGCTAGAGAACATTGAGATACCAGAAGGAGCAGCGGGACAGGAGACCCGCCGTGCTATTGAGATGCTGAAGACAGCAATGACTCAGCAAGCGCTTTATCCAGCGTTTCCAGATGCAAGTAGGCTGCAGTCGACACCGTTCAACTCTGGCACGAGGAGTCGGCATGACGAATCTCACCCGGCCAACTCTACAAGCTCAAGGCGCCGTGAGCAAGAGAGGAACAGGGTTATCATACCAACTGCCTCACGAGCTCAATTGGTGGTTGATGAAGCAAGACAGCGACGAGAGAGGGAGGCGGCCAGGGCACGGGAGGCAGAGAGGGACAGAGCCCTAGCTGGTCCCGATAACCAGCCTCAGCCAACCCGGGCGCACACAGAGGTGACTTTTCCTGGTACCTCTCCTTCACTAACAGGACCAGAGTGCCTGTCAGATGCCATCAGGTCCGAGTCTTTCCCCAGCGACTTCAAGGAGCCGCGCAAAGTTCCCAATTACGAGCCCAATATGGACCCGACTTCCTGGTTGGGTACATACGAGATGGCGATGAGTATCCGCAATGCCACAGGTAATCTATGCGCCAAATTCATGTATCTTATGATGGAGGGAGCAGCCAAAGTATGGATGCGTAACTTGCCCCCTAGATCAATTAATTCTTGGGAGCAGTTGAAGTCAGCTTTCATTCAGAACTTCCGGGGAACATGCAAAAAACTTAGTACCATAGAGGACTTGGAGCGGTGTGTTCAGAGAAAGGGCGAGTCTGCAAGGCATTGGATGAGGCGGGTCTCGGAGATCATCAACTCATCGCAAGGACTCCCAACAATTTCAGTGCTAATGGCAATGGAGAGAAATTGCAGCTATAATCCCTTGAGTTGGAAACTGGGTCGTATGAAGGAGAGCCTGAATCAAGGTATTCCCCTTACGATTGGCGAGATCATGGCAGGTGCTAACAAGCATGCGGCCACAGACAAAACAAAGGATCAGGAGGAAGGATCTAAAGGACAAGGTGGCAATGGTCAGAACCAGAATCAAAATCAGAACCAGAACCAGGGAGGTAACAAGCGTCCATATGGAGACAGTTCTGACCTAGTGGCTAACACAAACACTGGGGTCAGACGCAAGGACAACAGTTCTCAAGGGTATCAGGGACGGAGGCTGACCACAGAGGAGGTTCTGGCGAGTCCATGCCCTAAACACGCCAGAAACGACAAGTGTGGTCACACCTTGGGACAGTGCGTGGATTTGCAGCGTGCTAGGTTCCCAGGACCAGGAAATAGAGGCAACAACAATGGATATAGAATAAACAATGGTGATGGAGGACCCGGCAACCAGGGTGGAGGAGCCGGCAATAACCCTAACCAACCTCAGGGAGGAGGTAACCAGCAGGGCGGGTTCCAGCAGAACCCGAAGCAACTTCATGATAACAATGGGCAGTATTATGTCACAACTCGGACACAGAACCCGAGTCGTGGCAGTTACCATGTCTTCACAAGCAAGCACGTCCAAGCGTGCCAAGAAATTAAAGGTTAGAGCTGTCAATACAGTAGAGCCGGCGCTTCCACAGCGGCTCAGGTGGTCAGAGCAAACCATCACATGGAGTCGAGCAGATCATCCGCCAAGAGTCGACGACCCAGGGCAGCTAGCCTTGGTGGTGGCACCTCAAGTTGGGGGCTACACATTGAACAAAGTGCTCATGGATGGTGGAAGTAGTATCAACATCTTATATTATGACACATTCAAGAGGATGCAGCTGCAAGATAGGCAGCTAATACCCACGGAGACAGTTTTTCATGGAATCGTACCAGGGAAGTCAGCCAAGCCAATCGGTAAGATTTATCTTAAGGTTGCTTTTGGCATAGTGGAGAATTTTCATTCAGAGATTATGCCTTTTGAGGTAGTGGATCTTAAGAGTCCATACCATGCTCTCTTTGGTCGACCAGCATACTTTAAGTTTATGGCCAGACCATGCTATGTTTACTTGAATCTCAAGATGCCAGGTCCAGCAGGAGTCATTACAGTTAATGGCAGCAGACAGATGGCATTGGAGTGTGAACTAGGTGATGCAGCTATGGCTGAGACAGCTTGCGCTCAAGAGGAGCTGAAATTTTACAAGGCGAACGTGGACCCGGAGGACAACTCGGTCCTTAAGAAGTCAGCCACAGAGGAGAAGATGAAATTCAAGTCAGCTCAGGATACAAAGCAAGTCGACTTTACCCCTGCTGACTCTTCCAAGCAGTTCACCATTGGGGCACATCTCTCTGATAAATAGGAAAGCGCGTTCGTCGAGTTCATCCGTGAGAACCGGGACGTCTTCGCATGGAAGCCATCTGACATGCCAGGAGTCCCGAGAGAACTCGCCGAGCACAGCTTACACGTTAACCCTAACGCAAGACCAGTTAAGCAAGGTTTGCACAAGTTTCATGATGACAGGAGGAAAGCCATCGGAGAAGAGGTGGCTCGGCTCCTCGTAGCCGAGTTCATCAAGGAAGTCTTTCACCCAGAGTGGGTAGCCAATCCAGTGTTAGTGCCAAAGAAAACAGGAGAGTTGCGGATGTGCATCGACTTCACGGGTCTTAACAAGCATTGCCCTAAGGACCCGTTTGCATTGCCTCGTATTGACCAGATCATTGATTCCACAGCAGGGTCAGAGTTACTTTGTTTCTTGGATGCCTATTCAGGGTACCATCAGATCAGACTCAACATAGAGGATGAGCTGAAGACGTCTTTCATTACGCCCTTTGGAGCATTTTGTTACACAACAATGCTCTTTGGACTCAAGAACGCAGGAGCCACATACCAGAGGTGTATCCAGAATTGTTTCAAAGAACAGATTGGAAGGCATATTCACGCTTACGTGGATGACGTAGTTGTCAAGTCTCAGAAGGCCGACTCTCTGATAGCAGATCTGACAGAAACCTTTGGTAACCTGCGAAAGTACACGATGAAACTCAACCCAACCAAGTGTGTTTTTGGAGTCCCTGTAGGCAAACTCCTTGGCTTCATTGTTTCAGAGAGAGGCATTGAAGCAAACCCAGAGAAAATCAAGGCTATTCACAATCTGCAGAAGCCGACTTGTCTAAAGGACGTTCAGAAACTCGCTGGTTGCACAGCAGCCCTCAGCAGATTCATCTCAAGACTCGGAGAGAAGGCGGGTCCTCTCTACCGACTCCTGAAGAAGTCAGATAAGTTCATATGGGACAAAGAAGCCGACGATGCTTTTGAGAACTTGAAGAAAACTCTATCATCAGCGCCAGTACTTGCAGCTCCTACAGATAAGGAGCCCATGCTATTATATGTGGCTGCCAATGAAAGGGTGGTCAGTGCAGTAGTAGTTGTGGAACGATCAGAGGAAGGAAAGGAGTATCCAGTACAGAGCCCTGTTTATTACATCAGTGAAGTCCTCACAGAGTCAAAGCAAAGGTACCCTCAATGGCAGAAGCTAGTTTATGGAGTTTTCCTTGCAAGTAGGAAGCTTAAGCATTATTTCCAAGAGCATCCAATCAAAGTGGTGAGTTCAGCACCGCTAGCAGACATCATACGCAACAGAGATGCAACAGGTCGAGTCGCCAAGTGGGCAATCGAGTTGGGTCCTTACCATATCACATATGAGCCAAGGACAGCAATCAAGTCTCAAGCTCTAGTCGATTTCGTCAACGATTGGACTGATTGCACATCTTCACCTGAGTTCACCTTGCACCAAATATTGGACAATGCACTTCGACGGGTCCAGACAGCTAGAGGCTCAGGAGCCGGCGTGGTTCTAACTTCACCAAAAGGAGATAAGTTGGCATATGTCCTTCAGTTACATTTTGATTGTACAAACAACATGGCAGAGTATGAGGCTTTGCTACACGGTCTGCGTCTGGCCAAGCAGATGAATATCAAGCGTATCAGGTGCTTTGGAGACTCGGATCTCGTAGCCCAGCAAGTATCTGGAACCTGGGACTCGAAGGATGCAAACATGGCAGCTTATAGAAGAGCAGTCGAACAGATAGCCGGGTTCTTCTCTGGTTATCAAGTGGAGCATATTGACAGACGCAAGAACGAGGCCGCAGATACGTTATCACGACTCGGCTCTCGTCGAGAGAAAGTACCACCAAATGTATTTGTGGATGAACTTCACCACCCATCAGTCAAGTTGCCCTCAGAGGAGGAGTTAGCCTCCCCAGATCCAGAGTCGGCACTGGTGGCAGCAGTACGAGCAATACCATCATGGACAGAGCCCTACCTTGCATATCTCCTTAGGGGCGAGCTCCCACAGGATGAAGTCAAACAGAGACAGCTCATCAGACGATGCAAGTCCTACACAGTCATTGATGGCGAGTTGTACAGAAGGAGTGTCACTAGAGTCTACCAGAGATGTGTGTCTCCAGAAGAGGGTAGGCAAATATTGCAAGAGATTCATGCAGGTGATTGTGGTCATCATGCATCCACTAGATCCTTGGTGTCAAAAGCTTTCAGGCACGGGTTCTTTTGGTTAACAGCACATCTGGACGCAGAGAAGATAGTACGAGTCTGTGATGGATGCCAAAGGTACGCAAGGAAAGACCACGTGCCAGCCCAAGAGCTCAGAACTATCCCTATCACTTGGCCGTTTGCAGTTTGGGGGCTTGATATGGTGGGTCCTTTCTTAAAGTCGCCCTGTCAGAAGACCCATCTGCTAGTAGGCAGTTGACAAGTTCACCAAGTGGGTGGAAGTCGAACCCGTCAGCAGAGTCGACGGAGCATCAGCAGTGCGATTTTTCAAGAAAATAGCAACACGCTTCGGATATCCTCACAGCATCATTACAGACAATGGTACCAACTTATCAGTTGGAGAGATGGCCAAGTTCTGCGACGAGAACAACATCAGACTCGACCTAGCCTCAGTGGCACACCCACAGTCCAATGGACAAGCAGAGAGGTTAAATCAGGAGTTGTTGAAGGGAATTAAGCCTCGGCTCCGAGTCCCTTTGCTAAGAGCCGCCGGGTGTTGGGTTGAGGAGCTGCCAGCAGTACTATGGAGTATAAGGATGACTCCTAACAGATCCACGGGCTTCACACCTTTCTTCATGGTGTATGGAGCAGAAGCTGTCCTGCCAAGCGACTTATTGCATGACTCGCCACGAGTCGCCAATTACGTCGAGACAGAGAATGAACTCGCTCGCCAGGACTCGGTCGACGCACTCGAGGAAGCAAGGGAGTTAGCCCTTGAGAGATCAGCAATTTATCAGCAAGACTTGCGGCGATATCACGCACGCAGAATCAAGACTCGGACTTTCCAGGAAGGCGACTTAGTGCTTCGACTCGTCCAGAACAGGGAAGGGATGCACAAGTTATCTCCACCATGGGAAGGACCGTTCGTCATAAGCAAGAACTTGCACAATGGGTCGTACTATCTAATGGATGTACGAGAGCCGGCAAGTGAAAGTAAAGGAGCTGACAAAACATATACGCTAGATCCTTACACAGATGCAAAGAGGCCGTGGAACATAGCTCAGTTACGTCCTTATTATACTTAAGTTGTAATAGATTTATGAGTTGAAAGGCAAAGAGCCCAGTGAGCCATGCCTAGATGTAATCAAATTATTATGATCAAAGGAAATAAAGCCGGCTTCTGTGAACATGAGTCCTTTAGTCGAGTCACCCAGTGAGTGCGATTTATTCTTTAACTTTGATCATCAGGTTCTTGGGGGCTTGCTTTTCAGTGAAAAAAGTTAAGCTTAGACTCATGAACCCGGCACAGTAGCCGAACTTTACCTAATTTTCTCACTGGTAAGTTAGATGCATCCCGCACAATGTGACTAATCTACAGGCATGACTCGTCTCTGGCTCTTATGAATCCAAAAGGACATGAGGTGTTAGGAGCTTGTCAACACAAACTGTAAGATAAGTCATGCAGGGCCTACTTATTCATCAGTGGATAATTAGACGGGTTATAAGAACCACAGAATGACTTGCATAGATAGTACATATCAAATCTCATAACAAGCAAGTCATCATAAGCCGATTGGCACAATTTCAGAACAAGTAGTTCAAAAGACCTAACAAGGTTTAAGCACCAGCAGTACATATTTACAAAGTTTAAAGTGCCAGTAGCACATCATTACACAAATTCAAAAATCATCCAAGGGATGATCCTTGGGAGGAGCCAACTTCTCAGCTGGAGTTGGGGAGTCCTTCTTCGCAGGAGACTTGTCCCTTGTCTGAGCAGTAGAGGCAGGAGCCGGCTTCACAGGAGGCTTTGTGGCGACTCTCTTCGTTTGAAAACCAGTGCCCTTGGGACTCTTCATATGCTTAGCCAACTCTGCTTGTTTCTGGGCGTCTCCAGCGATAGCTCTTGAAGGAGTGGGCGCAGCAGGAGTCTTCAATGAGGGCTCGGCACCAGTAACAGGAGCCGCCGGCGACGAAGAACCCGGCCCAGTAGAAGAGGAAGGGATACCAGATGAGTCCTATGAGGGGCGGCCAAAGTTTACGATTCCAGGAGTCTCTGGAGCAACTCTTTTGTTCTCCAAATCATAGTGATGAACCCATACCTCAGGGTCCATCTTGTTGGCAATCTCACAAGCATATGGCCGCACCAGCTTCTCCTCAGCCTTGAAATCGTCTTGGGTGAAGGGTTTGCCATCCTCATGTTGCTCTGGCTTCCCCATGGTAAGCATAGCCGGCTCCAAAACAGTGGGGTAATAGCTATGGGCTAGAGCAAGGATTCTGATGGACGCTCTCCTCAAAGAAGATTGCTTCCACAGCCGCATATAACCTGGTGCCCTAGACAACTCGTCCACCAGACGTTCAGGCTCTTTTGGGCATTTGCCCTTAGGGTTCAAATACTTCACCACTGCACGGGCTCCCTCTTGTAGCCCATGACAGTGGTCAAGCATCTCATGCAATTGCTTGCTAGTGGGCAGTTTGAGTTTTGGGGAGTCAGCCCCTGCAGAAAAGAAGTCAATGATTGTCAGTCTAACAGCAGTTCAGTAAGGTGCAGCAAGGAAGTAAGCAAAGGTTACAAACTTACCAAATATATGTTGGCACATGGCCCCAATGCCCTTGCGGCAAGTGTCGAAGACAGCTTTTAGATCATTGTGAGCCTTTTGGGCAACCCTTTTGGCATCAGCAGATTCTTTCCTAACTTGCTCCAGTTGAGCAGACAAGACCTTCAGATCCTTCTCAAGTTGAAGGGAGCGTTCTTTTTCAGCTATAGCAGAACTGGCACTAGCAGCTGCCTGGTCTTCAAGCTCCTTCATATCTCTCTTCATCTTGGAGATAATGCACTGCAATCACAAGTCAAATTTTAGCAAGTAAGCATTACTGGTCAAGCAGAGAACTCATGAGCTCCAAGTCGTCACAAGTTAACAACTTGGCGCTTGGGGGCTACTCAGGAGTCAGTTTTTTCATTTAAAACCAGCAGGCATGGGTCCTAGTCAACAAGTCATCAGCTCCAAGTTGTCACAAGTCAACAACTCGGCGCTTGGGGGCTACTCGTAGAACAGAAATTTTTTCATCTATAAGCTAAAGTTCCAGATTAGTTACAAGGATTAGTAGCTCCAAGTCGTCGCAGGCTGACAACTCAGCGCTTGGGGGCTACTCGTGGAAAAGTTTTTGGTTCAAGAACCCGACAGATAACAAATCAGCAGCCCCGAGGACTCCTCATCATCAACATCATCTTCAGCGGGAGCCTCCTGGGAGGACTCCTCGTCATCATCATCAGTGTCTTCTGCCACAGCAGTTCGTTCTGTGACAGGAGTCTCCTCCTCAACCTCGGCTTCAGCCTCAGCCTCAGCTTCAGTTTTACTCTCAGTGCCAGCTCCAGAGGCCGGCTTCCAGAAGGAGTCGGTGAGCTGCGAGAAAAGTCAGAAAAATGGGTTAGTAAGCGATACAAGCAAGAGCAAGTTAGAAATGAGGTAAAGTTTAAAGCTTACATCGGGAGCTGGGTTGGTGGAGCAGAAGGGCTGGAGCCCGAAATGTGCCTGGTCCTTCACAGGCTGCCCAGTCAGCTTTTTGATGAGCCGACCGAGCTCAGGACCATCGGATAGCTGCTCTGTCACCCGAAGGTCATCACCCGCACATCGAGTGTATGAGCAAATGAGCCGAGTCCTAGGACTCAGGGGCTGGATCCTCCAAGTTGTCCAGCAGCGGACTAGGTCCATGTTCTCCAGATTGTGGGATAGGAGGGCCCGGATCCGAGTGATCAAAGACTCGACTCTTGGCGGGCGGCCTCTGAGCACCTAGCCTTCATAAGGGGAGTCGCCCTGAGGCGATCCTCAGAGAACAGAGGAAGCTTGGGTTCACCTGCAGGGGAGGTATCCTTGCAGTAGAAGAAAGTTTTTCTGCCAATCTTTGATGCGGTTAGGAAAAACTGGCTTGGAAAGACAGAGTGGAGGCGCCGTTGAAGAGCGACGGCGCCGCATTGGAGGAGAGGGCCCCCAGAAGTTTCGGGCTGAGGGTTTGCAGTAGAAAAGTTCGAGCCAGAGGTTAAGATCGGGCTTGATTTGGAGGTAATCCTCACACAAAGTGACGAAATTGGATAAAGTGAGGATGGAATTGGGGGCCAAGTCGTGAATCCGTAGCTGATAGAGTTCAAGGAGTTGGCGGAAGAAAAGATTACCAGGGGGAGTAAACCCGCGGAACAGATGCTCAGTGAAGATCACACCTCATCCTTCGCGGGAGCGGGCACTACTTTATCCCCTGGGGCCCGAGCCTTCACATTTGACGGAATTAGGCCGGTCGACCGGTGCATCTTCAATTGCTCGGAGGTAACTGTGGATCCACCCCAATCCGCGGAATCGATCGCCTCGATGAAGGTTTGGCGGCTGCGGCGGCCGCGGCGGCGATGTCTACTGTCCTGCTCGATGAGGGAGCCTGGCCTTGGAGCGGCCTTTGCGCGCTTGGGAGCCATGGCGAGCTGGGCGGTGTGTGCTGAGCGCGGGAAATATGAGCGCAAAGAGAAAGGGGAGATTTGAGCTGAAGGGGCAAGTGAGGTTTGAGACCTAACCCTTCGCAATTTATAAGGGGTAAAAAACCTGGAGAAGTTACAGTGGTGGTCCGCAGTAAACTGTGGATAACGATTCGGTGATAACGACTCAGCGGCTAAAAGCCAGACAGGAAATCATAATAGAGAAAAACTAGTCACAGAAGTGGAAGGAGCCGTCTTGTCTCAGAATGGTGAGTCCTGTGACAGTGAGAGTCAAGTTATTTAGTCCTTGTTCACAAGAGTCATAACAAACACGGCCTGCTAGTGTAACGGCAAGGGTGGTGGCCTGAATAAAGGATGAGAATGGACTCATTTTATATGTGTGATGTGTTTTTACGCATGAATTCATCTTGGAGCTAGCAGCAGGCGACTTCTGAGTTGATGACTCAGATTGAAGAAGTCGAACCAAGAAGTCGACCCAAGGCGTCAGAGGAAGCGCAAAGCTGTGCCCAAGATAAATTCGGGGCTACTGATGGGGGGATACTTTGTAGGTAGGCCCATGGACACGGAAAGTAGACCCGCCAAGACCAAGAAGGCCAAAGCCGAGTCAAGCATCAAGTCACATGGGCTGAGCTGGATACAAGCCGACCAAGGCCCATGATGGAGAAGGGACTCGTCAGCNCTAACAAGGTTTAAGCACCAGCGTACATATTTACAAAGTTTAAAGTGCCAGTAGCACATCAATACACAAATTCAAAAATCATCCAAGGGATGATCCTCGGAGGAGCCAACTTCTCAGCTGGAGTTGGGGAGTCCTTCTTCGCAGGAGACTTGTCCCTTGTCTGAGCAGTAGAGGCAGGAGCCGGCTTCACAGGAGGCTTTGTGGCGACTCTCTTCATTTGAAAACCAGTGCCCTTGGGACTCTTCATATGCTTAGCCAACTCTGCTTGTTTCTGGGCGTCTCCAGCGATAGCTCTTGAAGGAGTAGGCGCAGCAGGAGTCTTCAATGAGGGCTCGGCACCAGTAACAGGAGCCGCCGGCGATGAAGAACCCGGCCCAGTAGAGGAGGAAGGGATACCAGCTGGGTCCTGTGAGGGGCGGCCAAAGTTTATGATTCCAGGAGTCTCTGGAGCAACTCTTTTGTTCTCCAAATCATAGTGATGAACCCATACCTCAGGGTCCATCTTGTTGGCAATCTCACAAGCATATGGCCGCACCAGCTTCTCCTCAGCCTTGAAATCGTCTTGGGTGAAGGGTTTGCCATCCTCATGTTGCTCTGGCTTCCCCATGGTAAGCATAGCTGGCTCCAAAACAGTGGGGTAATAGCTATGGGCTAGAGCAAGGATTCTGATGGACGCTCTCCTCAGAGAAGATTGCTTCCACAGCCGCATATAACCTGGTGCCCTAGACAACTCGTCCACCAGACGTTCAGGCTCTTTTGGGCATTTGCCCTTAGGGTTCAAGTACTTCACCACTGCACGGGCTCCCTCTTGAAGCCCATGGCAGTGGTCAAGCATCTCATGCAATTGCTTTCTAACGGGCAGTTTGAGTTTTGGGGAGTCAGCCCCTGCAGAAAAGAAATCAATGATTATCAGTTTACAAATAGTTCAGAAAGCGGCAGAAGGAAGTAAGCAAAGGTTACAAACTTACCAAATATATGTTGGCACATGGCCCCAATGCCCTTGCGGCAAGTGTCGAAGACAGCTTTTAGATCATTGTGAGCCTTTTGGGCAACCCTTTTGGCATCAGCCGACTCTTTCCTCACTTGCTCCAGTTGAGCAGATAAGACCTTCAGATCATTCTCAAGTTGAAGGGAGCGTTCTCTTTCAGCTATAGCAGAACTGGCACTAGCAGCTGCCTGGTCCTCAAGCTCCTTCATATCTCTCTTCATCTTGGAGATAACGCACTGCAATCACAAGTCAGATTTTTGCAAGTCAGCTTTACTAATCAAGCAGAGAACTCATGAGCTCCAAGTCGTCACAAGTTAACAACTCGGCGCTTGGGAGCTACTTAGGAGTCAGTTTTTGTCTTACAACCAGCAGACATGGGTCCTAGTTAACAAGTCATCAGCTCCAAGTCGTCACAAGTCAACAACTCGGCGCTTGGGGGCTACTCGTAGATCAGAATTTTTTCTTCAAGTTAAGTATCAATAATTTACATGGATTAGTAGCTCCAAGTCGTCGCAGGCTGACAACTCGGCGCTTGGGGGCTACTCGTGGAAAAGTTTTTTGGTTCAAGAACCCGACAGATAACAAATCAGCAGCCCCGAGTCCTAGTAGAGCTAAGGACTCAGTGCTTGGGGGCTACAGTGTGCAAATTTTCCTACATAACAGTTGAGTTCAATTTCAAAGCAAAAGCACCTATCTTAGTCACAAGTCACCACAGACAGGTGCTTGGGGGCTACTGCAATAGGAGAGTGCTAGAAAGCAGAAAGGGCAGAAGTCAAAAGGCTTACGGTGTGAATCATGTGAAGAGATCTAAGAGCCGCTTGCTCATCATCTTTTAGCCTGGCAGATTGATCGTTTAAGTCGACCGCTTCAGCATAGGCTTCAGAGAAGGACATGTTATCAGATACCCGAAGTCGGCTATAGTCAGTAGATGACTTGGTCTTGATGTTTGTGGAGCTGCAGGAGTCGCCTTCAAAGGAGTCGGCTGATCTTGAGGCGCAGCGTCAGGAGTCTCAGTCCCAGAAGAGGGCTGGACAATCTGTGGAGTCGCTGCACGAGTCCTTGAAGGGGACTCAGGAATGATGGGAGCTGTAGTTGCACCAGCAGAGGCAGAAGTGGAGGGACCTGTCCTCGTGCTTGTTGTTTGAGAAGCCGAAGGAGGGACAGGTCCGCGGCCAGATGTGACATCAGTCATGCCTGGGAGCTTGGTTACCTTGACGCAAGGCCGAGCCCTGAAACATACAAAGATAGAAGCCAGCAATAAATCTAGTGAAAAGGGAAAAGCAGAAGTTATTTGAATGCAAGTAGAGTAAACAGAAGAGTCTTACCCAACATTGGTTTCCAGGTCCAAGGAGGCCTGAGAGTCTGAAGATGGCATGGACATGCCAGAGTGGTAGGAGTCGGCCTTCTCCGGAGGGGAGGTCGATTTCCTTTGATGAGAAGCTGGCAATGGATCCGGAGCATCTGCGGGCCCATCGGAACGCAGCTTTCTCTTCCTAGCAGCAACAACACTCTGCACATGTTCTTCAGGCTTAGCAGGTGAGCGAGTGGACCCAAGGACTCGTGAAAGTGGTACCTTGGGAACAGCCTCTCGAGACCCATTATGGGAAGCTGGGGAGGAGGAAGAGTGGCTTTTGGCTGAGGACTTTTCAGAAGAAGAGGGCTGAGCAGCAACAGTCCCAGAGGTGGTGCGAGTTTGTTTAGTGACGGGAGCCTCCGGAGAGGACTCGTCTTCATCAGTATCCTCCACAATTGGAGCCTCGGGCGAGGACTCCTCATCATCAACATCATCCTCAGCGGGAGCCTCCTGGGAGGACTCCTCGTCATCATCATCAGTGTCTTCTGCCACAGCAGTTCGTTCTGTGACAGGAGTCTCCTCCTCAACCTCAGCTTCAGCCTCAGCCTCAGCCTCAGTTTTACTCTCAGTACCAGCTCCAGAGGCCGGCTTCCAGAAGGAGTCGGTGAGCTGCAAGGAAAGTCAGAGAAAATGAGTTAGTAAGCAATACAAGCAAGAGCGAGTTAGAAATGAGGTAAAGTTTAAAGCTTACATTAGGAGCTGGGTTGGTGGAGCAGAAGGGCTGGAGCCCGAAGTGTGCCTGGTCCTTCACAAGCTGCCCAGTAGCCGACCGAGCTCAGGACCATCGGATAGCTGCTCTGTCACCCGGAGCTCATCACCCGCACATCGAGTGTATGAGCAAATGAGCCTAGTTCTAGGACTCAGGGGCTGGATCCTCCAGGTTGTCCAGCAGCGGACTAGGTCCATGTTCTCCAAATTGTGGGATAGGAGGGCCCGGATTCGAGTAATCAAGGACTCGACTCTTGGCCGGGCGGCCTCTGAGCATCTAGCTTTCATAAGGGGAGTCGCCCTGAGGCGATCCTCAGAGAACAGAGGAAGTTTGGGTTCACCTGCAGTGGAGGTATCCTTGCAGTAGAAGAAAGTTTCTGCCAATCTTTGATGCGGTTAGGAAAAACTGGCTTTGGAAAGACAGAGTGGAGGCGCCGTTGAAGAGCGACGGCGCCGCATTGGAGGAGAGGGCCCCCAGAAGTTTCGGGCTGAGGGTTGCAGTAGAAAAGTTCGAGCCAGAGATTAAGATCGGGCTTGATTTGGAGGTAATCCTCACACAAAGTGACGAAATTGGATAAAGTGAGAATGGAATTGGGGGCCAAGTCATGAATCCGTAGCTGATAGAGTTCAAGGAGTTGGCGGAAGAAAAGATTACCAGGGGAGTGAACCCGCGGAACAGATGCTCGGTGAAGATCACCACCTCGTCCTTCGCGGGGGCGGGCACTATTTCATCCCCTGGGGCCCGAGCCTTCACATTGGACGGAATTAGGCCGGTCGACCGGTGCATCTTCAGTTGCTCGGAAGTAACCGTGGATCCACCCCAATCCGCGGAAATCGATCGCCTCGATGAAGGTTTGGCGGCGGAGGCGGCCGCGGCGGCGATGTCTACTGTCCTGCTCGATGAGAGAGCCTTGGCCTTGGGAGCAGCCTTTGCGCGCTTGGGAGCCATGGCGAGCGGGCGGTGTGTGTTGCACGCGGGAAGATGTGAGCGCAAAGAGAAAGGGGAGATTTGAGCTGAAGGGGCAAGTGAGGTTTTGAGACCTAACCCTTCGTAATTTATAAAGGGGTAAAAACCCTAGAGAGGTTACAGTGGCGGTCCACAGTAAACTGTGGATAACGATTCGGTGATAACGACTCAGCGGCTGAAAGCCAGACAGGAAATCATAATAGAGAAAAAACTAGTCACAGAAGTGGAAGGAGCCGGCTTGTCTCAGAATGGCGAGTCCTGTGACAGTGAGAGTCAGGTTATTTAGTCCTTGTTCACAAGAGTCATAACAAACTCGGCCTGCTAGTGCAAAGGCAAGAGTGGTGGCTTGAACAAGGGATGAGGATGGACTCATTTTATGTGTATTATGTTTTTATGCAGGAATTCATCTTGGAGCTAGCAGCAGGCGACTTCTGAGTTGATGGCTTAAATTGAAGAAGTCGAACCAAAAAGTCGACCCAAGGAGTTAGAGGAAGCCGCAAAGCTGCGCCCAAGATAAATTCGGGGGCTACTGATGGGGGGATACTTTATAGGTAGGCCCATGGACCCGGAAAGTAGACCCGCCAAGACCAAGAAGGACAAAGCCGAGTCAAGCATCAAGTCACATGGGCTGGGCTGGAGACAAGCCGACCAAGGCCCATGATGGAGAAGGGACTCGTCAGCAAGGAGTCCAAGTACAACCCGGAGCCCAAACTTGGAAGGCCAAGGCGTAGAGTAGGACTCCGCGTTCTAGTATGACTCGGTGTAACCTGTAAGTCCAGGGACCCGGTAGCCTTTATAAGGGGGGTCCTGGACCTTAGATCGATAAGCCTTAAGAGAGATACCAAGTCGCCGACTCCCCAGAGAGGAGCCGGAACCCTATAATCGATATCAGATCTAGAGCAATAAAGAAGAAGCAGGAAGTAGGTCTTTACCTCCAATCAAGAGGGGCCGAACCTGGGTAAATCTGTGTCCCTAGGCGAGATTAATCTCTCCTACGTACTTCGTGCATCAATGGCCCCAGAACTCACCTTCCCAGAGGAAGGACTTGCCGTGACAACCCCACGACACCAACCATAGAGTGGGGGTCGACTGTGGCGGGCTTGAGCAACGGAGAGGGACGACTCGTTTCACCATGTTTGTTATATATATGCAGGAATTTATCTTGGTGCTAGCAGCAGGCGACTTCCGCGTTGTCAACTTCAATGAAGAAGTCGGAGAAAAGGGAGTCGGACGAGTACGCCAAGACTGCACCCAAGATAAATTCGGGGGCTACTGATGGGGGGATACATTCCGGGTAGGCCCATGGAGCCGCAAAGTGGACCAGCCAAGACCAAGGAGGCCCAAGCCAGGTTACACTTCAAGCAACATGGGCTGGACAATGAACAAGTCGGCCAGCCCGTTACAAGTTAGCAGAAGGGAAATGTCGATGGGGTAAACCGATGGTGAAGATATGGGACAATGTACGCGCGGGCATCGTCGATGTGGGTTAGTAGACGAACGATATGGGAAACAAGATTTATACAGCTTCAGGACCTGGGAAACATCATCCGGTAATATCCCTACGTGCTGTTTGTGGCTAGGTTGTATTCCTCATGGTGGAAGTCGCCGTATGGGACGACTCCTCTTTTCCCTTTGTTGGACTTGTCTAATCTATCGGGCTCTGTCCCGTCTGGTCCTCTTGGTGCTCTTTTCCCTTTGTTGGACTTGTCTTGGTCCTCTTGGTGCTCCCGGCTCCTCCTTATAAAGGAGGAAGGCCGGGTTACAAGTTGAGTCCTTTTAGGACACGGCTAATCTATTAGGAGTTGGCAAGGTGAGTCCTTGTCCTACTCTGATTGGAGTCGGCCTGCTGGGCTTCCCCCTGATGGGGCTCGTTAATCTTCCATGCTGGTACCCGTGTCCCATATCCACGACAGGAAAGGACACAGCAAAGACTGGAGTCCCAATACAACCCGGAGTACCAACTTGGAGGGCAAGGACCTGAAGTAGGACTCCGTGTTCATGTGTAACTCGGCATAAGCTGTAAGTCCAGGGACCCGGCCACCTTTATAAGGAGGGCCCTGGACCTTAGATTGATAAGCTCTCAAGTCCCACAAGACCCGTAGTCGCCGAGTCTCAAGTAAGAGAGGATCGGAACCTTGTAATCGACATCAAGTCCAAAGCAATAAAGAACAAGCAGGAAGTAGGTCTTTACCTCTATCTAGAGGGGCCGAACATGGGTAAACTCCTTGTCCCCTCATAGAGATTAACCAACTCCTGTGTCCTAGTCGCCAATGGCCCCATAACTTAGCTTCCCGTAGGAAGTACTTGCCGTGACAACCCCACGACAGAAGGGATGCATAAGTTATCTCCTCCATGGGAAGGACCGTTCGTCATCACCAAGAACTTGCACAATGGGTCGTACTATCTAATGGATGTGCGAGAGCCAGCAAGAGAAAGCGAAGGAGCTGACACAGCTCATACATTGGACCTCTATGTAGAGGCAAAGAGGCCCTGGAACATAGCACAGTTACGTCCTTATTATAGCTAAAAAAAATTGTAAAAGCAAAATATGCAAGTTAGCAAAGAGCCCAGAGAGCTCTGCAGCATTGTAACATGATTATTGTGATCAAAGGAAATAAAGATGGCTTCTTCACAATATGAATTCTTTTGTCAAGACACTCAGTATGTGCGCTTTATTAAATTTTCATTATGAGGTCCTTGGGGGCTTGTCTTTCAGAAAAACTTCAAGCTTTAGACTCTTGGACCCGGCTTAAAAGCCAACATCTCCCTGATTTTAGCTCGTAAGTTAGATGCAACCCGTACAAATTTGGCTAAGACTACAGGCATGACTTGTTTCGAACTCCTACGAAGCCTAAAAGGACTTAGGAGGGGATGCGAACTTGTCAGAGCGAGCTGTTAGCAAAAGTCATGCGGGGCCTACTTATTCATCAGTATAAAATCAGAAGGGTTATAAGAACTAGGACAACTTGTATAAAACGACATTAAACATGTCTACCACATAAAACAAGTCATCTAAAATCATAGCACCAAAAGAGTAAAGTTTTACATCCCAAGAAGCCAAACAAACGGCATAAGATTAATATTACAAGTTCAGTAGTCATCCAAAGGATGATCTTTCTCTGCAGGAGTGTCTTCTTATGCAGGAATCTGGCCAGCAGTTGGAGTATTGGCCACAGTACCCTGAGCTGAACTCTGCGGAACTGACGAGTCCTTCCTCACTTGGGTAGCTCCTTCCTCAAGTTGCTGGGAGTTGCCACCATCTTCTGGCCGAGCTCGAGCTGGTGTGGGTGCTGCAGGAGTTGACAGCACCGACCCTGTAGAAGTTGACGCGCCAGCGTTTGATTGCGAGGGGATGCCGAAGTCCACAACCGGGGGAGTCTCTCACCAGCCGTTCAGGAGCAGAGGGGCACTTCTTTTGCGGTGAGAGATAAGTCACGATAGCCTTGGAACCCTCCTGCAGGCCGTGACAATAGTCTAGCAGTTTACTCATCTACTGGCTCACAGACAGCTTCACCTTTGGAGAAGTCGGACCTGGAAAGTTGCAGAAGATCAGTATAACAAATCAAAGGACTAGCAGCCCGCTGCAAAGATTGAGAAGGAGTAGTAGTTACCAAAAATGTGTTGGGTCATCGCTCTGATGCCCTTGCGACATCATTCCAGGCCAGTGTTCAGGTCCTTGATGGCTTTCTCAGCAATTTTCTTGTTGTGAGCAGCCGTCTTCTTTTCATCTTCCAGCTCAGCACAGACTTTCTTCAAGTCAATCTCAAGCTGGCGGGAGAGATTCCTCTCATTTTCGGCAGACTTGGCGGAAGCAGCTGCCTTTTCCTCAAGTTCTTTCATGTCTCTCTGCATACGAGAGACAGTGGTCTGCAAAACATGAAGACAAGTAGTTAATGGGTTATTCTCAGAAGTAGATCCAAGTCGTCAAAATAAACAACTTGGCGCTTGGGGGCTACAGGGAGTTCTTTTTCAACTTCAAGTCAGCTAAAGAAGTTCATATTCACAACAAGTTCAATAGAAATGACTCATGAGTCCCAAGATGTTGAAGACAACAACTCGGCACTTGGGGGCTACATGGTTAAGAAATTCAACTTCCTATACAATCTACAGATGGTAGCTCCGAACTGTCGCAGGCTAACAACCCGGTGCTTGGGTGCTACTCAAGGATCAGATTTTAAAGTATGAAAGTAATTGAGATATGAGGTCTTAAGCTCCGAAGTTGTTGCAGGCAAAAATAACTCGGCACTTGGGGGCTACAGTATGGAGTTCAATTTTTCTAAGTTGGCAGTTGAAAGTAAAGCACCTATCTTAGTCTCGAGTCACCACAGTTAGGTGCTTGGGGGCTACTGATACACGGGAAGTAAAGAATTATGAAGAATAAAGAGAAGAACTTACAACATGAACCATTTTGAGGGCCATCAAGCTGGCCAACTCCTCGCCCTTCAACCTGGCAACCTCTTCATTCAACTTGGAAGCTTCCTCCCATGCCTCCATGAAGGACTTGCTCTCCCCGATCCGAAGTCGGTTGTAGTCGATGGCGAGGTTGGTGCAAGGTTCTGCAGGTCCCTTGGTAGCTTCAGGAGGAGCCGCCTTCGAAGTACTCGTCAAAGTATATTCAGTCTGGGCTGCAGAATGAGACTTAGCGGCCAAAGGGGTGTTGACCCGAGATGCCAACTTGGCTCCAGTAAATGGAGGAGGAGTGGCAGCAATGGTGACTCCCGCAGAGGCTGCTACCAACGGAGTCGTCTTCGTGCTAGTGGAGGTCGAGGTTGTAGGTGGAACCTCAGGCTGGCGCGCTGAGGTGACATTGGTTGCGTCCTTGAGTTTTGCAACCTTAGTAGAGGGGAGAGCCCTGAGAATGAATACAGATAAAAGCCAGAGTTATATCGAGTGGTTAAGCAGAAAACAAACAAGTTGGAAGGATGCGATTGAGAAGTTGATTTATCCAGCATCGATCTCCAAGTCCAAAGAGGCGTTGGAGTCGGATGAAGGCATGGCTCCAGAGTCGTAGGAGTCGGCAACAGTTGGAGGCTTGCGTTTGCGGGGACTTGATATAACCAGTGGAGCATCAGCTGGCCCTCTACTCCGCAGCTTCCTCTTCCTCGCAGCTTCCATGGCCTGTGTTTGTTTATCATCCTTTGAAATTGGACTTCGAGTTGAGGAAAGACGTGAAAGAGGCACCTTTGCAACTCCAGTTCGGTCCCTCTTCTTCGTATTCTTTCGAGGAGTGGGGGCGGGTCCTGGTCACTAGACGACTCCCAGAGGAAGTCGACGCAGTAGTTGGCGGGTCTGAGGTGGAAGAACCCTTGGCAGCAACAATAGGAACTTCCGGAGAAGACTCCTGGTTCTCTTCATCAGCGCCATCATCGCTTTCAGCTCCGGCGTTTTGTTCAGTATCGACGGGAGTTTCCTCCTCGTCGTTTCCCTCAGCAGTAGGAGTTGATGACCACCAGCTGTCAGTTATCTGTGCAAAGTTCAGAAACAAGTAGTCAGACAAAAAAGAGGTTGAGATGATACAAAAAGAAGTTGAGAACGCAAGTGTTATGCAACTTACTGCTGGTGGAGGGGTTGTTACACAGAAAGGCGATAGACCGAAGTCCTCTTGGTCCATGACAAGCTTGCCAGTCAACTTCTTCACCAAGCGATTGATCTTGATCGTGTTGGCTTGTTTCTCAGTCATCCGGAGGTTGTCAGTAACGCACCGGGTGTACTCGACGATCAGCCAAGTCCTGGGGCTGAGAGGCTGGATTCTCCAGGTAGTCCAGCACATCACCAGGTCCATGCCTCCGAGTCCATGTGCCACGAGGGCGCGAAGTAGGCCCATCAAAGCTTCAACTTTGGGGCGAGCTTCCTCAGAGCACCACGCCTTCATGATGGGAGTTATCTGAACGCTATCAGGAGAGAAGCCGGGGAGGTGAGGTTCGCCTGTAGGAGACGTGTCCTTGCAGTAAAAGTATGATTTTTGCCAGTCCTTGACATGGCTGGCGAGGATAGGTTTTTGAAAGAGGGAGCCCTAGCGGCGTTGCAGAGCGACGGCTCCACATTTAAGGAGGGGGCCGCCAGAGTATTCCGGCTGAGGGTTGCAGTAGAAGAGTTCAAGCCAGAAATCTAAGTCCAGCTTGATTTGGAGGTAATCCTCACAAAGAGTGACAAAATTGGATAGATTCAAGATAGAGTTGGGAGCAAGATCATGGATCCGAAGCTTGTAGAAGTTGAGAACCTAGCGGAAGAAGAGATTACCAGGGGGAGTAAAGCCGCAAAAAGATGCTCGCCGAAGACGACGACTTCATCAGTAGCCGGAGAGGGCTCGACCTCCTCGCCGGCGGTGCGCCACGAGATGTTGGAGGAGATGAGCCCAGACTCTTGGTATCCCTTGAGCGTTTCCTGGGACAGCATGGATCTGCCCCAGTTGGCGGAGATGGTTCGCCTAGATGCAGGCACAACAGCGGCAGCGGCGGCAATGTCCATCGTTGAGTGGAGAGAAGATCTCTTGCCTTTGGCGGCAGCTTTGGCTTGCTTAGGTGCCATGGTAGAGAGAGAAGGTGCGTGCGTGCGGTCACGTGCATACGAGGGGAGCAGAGGAAGAAGACGAAGTTGAAGCAGAGGGGACAAATGAGATCTGGTCCCCCCACTTTAATACTAGTGAGGGGATAAGATAAACCCTAGAGGAATGACGGCGCCGCCTGTCGTGATAAATTCGCGAGAATCTCGGGATGTCTGCAATAATCTCGCCTGTCAAAGATGTGGCAAACCCGAGGCATTGCAAAGACCTCGGTCAACAAATGACACGTGTGGAAATAAAGATAATTCAGGAAGGCCGACTTCTCTCAAGGGCGAGTCCTTCAGGCTGTGAATAAAGAAGTCTACCCTTCTAGCCAACTTGTAAAGAGCTATAGCCGCAAGGCCAACAAGAGAGTGGGGGTCGAGTGTGGTGGGCTCGAGTAATGGAGAGGGGCGACTCGTTTCACGAAGTTTGTTGTTATATGCAGGAATTCATCTTGGAGCTAGCAGCAGACGACTTCCGAGTTGTTAACTTCAATGAAGAAGTCGGAGAAAAGGAGTCGGACGAGTACGCCAAGACTGCGCCCAAGATAAATTCGGGGGCTACTGATGAGGGAATACTTTCCGGGTAGGCCCATGGAGCCGCAAAGTGGACCCGCCAAGACCAAGAAGGCCCAAGCCGGGTTACACTTCAAGCAACATGGGCTGGACAAGGAGCAAGCCGGCTAGCCCGTTACAAGTTAGCAGAAGGGAAAGGACACTGCAAGGACTAGAGTCCCAATACAACCCGGAGTACCAACTTGGAAGGCAAGGACCTAGAGTAGGACTCCGTGTTCATGTGTAACTCGGCATAACCTGTAAGTCCAGGGACCCGGCCGCCTTTATAAGGAGGGCCCTAGACCTTAGATCGACAAGCGAGCTAAACTCACACAAGTCCCGTAGTCACCGACTCTCGAGATAGCGAGATCGGAACCTGGTAATCGACATCAAGTGCAAGCAATAAAGAACAAGCAGGAAGTAGGTCTTTACCTCTATCAAGAGGGGCCGAACCTGGGTAAACTCCTTGTCCCTCGTCAAGATTTACCAGATCCTATGTTCCTAGTCACCATGTCCCCACAACTTACCTTCCCGGAGGAAGTACTTGCCATGACAACCCCACGACAGTGCTCCTTCGCCGTTCGGTGTTGACAGCCATGGTTCTTTACCATTTGGCTGTTCTGAGGCTACCAAAGTGGATAATCAGAAAAATAGAAAGAATCAAAAGAAGTTTTCTGTGGATGAAGTTGGGGGCGGCGCCTGGCACTAGGCCCCACCCGCTGGTAAATTGGAGCACAATCTGCCGGCCAAAGGATCTTGGCGGTTTGGGCATCTTCGACATCGAAAAGTTTGGGAGGGCATTGAGGCTTAGATGGCCTTGGTTTGCATGGACGGACCAGGACCGTCCATGACAGGGCATGGTGCTGCCATGCAACGCCGCGGATATGGAGCTCTTTCACGCGTCTACGGACATCTCGGGCGGAAACGGAGAGCGGTGTTTGTTTTGGCATGACCGATGGCTGCCTGGCGGTGCTCTAAAGTTACAATATCCGGAACTCTTCTCCATTGCCACGAGAAAATTCAGATCGGTCCAGAGGGAGCTGCACAGTACAAACTGGATGAGATCGCTATTCCGCCTCTCCCCTCTCCACGCACACTCAACTACGTCAATTCACCAAGATGTGGGCGGCATTGCAGAACGTCGTGCTGCTGCCATGCCCCGATGATACGTCGAAAACGTATCTACTTTCCCGAACACTTTTGCTATTGTTTTACCTCAAACTTGTGTGTTTTGGATACAACTAACACGGACTAACGCTGTTTTCAGCAGAATTGCATTGGTGTCTCGTTTTTATGCAGAAAATCAACTTTCGGGAAAATCCGTGGAAAATATGGAAAAGTCAATATTTAACTGGGGGACACACGGAGCCAAAAGGCCAAGTGGAGGTGGGCCACGAGGGGCCCACACCACACGGTGGCGCGGGTGGGCCCAGGCCGCGCCACCACATGGTGTGGCCACCTCGGCCACGCCCCCGACGCCTCTTCGCGACTACAAGACCCCTTTCGACCTAAAAACCGAGGGGGATTCGACCATTGCTCCAGAAACACTCCAGAACGCCGCCGCCACCGAAAACCCTATTTCGGGACCAGAAACTCCGTTCTGGCACCCTGCCGGGACGGGGAATTGGAGGAGATCATCGCCGTCATCGTCACCGACGCTTCTCCATCGACCATCCATGTTTCCCCCATCCATGTGTGAGTAAACACCCGCTGTAGGCTGAAGGGGATGGAAGGGATTGGATGTGATTATTCATGTAATGAGTTATAATATTGTAGGGGCATAGTGCCTAGTACCTTATGGGAGTGCTGTAGACTTTGTTGCAACTTGTTGTGCTTAATGCTTGATGCTAGGTCCCGAGTGTCATTGATCTCAGATCTGAACATGTTATTTATTCATGATGATATGCATTGTTTGTTGATCTTACCTGCAAGTTGTATACACATATTGCTGTCCGGAACCCGAGGCCCCAAAGTGACAGAAATTGGGACAACCGGAGGGGATGGTTGTGATGTGAGGATCATATGTGTTCACGGATTGTTAATGCTTTGCTCCGGTACTCTATTAAAAGGAGTACCTTAATTACCAGTAGTTTCCCTTGAGGCCCCGCTGCAAACGGGCTGGTAGGACAAAAGATGTTGTGCAAGTTTCTCATTGCGAGCACGTACGACTATTTATGGAACGCATGCCTATGGTTACTTAGTACTCAGTTAATTTATTATTATCATCTGCAAATGCCTTGTCTTACTTATTACATGAATCATATCATCCATGCAGCGCCCATTTATCCATCCCTGTGCCTACAGTATTTTAAACCTGCTGTCTTCTGCAATATTTACTGCTGCCTTTATTTTACTGCTGTCTCTATTTTGCTACTGCTATTACTATAAAACTGTTGCTACTGATCCTTTGTTGCGAGCAAGTCTATTTACAGGTGCAGCTGAATTGACAACTCAGTTGTTAAGGCTTATAAGTATTCTTTGTCTCCCCTTGTGTCGAACCAATAAATTTGGGTTATACTACCCTCGAAGACTGTTGCGATCCCCTATACTTGTGGGTTATCAAGACTATTTTCTGGCGCCGTTGCCGGGGAGCATAGCTTTATTTATAAGCTCATCTGGAAGTGATATTGTTCGCTGCAACTCATTCATCATGGGTAAGCCTAATGATGGGAAGGTTCGCATTTTGCCTTCCACTACAAGAAGAGGTACAACTCTGAATTCCTCTGCTGCTCTTGATTCACCTACTGTCATAAGTCAACTTGTCACACCACCACAAGCTTCACGTGCTGGTACCTCTGCTGAATCTGAAATTGTCTCTAAAATTTTGATGTTGTCTCAACTGTGATTGATAAAAATATTCCTTCGGGTTCTTTCTTAGATGCTGCTATTGCTAAGTCTAAACAAATTGAAAGTACTGAAACACCTGATGAAAACACTATTACACCTGTTGGTTCTCCTGTGTCTGTTGAATGCTCTAGTGATGATCTTGATGATGCTTATGTAGAAATTGATGATAACTTTATTGATGAGTGCCTTAATACTGATGCAAGTGGCATTAAAAACCTTCTTGCAAAATATGCTGTTAAATATCAACCACCTATTGATCCTAAATTTGCCACTTCTCCCATAAGCATTAAAGATAAAGATTTTAATTTCTCTCTTGATGTGGCACACATATCTATTGTTGAGAAATCACCTTTTTGTGGTACTGAAAAAGAAAGTGCTGTGGAGCACATGAATGAGCTCTCTATTATGAGTGGCTTGTTTTCTGATGATCTGAAGAAAGAAGGTACTTTGTTACTAAAATTTTCCCTTCTCATTAAAGGATGATGCTAAAGTTTGGTATAATAATTTGCCTCCTGGTTCTATTTGTAATCCTGATGAATTGCTTGATGTTTTCTTTCAAAAATATTTTCCTGCTAGTGCTCAACAAGCTGCTTTGCAGAGAATTTATAGTTTTGATCAGGAAGAAGGAGAGAAATTACCTGCTGCATGGTCAAGGTTTTGCTCTCTCATTAGAGCTCGGCCTGGGCATGATTTGGAAAAACATGATTTACTTGATATATTTTATAGTGGACTAACCATTGAATCTAGGGCATACCTGGATAGTTTTGCTGGTTGTGTTTTCAGGAAAAGGACTCCAGCCGAAGCTGAAGAATTGTTGGCTAAAATAAGCCAAAATCATGATGATTGGACCATACCTGAACCACCTCCAACACCAATATCAAAGAAGAGAGGGATGATTGAATTAGATGATGAAAGAATGGAAGAGGCCAAGAAATCTCTCATAGAGAAGGGTATTAAATCTGAAAATGTGAAAAATCTACCACCCATAGAGGATTTATGTAAGCCAATTCCTCCTTCATCCACCATTGAGGTACACTCTCTCCAATACTTTAATGAATATGATATCCCTTATGGTAAACCTCCTAGTCAATGTTTAGATGAGTTGGATAATTTTATTGAAAAGCAAAATAGCTTTAATATGAGAATAGAAAATAATTTGATAGGAAATTCTCGTGCTATTGATAATTTGCATGATATTGTGGAAAGAACCTCTAATGATGTTAAAATGCTGGTTAAACACTTTCATATGGTGCAAACTCAAATTGATCAACTTACTAAAGTCCAAAAAGATATGCTAGTTAACACTTCTAAAGAAAAAGATAAGCATGTGTATGAAGTGACAACTAGAGGTGGTGCTTCTACTCAGGATCCCTTATATCCTGAGGGACATCCCAAAAGAGTTGAACAAGATTCTCAACAAGTTAATGAAACTAATGCTCCTTCTAAGAAAAAGAAGAAGAAGAAACATAAAAAGGTTGTAGAATCTCCTGAAGCTGTTAATGATCCTAATAGTGTTTCTATCTCTGATGCTGAAACTGAAAGTGGTAATGAACATGATAGTGATAGTGATAAAAATGATGCTTCTGATAAAGAGAAAGGTGATAAAGAACCTGAAAAGAATGCTAAAAGTAAAGAGAACACTAAAGAAGATTTTATTGCTAAGAAGCATGGTAATGAAAGAGAACCTTGGGTTCAAAAGCCAATGCCTTTTCCTGTTAAGAAACTTAAGTCAAAAGAGGAAGAACACTATAACAAATTTTGTGACTGGATGAAACCCTTGTTCTTGCAAATCCCTTTGACTGGTGCTATTAAATTACCTCCTTATTCAAAATATATGAAAGATATTGTTTCTAACAAAAGGAAAATTCCTAATGAGGAGATCTCTACTATGCTTGCTAATTACTCTTTCAATGGCAAGGTTCCAAAGAAGTTGGGAGATCCAGGTATACCAACCATTCCTTGCTCTATTACAAGTAATTATGTTAAGACTGCTCTATGTGACTTGGGAGCAGGAGTTAGTGTTATGCCTTTCTCTCTTTATAAGAGACTTGATTTGGATAAATTGATACCTACTGATATATCTTTACAAATGGCTGATAAGTCTACTGCTGTACCTGTTGGTATCTGTGAGAATGTTCCTGTTCAAGTAACTACCAATTGCTTGATTTTAACTGATTTTGTTGTTCTTGATATGCCGGAAGATGATAATATGTCTATTATTCTTGGGAGACCCTTTCTTAATACTGCAGGTGCTGTTATTGATTGCAACAAAGGCAAAGTAACTTTTAATGTTAATGGCACTGAGCACACTGTTCATTTTCCCAAGAAGATTAATAGAATAACTGGAGTTCATACAATCTCTAATTTGAGAACTATCAAAGTTGGAAATATTGATTGTCCCATATATGAGCATCAAGAAGGATATCAAAATATTATGATTGGGACCATATCAATACAATATAAGGTAACATGATTGGTTAGTGAGGTTTAATTCATTTATGTCATTAAAATTTATTTGATAGCAAGACTTGATCAACCTTGTTAACAAATACATTTTAATGCATGGATGAGCTAAACAAGGTTGTGTTTCCTACCCTTTGTTTCACCTACTGTAGTATTGCTTAGTTTGTCAAAAAAGTTTTGTTGTTGTTGGTGTTTAATAATTTTTCTGCCTGAGTTTAATTTGCTAAACACCCAGAAAAGTGAATTTTTCGAAGTTTTCAAAAATCAATAAAAATTATACCATGAGTCTTATAAAAATGTGGGGATTCTGGAAATGCCTGGAGCTGACCAGGGGGACCCAACATGTGGCCACACCACATGGTGGCGCGGCCCACCCTGGCCCGCGCCTGGGCATGGTGTGGGGCCCCCCTGGCCCTCCACTTACTCATTCTCCTCCCTGGACACTCTCTCTCCCCGACCATTCGACCACCATTGCTCAAACACGAGTTCTTTCTGCGATTTTTCGAGTTTTTGGATCTCCTTATTCAGCCCATCATTTGTGCTGAAATTTGGAGCATTTGATCTCCGGTATGTGACTCCTCCACCTATCCAATTAGAATTTTGTTTAGTGAAGTATATGTTGAGTATTTTCAGATCATAGGTTGCAGGTTTGTGAGCTTGAATGTTTGTTTTAGACTTGGAAAAACTAGTTTTGATGCATGTTTAGCTCCCTGGCAATTCCCTATGACAGTTTCCTTCAACTAGATGTCTAAAAATCAAGTTTTGTGTTGTTTGTTAAAAATTTCAGAAAATGCATAACCACACTTATGGAGAAATCTTTGAGAGGAATGCACCAAGAAGGGAGAGGCCTTCAAGATCAACCACTAGATTGAGGACATCTTATAATGAAGATCTCATTGCCCCAACTATTGATAATGAGCATGATGATGGAGATGCACATCCATCTTCATTCCCTTGTACTAACTTTCTGCATAATGCAGGGATCTTGGAGGATTTCCTATTTCTTGTTGGTAGAGTTGGTTTAACTAATTATATGAATGATGAAAGAAACCAATATGCCATGCTCACTAAGATTTTCGTTGAGAGCTTTGTTTTTAACAATGCTCATTTTGGGCCAACTGTTTCATTCAAAATATATGAGAGGCCTATCACCCTGTCTTTGTCAGATTTTTGTCATGTTATAGGTATTACATCATTTGGAACGGCAAAGAAGATTCAAGGTCGACCCGCTGATTTACTTGAGCTATACCGAGGGGTGACCAATGATGATGATCGCACAGCTCAACGTGGCAAGATAAGAAACATTCAACTCCCAGCTATTAGATATTTTGCATATTATCTTGCTACTAGTGTGCTTGGTAGGGAGAACACGAGTAATATCTCTAACTACCATCTTGCTTTTCTGGATACCGCTCTTAATGGTAGAACTAGTTATAATCTTGGTGCTCTTATTGCTCGTCGCTTGGCTGCTAGGGGACCTATTTATGGAGGCATCATTGCCTCACGCATGTTAGCTCATCTAGGTCTTTCTGTTGATCCTAGTGATGCATTATTAGCTCCTCATAGACTTGATCTTGCTGCCATGAAAATGCACCAATTTGTTACAGCTAATTCTTGTGAGGGTAACCTCGTTTATAGAATGCTATTTACTGATGGAGAGGAGAGCCATATTCCCTTGCCGCAGCCTGCCTTGTTTGATGTTCACAGGAGGCCTTGGTCGCGCTCAAAGGTGGAGATGGACGATCAGCTCCGTCTACTTGGTTTCCACGGGCAGGGTGACCAGGAGGGTCACGAGGCGCACGCGGAGGACCACACGGTGCATTACACCGGTGCAGCCTCTGGTTCATATCAGGACAGGGAAGCATCCTCGTCATATTTTGGAGGCGCCTCTTCATGGCCGCGATGGGATTGACCTCCACTTAGGCCAAAAGCCTAAGCTTGGGGGGAGGTATACCGACAACTCACTCATTTACATATCTTATTCGGTCGGTTCTTTGTATATTCATGTTTCGTTTTCTTTTCTTCCTTTTAGTTGTTTGTTCTTTGGTTTGCTTTCCTAAACACAAAAAGACCAAAAATATTTTCGTTGTTTCTCTTTGTTTACTTTCTTTAGTATTTAGTAGTAGTTTGCTTAGTTATTAATTTCGGTTTGCTATTTGAAAATCCAAAAATATTTTGCTTTGTTGGTTTGTTTCCTTTGGTGCTTATTTCTAAAATCGAAAACCCAAAAATATTTGTTGTTCTTCTTTGGTTTTGTAAAGCTTTATTGCAGAGAATAGCATTCTCCGGTGGCTCATGGAGCTTGGTTATCATTTTTATATTATCCAACTTGCACAAGTGAAAAGCAATGATGATGATTTACGACAACTTGAGTTGGGTGAGAGGCTGGTATGAACACTGCTTGTTTTCATTTTTGTACATATACTTATCTATGTGAGCATGCTTAGTTGGTTCATGCGAGGTATATGTCATTTAATGGATGCTTAGTAGTTCATGTTCTCTCATGTTTAGTTCCAATTTATTAATAGTGGATAGCATGCCATGTTAATTTGCTTGCATTGTATTGTTCATAGTTTGGTATGACATTGTGGTATCCTCCTCTGAAGAAATTCATTTGATCGACTTGGCACATGCTCATGCATGCATATGACTAAACAAAAAGTCAATAAGCCTCGATGATTTACATTGCTTCAGAGTACTTGTATCACTTTTATGCCCCAGTTAATTTTATTCTGTCGCAAGTATGATTATGATGGTTATTGCTCTCTTGATTGTCGCTTCCCAGTCTTTGCTAAGCCTTCACTTGTACTAAGCGTATGGTTCGCTTGTGCTTCCAAATCCTTAAACCAAGTTATTCCAAAGAGTCCACCATATCTACCTATCATATGGTATTTTCTGCCATTCCAAGTAAATTTTCATGTGCTACCTTTAAAACTTTCAAAATACTTCTCAATTTGTGACACTGTTCTTAGCTCATGAAGAAGTAGTAGTTGGCTATGTCGTCTTCCATACTGAATTAAGTACCCCCCTGACTCGCATGCTTCATCAAGCTTGTCATTAATTTTGCAAAGAGCTGGTTAGACCATTATAACATAAAAAAAAGTAAATTCAAAAAAAGACACTCCTCCATGGTATGAGAATGTTGGCAGGCACCCGTGGATTCGGCTAGCCATGGTTTGTGAAAAGCAAGGTTGGGAGGAGTGTCATATTATAAAAGAGCATGCTATAAGTGCTTAATACAAATTCGGAACCGCTCTCAACTTGTTTAGTATGGAAGATGACAGAAACTCTATTACCATTCGTTGACAAAAACAATCACCTCTCAAAAACATTTTATCTCTGTTTCAAAAATAAAAAGCTCTAGCACATGATAATCTCTGCTTCCCTCTGCGAAGGGCCAATCTTTTACTTTTATGTTGAGTCACCATCCTCTTTCTTTCAGCACCTTCTTGAGAGCTTAACTATCATTCTTAGTTTAATGTGCTTGTCCCAGAGTACGGTTAATTGTGGTATAACTGTGATGCTTTTACCTTTGATAATATTTACCTCTAGTCTCACTTGAACTTCAGAGGTGCCTGGGCATTTATGTTTTGCGTGATTAAAAAACATGCAAGGGAGATACCACTTTATCATGCTTTATTATGAGCTTTGCAATCCTGCTTAGAGATATGTTCTATGTTGTTTACTATTAAGATGTTGGTCTCTTTTCATGTTTGACATAGCTACTTTGTGATATTATTAGCATGTATCTTGTTATGAATTGTCTAAGCATTTGTCTATGTAGTGAGTATATATGCATTATATGAAGCAAATGTGTTCGTGAAAGTTCTTTTATCGCTCTTAGTTTTCAACTGAATTGCTTGAGGACAAGCAATAAGCTAAGCTTGGGGGGAGTTGATACGTCGAAAACGAATCTACTTTCCCGAACACTTTTGCTATTGTTTTACCTCAAACTTGTGTGTTTTGGATACAACTAACACGGACTAACGCTGTTTTCAGCAGAATTGCATTGGTGTCTCGTTTTTATGCAGAAAATCAACTTTCGGGAAAATCCGTGGAAAATATGGAAAAGTCAATATTTAACTGGGGGACACACGGAGCCAAAAGGCCAAGTGGAGGTGGGCCACGACAGGCCCACACCACACGGTGGCGCGGGTGGGCCCAGGACGCGCCACCACATGGTGTGGCCACCTCGGCCACGCCCCCGACGCCTCTTCGCGACTGCAAGACCCCTTTCGACCTAAAAACCGAGGGGGATTCGACCATTGCTCCAGAAACACTCCAGAACGCCGCCGCCACCGAAAACCCTATTTCAGGACCAGAAACTCCGTTCTAGCACCCTGCCGGGACGGGGAATTGGAGGAGATCATCGCCGTCATCGTCACCGACGCTTCTCCATCGACCATCCATGTTTCCCCCATCCATGTGTGAGTAAACACCCGCTGTAGGCTGAAGGGGATGGAAGGGATTGGATGTGATTATTCATGTAATGAGTTATAAGATTGTAGGGGCATAGTGCTTAGTACCTTATGGGAGTGCTGTAGACTTTGTTGCAACTTGTTGTGCTTAATGCTTGATGCTAGGGCCCGAGTGTCATTGATCTCAGATCTGAACATGTTATTTATTCATGATGATATGCATTGTTTGTTGATCTTACCTGCAAGTTGTATACACATATTGCTGTCTGGAACCCGAGGCCCCAAAGTGACAGAAATTGGGACAACCGGAGGGGATGGTTGTGATGTGAGGATCACATGTGTTCACGGATTGTTAATGCTTTGCTCCGGTACTCTATTAAAAGGAGTACCTTAATTACCAGTAGTTTCCCTTGAGGCCCCGCTGCAAACGGGCTGGTAGGACAAAAGATGTTGTGCAAGTTTCTCATTGCGAGCACGTACGACTATTTATGGAACGCATGCCTATGGTTACTTAGTACTCAGTTACTTTATTATTATCATCTGCAAATGCCTTGTCTTACTTATTACATGAATCATATCATCCATGCAGCGCCCATTTATCCATCCCTGTGCCTACAGTATTTTAAACCTGCTGTCTTCTGCAATATTTACTGCTGACTTTATTTTACTGCTGTCTCTATTTTGCTACTGCTATTACTATAAAACTGTTGCTACTGATCCTTTGTTGCGAGCAAGTCTATTTACAGGTGCAGCTGAATTGACAACTCAGTTGTTAAGGCTTATAAGTATTCTTTGTCTCCCCTTGTGTCGAACCAATAAATTTGGGTTATACTACCCTCGAAGACTGTTGCGATCCCCTATACTTGTGGGTTATCACCCGATGCGATTTCCAGGAGGTGGACGACTTCGGGCGTATACTCCACGGCTTCAGCATACCATTGCGAGTTCCTTGGAGCCTGGCCTCCGTTTCATACGCCGGAAGTTTGGTCAATCTTTCTGGTCTCGCAGAAAACAAAGCGGTTAATTATATGATGAAATAGATAAAATATGAAAAGTGACCAGAGGAGTAATGATGATTAAAAGCAAGTAAATGAGGTTGTAAACAATGTAAAAAGATGGACCGGGGGCCATGGGTTCACTAGTGGAGTCTCTCAACTAGATAAAATATGCATGTGATGGGTGAACGAATTACAGCTAGGCAATTGACAAGATCATGACAGAAACCCAATTTAGCTATGACAAAAAGGACATGATAATATTTATGAAGGCATCACGACAAGGAACAAAGACCATTGAGTCCAGCTGCGTCTTTGTCTAAAAATTCCACCGTGGGATCGCTATCCAGTCTGTCACCCAACGGTATTAAGTTGCAAGCAACAGACAATTGCATTGAGTAAAGTGCATGAAGTAAGCAATACTAATATCAAAATAGACATTAACACCGCTGTTTTACCCTTAGTAGCAACAGCACACCCTTGCCCTTAGACGTTTCTGTCACTCGTGCCCAGGAACAAAAGGGGGCATGAACCCACTATCTAGCATAAATACCCTCTCTTGGAGATACACACAATCACTTGGCCAAAGTAACTACGCACATCGGAGAGCATGCAAGAACATAAATTAATCATATAAGAATCATGCACAATCTGAACATATCTTCATAATCCATCGGATCCCAGCAAACACATCACATAGCATTACAACAATCGATCTTGATCATGTTAGGCAGCTCACAAGATCATAAGACATGAAGCAGAAGAGAGAGAGACTACCAACTAGCTACTGCCATGGACCCGTAGTCCAAGGTGAGACTACTCACAAATCATTCTGGAGGAAGGCATGGCGATGAAGAGCCCTCCAGGATCGATCTCCCCTCCAGCAGAGTGCCGGGATCAGCTTCAGATTGGACCCCGAACTAGGGTTTTCGATGACGGCGCATCGGGGTCGAGTTTCTGGAAAATAATGGCCGCCCTCTCGTTTTTAGGTTAAAAGGGATTTCAAAGGCGTCGGAGGGGGCCGAGGGGATGCCCCAGGAGCAGGGGTGGGCCCCACCTGCGAGTCCTAGAGGGGCCGCGGCAGGAGGCCGACTGCGCCCTGTGGGTGGCCCCTCAGGCTCCCCTTTGGTCTTCTGGTGTCTTATTTCGCATAAAAAAATCTCCGTAAATTTTCGTCCAATTCCGAGAATATTTCCAGAAGTAAATTATCTGAAATACAAAAAACAGCAAAAACAGGGAACTGGCACTGGGCATCTTGCCAATAGGTTAGTCTGACAAAATGCATAAAAATGATATAAATGATAGTAAAAACATGTGACAATATCACAAAACTAGCATGGATCACTCAAAAATTATAGATACATTTGAGACGTATCAGCATCCCCAAGCTTAACTCCTAATCGTCCTCGAGTAGGTAAGTGATAACAAATAATTTTTGATGAGACATGCAACCAACACAATCTTGATCAAGATAGTGATGCAAATCAAAGGATGTGAATGAAGAGATACAAAACAATTATCTATAATTGATAGCAAGAAAGCAATGAATAAACAGGTTGAATCATCCAAGCAAAATCTTTCATAAATAGTATGTCAAATACATGAAAACAATGTGATCAACATGTTTGACTAATTCACAACGATAATAATTCCATGACAAAAGTGTTTGAGAATCAACACAAAGGAAGATGTAAGCATTAGCAAAGAGCTTCAACTTCCAACGGCTTATCTTATAGATAAAGTCAATATAAAGATTAATGTTTAATCTTGATAATGTAATATGCTCAATGATGCCCAGGGTCAATGCTAGATGTTTGCTTTTGTGGAGATAGAAGGAAAAAGGGAAAACTGACTCAACATTAAAAGTAAAAGAAAGGCCCTTTGCAGAGGGAAGTAGGGATTAGTCATGTGCTAGAGATTTTTGGTTTTTTAAAACAGAAGTAAAACGATTTTGAGATATGCATGCTTTCGTCAACGACTTCACAACAGAGAAACTATCTAGTCCCTCATGACAAGCAAGGTTTTTAGACTTGTGAGAGCAGCTGGTTCTTAGAAGAGCGAGTACGCTCCTCTTTCTCCTTGGTTTCACCACTGTCCAATGTTTGGGCTGATTTCTCAGATTTGCATTGCGCGGAGGAGAGTTTGTGAGTTATATTTATATTTTTGCTTAAGCTGCTCTCGGGTTGATTCAAGTGAAGACGTAATCCATCAACACCGGGTGAAAGGGGGGAAATGACCTCGCTTGTCACAAGTTATATCAAGCTCTCTACTGCTCCCTCATGAGCTTAAAAACAGATGCACAAAGAAGAAGTATTTTGAATTTTTAAAGGTAGCACATGACAAATTTAATTGGAATGGTAGGAAATACCATGCATAGGTAGATATGGTGGACTCAGCTGACAAGAAAGTTTGGCTTTGGGGATTGGATGCACGAGTGAACCATACACTCAGTACGAATTTTTAGGCTTAGCAAAAAAGGTATTTGAGGCAAACATCTATCAATAACCGGTAACAGAACAACATAGGACATTTACCGGTCATAACCATAAAAACTCTACATCGTCTCCCTTGTTGACCAAACAATTCTTTTGATGGAAAGATTAGCACTATGAATTAACAACTGTGAAAAACCATACAATTTCAAGCTTTCAACCATATTTCTTTACTAATCAATTCCACCCAAATAACCAGCAAGATTAAGCATTCAACTTAACATCTCAGTACAATTGTGAAGCATCAAGTATCCACACCATGATCTACAAAACTATGCAGGCTTTTCATTTTATTCTATCATCACACAAATAGCATTTTGTCGCATTGACAATTCAAGCTATTTTTCAACAACAACTCTCCAACAAATATAAGTGAAGAACAAGAGAGTTTAACTTAACAACTAGCAGCTCTAAACAAGATAAAAGCTAAAAGCGAGAGCTTACTAGAAAACAGACAGCAGCTAAGAATACTCAAAAAGATATAAGCGAAGCAAATGAGTATTCAAACGAAAAAGCGGAGCGTGTCTCTCTCCCACACAAATAAAGCTAGGATCCAACAAAGATATGACTAGCAAACAAACAAACAAAACTGAAAGTAAAAAGACGCTCCAAGCATAGCACATAATATGTAAAGTGATAAAAATGAAGTTCAACGAAGACGACCTTATGATAGTCGATGAAGATGAGGGGATGCCCAAGCTTTGACTCTTGATAGTTCTTGACATTCAGAGGGGGTGCCATGGGGGCATCCCCAAGCTTAACCTCTGATCCATCCTCGATTTCTTCATATTCCTCTTCTTTGGAACTTAAAAACTCCCTTCACACAAAACTTCTCATAATTTGATTAAAGGGTTAGTGCTCATAAATTAAAATGCACATGTGTTCAACTCATGAAAAATTGCAAACCAACTTCATTAAACATTAGCTACTGTTTACTAAGCCTCAATGTGGCACTCTACCCCTAGAGTATCACATATGACGATGGTAAAGAGACAAATGCAAAATAAAAACAGAATCTGTCAAAATCTGAACAGTCTGTAAAGATCAAATTTTTCGAGGCACTTCTGCAGCTCAAATCAAAAAACTTAAAACTAAAGAAAGATATATAAAAGCATCAGTCTTGCTGTAAAAAATTATCAAAAAATAATAAAATCCTGACGTTTTTAGGATTTTCGTGCAACAGGCGCACAGAATCTGTTTTTGGACAGCAACACAATACCTGGCACAAAAAACCAAAACAAAAAGATACAATGAAGTTGCTACAGAGGTAATAACTTCATGACCCAAGAAAATCAAAAAGCAAACTGAAAATAAAAGATGGGTTGCCTCCCAACAAGCGCTTTTCTTTAACGCCTTTTAGCTAGGCGCAATGCCAAATATCAAGTTTTTTCGGAGGCCTTTGCAACATCAAGAGCATAGCTTGACCTTATGATTGATTCAAAATGAAAATTCTTTCTCTTTCTAGGGAAGTGTTCCATCCCTTTTTTAAGGGGGACCTGAAACCTTATATTTCCCTCTTTCATATCAATAATAGCACCAACAGTTCTCAAAAATGGTCTTCCCAAAATAATCGGACAAGAAGCATTGCACTCAATATCCATAACAATAAAATCAACAGGAACATAATTATCATTAATAACAATAAGGACATCATCAAATCTACCCAAAGGTTTCTTTTTAGAAGAATCAGCAAGATGCACATTTAAATAGCACTCTTCCAAAGGATTTAAATCAAGCATATTATAGAAACTTTTAGGCATAACAGAAACACTTGCACCAAGATCACATAAAGCATTGCAATCAAAGTCATTTATTTTCATCTTAATAGTGGGTTCCAAACCATCTTCTAACTTCCTAGGGATAGAGGTTTCAAGCTTTAGTTTTTCTTTCCTAGCCTAGATAAGAGCATCGGTAATGTGTTTGGTAAAGGCAAGATTTATTTCACTAGCATCCGGTGTCTTACCAAGTTTTTGTAGGAACTTAATGACTTCAGTAAGGTTGCAATTATCAAGATCAATTTCATCATCTTTAAATAAACTAGGAGGATCCTCTTTAGTGGTTTGGATAGTATAAACTTTAACAGTTTTCCTATTCATTTCAGCAATTCTAGCTTCTTCAGCCTCTCTAGCCCACCAAGCTTCAAGAGAGCCATCATCCTTTCATTTTCATTAATTTTAAGAGAGATAGCATTTAAATATTCAGTATGTTTGTCTTGATTTGTAGTGGTTCTAATTTTCAAAATTTCAACATCATGAGCAAGAACGTGTACTTTAGAGACTAGACTATCCAGTTTTTCCAACTTCTCTTCAACAGTTTTGTTAAAAGCTTTTTGCGAAGTGATAAATTCCTTTAAAACATATTCAAGATCATAGGACACATTCTTATTAGTATTATAAGAATTACCATAAAAGTTGCCATTATTGGGAGGATAAGGCTTATAGTTGTTACTACCAAAATTATTTCGATAAGCATTATTGTTGAAGTTGTTTCTATTGAGAAAATTAACATCAACTTGATCATTTTCTTGGGCAATTATTGGAGAAAGTGGAACATTATTAGGATCAATGTTGGACTGATTGGTAGCAAGCATAGACATAATCATATCAACCTTATCACTCAAAGAGGAGATTTACTCAATAGAATTTACCTTCTTACCACTTGGAGCTTGTTCGGTGTGCCATTGTGAATAATTTGTCATCATCTCATCCAAGAGTTTAGTTGCTGCACCTAATTTTGTGGACATGAAGGTGCCTCCCGCGGCCGAGTCCAAAAGGTTCCTTGAAGAAAAATTCAAACCTGCATAAAAAGTTTGGATAACCATCCACATAGTTAATCCATGCGTGGGACAATTCTTAACCATAGATTTCATTCTCTCCCAAGCTTGAGCAACATGTTCATTATCAAATTGTCTAAAGTTCATAATGTTACTCCTTTGTTGTATGATTTTAGCAGGTGGATAATATTTTCCAATAAAAGCATCTTTGCATTTAATACAAGAATCAATGCTATTTTTAGGCAAAGACAATAACCATTCTTTTGCTCTCCCTCTCAAAGAGAAAGGGAAAAGTTTCAGTTTTATGATGTCACTTTCTACCTCTTTATACTTTTGCATATCACATAACTCAAAAAAGTTATTTAAATGAGAGGCGGCATCATCAGTACTAGCACCAGAAAATTGCTCTTTCATAACAAGATTTAGCAAGGCAGGTTTAATTTCATAAGATTCCGCTTTAGTAGCGGGTGGAGCAATTGGAGAGCATATGAAATCATCCTTATTAGTGCTAGTAAAGTCACACAACTTGGTGTTTTCAGTAGAAGACATATCGATAAGATAAAATAACAAGACAGGAATAAGACTACACTAATTATTTTGGGTTTTAAAATTTTGAAACAGGAAAATAAACTAAACGAGATATAAAGCAAGCAAGACAAAAACAAAGTAAAGAGATTGAGAGTGTGAGACTCCCCTTGCTGTAGCTCCAAAGTCCCCAGCAACGGCGCCAGAAAACTGCTTGATGGTAGATATTGATAAGTTGGGTAGTGCCCCAAGCGAAGGCGGAATTGTAGCTAGTAGCAGTTTTCCCTCGTTTAACGAACCGAGGTTTATCGAACCAGTAGGACTTTTAAATCAACAACGAGGTGAATGTTGAAGATATCTGGCGCTTGACCTTCAACAGACGTGGACCTGCACACACTCAACCAAAATACTTTGCCCCCAACGGCGGAAAGGTTGTCAATCTTTCCGGTCTCGCAGAAAACAAAGCGGTTAATTGTATGATGAAATAGATAAAATATGAAAAGTGACCAAAGGAGTAATGATGATTAAAAGCAAGTAAATGAGGTTGTAAACAATGTAAAAAGATGGACCGGGGGCCATGGGTTCACTAGTGGAGTCTCTCAAGTAGATAAAATATGCATGTGATGGGTGAACGAATTACAGCTAGGCAATTGACAAGATCATGACACAAACCCAATTTAGCTATGACAAAAAGGACATGATAATATTTATGGAGGCATCACGACAAGGAACAAAGACCGTTGAGTACAACTGCGTCTTTGTCTAAAAAGTCCACCGTGGGATCGCTATCCAGCCTGTCACCCAACGGTATTAAGTTGCAAGCAACAGACAATTGCATTAAGTAAAGTGCATGAAGCTAGTAAGCAATACTAATATCAAAAAAGACATTAACACCGCTGTTTTACCCATAGTAGAAACAGCACACCCTCGCCCTTAGACGGTTGTGTCATTCGTGCCTAGGAACAAAAGGGGGCATGAACCCACTATCTAGCATAAATACCCTCTCTTGGAGATACACACAATCACTAGGCCAAAGTAACTACGCACATCGGAGAGCATGCAAGAACATAAATTACTCATATAAGAATCATGCACAATCTGAACATAACTTCATAATCCATCGAATCCCAGCAAACACATCACATAGCATTACAATAATCGATCTTGATCATGTTAGGCAGCTCACAAGATCATAAGACATGAAGCACAAGAGAGAGAGACTACCAACTAGCTACTCCATGGACCCGTAGTCCAAGGTGAGACTACTCACAAATCATTCCGGAGGAAGGCATGGCGATGAAGAGCCCTCCGGGATCGATCTCTCCTCCGGCAGAGTGCCGGGATCAGCTTCAGATTGGACCCCGAACTAGGGTTTTCGGCGACGGCGCGCCGGGGTCGAGTTTTTTGAAAATAATGGCCGCCCTCTCGTTTTTAGGTTAAAAGGGATTTTATAGGCGTCGGAGGGGGCTGAGGGGATGCCCCAGGAGCAGGGGAGGGCCCCACCCACGGGTCCTAGGGGGGCTGCCGCAGGAGGCCGCCTGCGCCCTCTGGGTGGCCCCTCAGGCTCCCCTTTGGTCTTCTGGTGTCTTATTTCGCATAAAAAATCTCCGTAAATTTTCGTCCAATTCCGAGAATATTTCCAGAAGTAAATTTTCTGAAATACAAAAACAGCAAAAACAGGGTACTGGCACTGGGCATCTTGTGAATAGGTTAGTCTGACAAAATGCATAAAAATGATATAAACGACAGTAAAGACATGTGACAATATCACAAAACTAGCATGGATCACTCAAAAATTATAGATACGTTTGAGACGTATCAGCATCCCCAAGCTTAACTCCTACTCGTCCTCGAGTAGGTACGTGATAACAAATAATTTTTTATGAGACATGCAAGCAACACAATCTTGATCAAGATAGTGATGCAAATCAAAGGATATGAATGAAGAGATACAAAACAATTGTCTATAATTGATAGCAAGAAAGCAATGAATAAACAAGTTGAATCATCCAAGCAAAACCTTTCATAAATAGTATGTCAAAGACATGAAAACAATGTGATCAACACGTTTGACTAATTCACAACGATAATAATTCCATGACAAAAGTGTTTGAGATTCAACACAAAGGAAGATGTATGCATTAGCAAAGAGCTTCCACTTCCAACGACTTATCTTATAGATAAAGTCAATATAAAGATTAATGTTTAATCTTGATAATGTAATATGCGCAATGATACCCATGATCAATGCTAGATGTTTGTTTTTGTGGAGATAGAAGGAAAGAGGGAAAACTGATTCAACATTAAAAGTAAAGGAAAGGCCCTTCACAGAGGGAAGCAGGGATTAGTCATGTGCTAGAGCTTTTTGGTTTTTTAAAACATAAGTAAAATGATTTTGAGGTATGCATGCTTTCGTCAACGACTTCACAACAGAGAAACTATCTAGTCCCTCATGATAAGCAAGGTTTTTAGACTTGTGAGAGTAGTTGGTTCTTAGAAGAGCGAGTACGCTCCTCTTTCTCCTTGGTTTCACCATTGTCCAATGTTTGGGCTGATTTCTCAGATTTGCATTGCGCAGAGGAGAATTTGTGAGTTATATTTATATTTTTGCTTAAGCTGCTCTCGGTTTGATTCAAGTGAAGACATAATCCATCAACACCGGGTGAAAGGGGGGAAATGACCTCGCTTGTCACAAGTTATATCAAGCTCTCTACTGCTCCCTCATGAGCTTAAAAACAGAGACACAAAGAAGAAGTATTTTGAATTTTTAAAGGTAGCACATGACAAATTTACTTGGAATGGTAGATACCATGCATAGGTAGATATGGTGGACTCAGCTGGAAAGAAAGTTTGGCTTTGGGGATTGGATGCACGAGTGAACCATACACTCAGTACGAATTTTTAGGCTTAGCAAAAAAGGTATTTGAAGCAAACATCTATCAATAACTGGTAACAGAACAACATAAGACATTTACCAGTCATAACCATAAGAACTCTACACCGTCTCCCTTGTTGACCAAACAATTCTTTTGATGGAAAGATTAGCACTATGAATTAACAACTGTGAAAAACCACACAATTTCAAGCTTTCAACCATATTTCTTTACTAATCAATTCCACTCAAATAACCAGCAAGTTTAAGAATTCAACTTAACATCTCAAAACAATTGTGAAGCATCAAGTATCCACACTATGATCTACAAAACTATGCAGGCTTTTCATTTTATTCTATCATCACACAAATAGCATTTTGTCGCATTGACAATTCAAGCAATTTTTCAACAACAACTCTCCAACAAGTATAAGTGAAGAACAAGAGAGTTTAACTTAACAACTAGCAGCTCTAAACAAGATAAAATCTAAAAGCGAGAGCTTGCTAGAAAACAGACAGCAGCTAAGAATACTCAAAAAGATATAAACGAAACAAAGGAGTATTCAAACGAAAAAGCGGAGCGTGTCTCTCTCCCACACAAATAAAGCTAGGATCCAACAAAGATATGACTAGCAAACAAACAAACAAAACTGAAAGTAAAAAGACGCTCCAAGCATAGCACATAATATGTAAAGTGATAAAAACGAAGTTCAACGAAGACGACCTTATGATAGTCGACGAAGATGAGGGGATGCCTTGGGCATCCCCAAGCTTTGACTCTTGATAGTTCTTGATATTCAGAGGGGGTGCCATGGGGGCATCCCCAAGCTTGAGCTCTGATCCATCCTCGATTTCTTCATATTCCTCTCCTTTGGAACTTAAAAACTCCCTTCACACAAAACTTCTCATAATTTGATTAGAGGGTTAGTGCTCATAAATTAAAATGCACATGTGTTCAACTCATGACAAATTGCAAACCAACTTCATTAAACATTAGCTACTGTTTACTAAGCCTCAATGTGGCACTCTACCCCTAGAGTATCACATATGACGATGGTAAAGAGATAAATGCAAAATAAAAGCAGAATCTGTCAAAATCTGAACAGTCTGTAAAGATCGAATTTTTCGAGGAACTTCTGCAGCTCAAATCAAAAAACTTAAAACTAACGAAAGATAGATAAAAGCATCAGACTTACTGTAAATGTTTTTCAGAAAAAGATAAAATTCTGGCGATTTTAGTATTTTCGTGCAACAGGCGCACAGAATCTGTTTTTGGACAGCAACAGAATACCTCGCACTTTCAATGTATTAGAGGCTAAACTTGGCACAAAAAACCAAAAGAAAAAAGATACAATGAAGTTGCTACAGAGGTAATAACTTCATGACTCAAGAAAATCAAAAAGCAAACTGAAAATAAAAGATGGGTTGCCTCCCAACAAGCGCTTTCTTTAACGCCTTTTAGCTAGGCGCAATGCCAAATATCAAGTTTTTTCGGAGGCCTTTGCAACATCAAGAGCATAGCTTGACCTTATGATTGATTCAAAAGGAAACTTATTTCTCTTTCTAGGGAAGTGTTCCATCCCTTTTTTAAGGGGGAACTGAAACCTTATATTTCCCTCTTTCATATCAATAATAGCACCAACAGTTCTCAAAAACGGTCTTCCCAAAATAATAGGACAAGAAGCATTGCACTCAATATCCATAAAAATAAAATCAACGGGAAAATAATTATCATTAACAACAATAAGGAAATCATCAACTCTACCCAAAGGTTTCTTTTTAGAAGAATCAGCAAGATGAACATTTAAATAGCACTCTTCCAAAGGATTTAAATCAAGCATATTATAGAAACTTTTAGGCATAACAGAAACACTTGCACCAAGATCACATAAAGCATTGCAATCAAAGTCATTTATTTTCATCTTAATAGTGGGTTCCCAACCATCTTCTAACTTCCTAGGGATAGAGGTTTCAATATTTAGTTTTTCTTCCCTAGCCTTGATAAGAGCATCGGTAATGTGTTTGGTAAAGGCAAGATTTATTTCACTAGCATCCGGTGTCTTAGCAAGTTTTTGTAGGAACTTAATGATGTCAGTAAGGTTGCAATTATCAAGATCAATTTCATCATATTTAAATAAACTAGGAGGATCCTCTTTAGTGGTTTGGATAGTATAAACTTTAACAGTTTTCCTATTCATTTTAGCAATTCTAGCTTCTTCAGCCTCTCTAGCCCACCTAGCTTTCAAGAGAGCCATCATCCTTTCATTTTCATTAATTTGAAGAGAGATAGCATTTAAAGATTCAGTATGTTTGTCTTGATTTGGAGTGGTTCTAATTTTCAAAATTTCAACATCATGAGCAAGAACGTCTACTTTAGAGGCTAGACTATCCAGTTTTTCCAACTTCTCTTCAACAGTTTTGTTAAAAGCTTTTTGCGAAGTGGTAAATTCCTTTAAAACATTTTCAAGATCAGAGGACACACTTATTAGGATTATAAGAATTACCATAGGAATTACCATAAAAGTTGCCATTATTGGGGAGGATAAGGCTTATAGTTGTTACTACCAAAATTATTTCGATAAGCATTATTGTTGAAGTTGTTTCTATTAAGAAAATTAACATCAACTTGATCCTTTTCTTGGGCAATTAATGGAGAAAGTGGAACATTATTAGGATCAATGTTGGACTGATTGGTAGCAAGCATAGACATATATCATATCAACCTTATCACTCAAAGAGGAGATTTACTCAACATAATTTACCTTCTTACCACTTGGAGCTCGTTCGGTGTGCCATTGTGAATAATTTGTCATCATCTCATCCAAGAGTTTAGTTGCTGCACCTAATGTTGTGGACATGAAGGTGCCTCCCACGGCCGAGTCCAAAAGGTTCCTTGAAGAAAAATTCAAACCTGCATAAAAAGTTTGGATAACCATCCACATAGTTAATCCATGCGTGGGACAATTCTTAACCATAGATTTCATTCTCTCCCAAGATTGAGCAACATGTTCATTATCAAATTGTCTAAAGTTCATAATGTTACTCCTTAGTTGTATGATTTTAGCAGGTGGATAATATTTCCCAATAAAAGCATCTTTGCATTTAATCCAAGAATCAATGCTATTTTTAGGCAAAGACAATAACCATTCTTTTGCTCTCACTCTCAAAGAGAAAGGGAAAAGTTTCAGTTTTATGATGTCACTTTCTACCTCTTTATACTTTTGCATATCACATAACTCAACAAAGTAATTTAAATGAGAGGCGGCATCATCAGTACTAGCACTAGAAAATCGCTCTTTCATAACAAGATTTAGCAAGGCAGGTTTAATTTCATAAGATTCCACTTTAGTAGCGGGTGGAGAAATTGGAGAGCATATGAAATAATTGTTATTAGTGGTAGTAAAGTCACACAACTTGGTGTTTTCAGTAGAAGACATAACGATAAGATAAAATAACAAGACAGGAATAAAGACTACACTAATTTTTTGGGTTTTAAAATTTTGAAACAGGAAAATAAACTAAACGAGATATAAAGCAAGCAATACAAAAACAAAGTAAAGAGATTGAGAGTGTGAGACTCCCCTTGCTGTAGCTCCAAAGTCCCCGGCAACGGCGCCAGAAACTGCTTGATGGTAGATATTGATAAGTTGGGTAGTGCCCCAAGCGAAGGCGGAATTGTAGCTAGTAGCAGTTTTCCCTCGTTTAACGAACCGAGGTTTATTGAACCAGTAGGACTTTGAAATCAACAACGAGGTGAATGTTTAAGATCTCTGGCGCTTGACCTTCAACAGATGTGGACCTGCACACACTCAACCAAAATACTTTGCCCCCAACGGTGGAAAGGTTGTCAATCTTTCCGGTCTCGCAGAAAACAAAGCGGTTAATTGTATGATGAAATGGATAAAATATAAAAAGTGACCAGAGGAGTAATGATGATTAAAAGCAAGTAAATGAGGTTGTAAACAGTGTAAAAAGATGGACCAGGGGCCATGGGTTCACTAGTGGAGTCTCTCAAGTAGATAAAATATGCATGTGATGGGTGAACGAATTACAGCTAGGCAATTGACAAGATAATGACACAAACCCAATTTAGCTATGAAAAAAAGGACATGATAATATTTATGAAGGCATCACGACAAGGAACAAAGACTGTTGAGTCCAACTGCATCTTTGTCTAAAAAGTCCACCGTGGGATCGCTATCCAGCCTGTCACCCAATGGTATTAAGTTGCAAGCAACAGATAATTGCATTAAGTAAAGTGCATGAAGTAAGCAATACTAATATCAAAATAGACATTAACACCGCTGTAATAGCAACATCACACCCTCGCCCTTAGATGTTTATGTCACTCGTGCCCAGGAACAAAAGGGGGCATGAACCCACTATCTAGCATAAATACCCTCTCTTGGAGATACACACAATCACTTGGCCAAAGTAACTACACACATCGGAGAGCGTGCTAGAACATAAATTACTCATATAAGAATCATGCACAATCTGAACATAACTTCATAATCCATCGGATCCCATCAAACACATCACATAACATTACAATAATCGATCTTGATCATGTTAGGCAGCTCACAAGATCATAAGACATGAAGCACAAAAGAGAGAGACTACCAACTAGCTACTGCCATGGACCCGTAGTCCAAGGTGAGACTACTCATAAATCATCCCGGAGGAAGGCATGGCGATGAAGAGCCCTCCGGGATCGATCTCCCCTCCAGCAGAGTGTCGGGATCAGCTTCAGATTGGACCCCGAACTAGGGTTTTCGGTGACGGCGCCTCGGGGTCAAGTTTTTGGAAAATAATGGCCGCCCTCTCGTTTTTAGGTTAAAAGGGATTTTATAGGCGTCGGAGGGGGCCGAGGGGATGCCCCAGGAGCAGGGGCGGGCCCCACCCGCGGGTCCTAGGGGGGCCGCGGCAGGAGGCCGCCTGCGGCCTGTGGGTGGCCCCTCAGGCTCCCCTTTGGTCTTCTGGTGTCTTATTTCGCATAAAAAATCTCCGTAAATTTTCGTCCAATTCCGAGAATATTTCCAGAACTAAATTTTCTGAAATACAAAAATAGCAAAAACAGGGAAATGGCACTGGGCATCTTGTCAATAGGTTAGTCCGACAAAATGCATAAAAATGATATAAATGACAGTAAAAACATGTGACAATATCACAAAACTAGCATGGATCACTCAAAAATTATAGATACGTTTGAGACGTATCATGCAGCTACTCCACGACAGTTAGAGAAAGGATTTTCATGTGGAATGGTTCCATAGGACTTGCCCCGCCTCCTTTGAACCACACCCTGGATAGTTGGTGGGATGGCATGGCTGCTGGATTACCGAAGGAGAAGCGGCGAGAGGCAAATGGTGCCTTCATCTACTCCATGTGGGGATGCTGGAAGGAGAGGAACCGGCGGGTTTTCCGCAACATCGCTTTGCAGCCGGACATGGTCGCACACCTAGTCTGGGAGGAGATTCAGCAGAGGGCGCTTGCCCACTCCCAGGACCCCGGAGGCTAGCTCCACTTTTGCGGCTAGAGATGTGCTTCTTGTAATTGCTTTTCTAGCTTTGAACCCTGAAAAACTCTGTACAAAAACAATCTATTCTATATAATCGGACGGCTGGACCGATTGCCTTAAGCCTAAAAAAAATAAAGATATTTAGAAGATGCACCTAGCTAAAACCTAGACTACTGTGTATATATAGGGGTTTTGCAAATTAGTTTGGTGGCATCATGCGGTTGAAGTTTCAAATTTACAAATTGTAGACAGGTGTAACTACATCTTGCCGAAAATGATATCCCCTTTCGCTTCTCTAAATAATTAACGTGAAACATTAGGATCAGACGTACATGACGACTCGGTTCACGCCGTGTATATTCGACCTGGTTGGCTCTTTGGTTAAAGCAGCCCCCCACCCCACCCCACCACGATCAAAAGAACTTTCATTGCACCACACTCGTACATAGTGACGGAGCTTATCCACGGCAAAACCAGTGTGATTTATCCGGTATTGCATATTCGAGGGTTGAAAGTATCCCCATTTTTTGTACAGGGTGAATTGTGTCCAATGTGCTACATTTGGAGGTAAAATCTATACTTTATCCTTTCCGGAGAAGGATGGGCACGAGAGGCGCACAAGGCGGAACCCAACAGGCCCAAGTTACCATAAATATATCTTGAGTGGTCATACGATGTTTCTCCGTAAATATATCTGGAAAATTAAGGTACCGCTAAAAATTAGGATTTTTATGTGGTTCCTGTTTCGTAGGGTGAATTTGACTAAGGATAATCTAGCTCGTCGAAATTGGCATGGTTGTAAAAAATGTTGTTTTTGCGATCAAGATGAGACAATACATCATTTATTTATGACATGTCCCCTTACTAAAATGGTGTGGCGCATTGTGTTCATGGCTTTCAACATCTCCCCCCCCCCCCCCCCTGAACATATCGCATATATTTGGTCATTGGTTGCATATGGCATCAATAAAAATTTAAAAGTGCAAATCCGAGTGGGGGTATGCGCTTTGATATGGGCCACATGGAATACGCGCAATGACTTTATATTTAACAATGCAACATCATCCTCCTCTATGCAGGTGTTATCGATGACTACCCATTGGATCCGTACGTGGTCTACCTACAACCAATGGCAAAGCGCGCTGCTTTGGTACTGGGTGCAACTGGCTAGAGCAGGTGACACGGGATTTATACAACCAGTGCAGTTGGCGTTTTGATCGAAGAATACCATGTTGATGCAGAGTCATTTCATGTCTTCGTTCTTTTTCTGGTTGATCCATGTTTCAACTTTATGTGATCCGCGATGTAATACTTTTGTATTTTGGCATATTTAATAAAGCAATAAAAGCCGCATGCATCAATCGATGCAAAGGCTGGGGGACCCCTTTTCGAAAAAAAACAGGCCCAAGTTACCATCTGAAAAACACTACTAGGGAAAGGCCTATTAGTGGCGCACCAAAATTGGCTTTCTGTGGCGCATCCTGGAAATGGTGGGATGCGCCACAGACATCTCGCCACTAAAATATATTTCTGTGGCGCACGTCGGTGGTGCGCCACAGAAATGTATAGATTCTGTGGCGCACCATCTGGCGTGCGCCACAGAAATATTTCAGTGGCGCACCCACCACCATGCGCCACAGATTTTTCTTTTGAATTAAAAAAAAAAGGCGGCCAGATCTAGATCTAGCCGCCGGAATTTTGTCGGAGCTCTTCGGAGGCCGTGTTGCCGTGGGTGGAGGAGGGGGTCGCCGGTGGTGGGTCGGTGGAGGATGGGGGTCGCCGGAGATGGTGGAGTAGGAGAAGGATGTCGCCGGAGGAGGTCGCCGGGGTGGAGGAGGAGGTCGCCGGGGTGGTGGAGGAGGTCGCCGGAGGTAGAGGTCGTCGGAGGTGGAGGTGGAGGTCGCCGGGGTGGTGGAGGTCGCCGGAGGTGGAGGTTGCCGGGGTGGTGGAGGTGGAGGTGGAGGTTGAGGTGGAGGTCGCCGGGGTGGTGGAGGAGGTCGCTGGAGGTGGAGGTGGAGGAAGAGGAGGAGAGAAGATATGGAGGAGAGGAGAGGAGAGGAGAAGGAGGAGGGAGGAGAAGGAGAGAGGAGAAATGGAGGAGAAGGGGAGAGGAGAAGTGGAGGAGAGGAGAAGGGGAGAGGATAAGTGGGGGGAGAAGTGGAGGAGAGAAGGAGAGAAGGGGAAAAGAGAGGGAGAAGGGGGGTGCCGGCAGGATTCAAATTCAAATCCCACCCAACAATTTCGTGGCGCATATGTGGATATGCGCAAAAGAATTGTCTTTTCTATTTATTTTTTGAATTTTTTTATTTTGCAGGTAAATTTCTTCTTTCCAAAATAACTTTTTTTCTTTCGGAATTTTGAGAATCTGAGAAAAGTCCAACCGGGTAAACCCGGTGAGGGCGGTTCCGAAATTTTCTCTAGTTTTTTTTTGAGAGACTGAACTCATTTTTTCGACGTCGTATGCAAAAGTTACGGCCGTTTTAATATTTTTTCACCTACTTTTGTAAAAAAGTCAAAATGTGTATTTTTTATTTTTCCTAACAACTAGACCCTAAACCTTCCCTATATCTAAAAGGATTTTATTTTTTGAAATTTTATCATTTTCTTTCACTTGGTGCAAAACTGAAAAGGCGATCCACGGGGGAGGGGGGTGGGATCTGTTTTCAACAATTCTACGGCGCATGGAGAAGAATGTGCCACAGAAAACCACATTTCTGTGGCGCATGTGGCCCCATGTGCCACAAAAATGGCTCCCCCCAATCATTGGTGCCGGGGCCCACCATATATCTGTGGCACATGGAGCCAGATGCGCCACAGAAATGTACATTTCTGTGGCGCATCCAGCTCCATGCGCCACAGAAAGAGCCATTTCTGTGGCGCATGAGGCCCCATGCGCCACAGAATTCCAATTTTTCTGTGGCGCATGCAAAACAATGCGCCACAGAAAATATTTCTGTGGTGCATGGCTATTTGGTGTGCCACAAAATCCGTTTCCACCTATAGCTAGTTTCCTAGTAGTGAAAGGACTAAGAATATATTTCACCCCAAATGTATAGGATTGGAGTAATATCCCTCTGAATTCAAAATTGGTATGATTTCAACCCTCAAAACCTCAGTACCATCTAAATCATCCCCTAACACTGGTTTTTGCTCAATTTGAATGGTTTTGGGCAAAGTTGGGTTGTATTTCTTGTTGACATGGCGGACATGCTCATTGACGTGGCGGGCAAACGTGGCACACAAAATCGTTTCGAACCGTTTTAACCCCACCTGTCTAGTATTCGTGGCTAAATTTGGCGGAGGAAATGCACCCAGTTATACAGAGCCATCAAAATAGATATACGGCCCACATGTCAGATCTATCCTTTTCCTTTGTCTCACTTCCTCCAAAATACCGGTGCTTTGCAGAATTTTCCGGTCGCCTACGGCCTACCTTGCCAGCAGCTCTCCCGCGTGCAGCAATGAGGAAACCAGCACGCTCACCACGATCTTGACCTGAGAAAAGGAACAACGCTCGCGGTCGGTGAGCCAAGAGAACACGAATGGCATTCGGAGTGCGCTGTCGTTGGCCGCGGTCTCCTTCCCCTCGCCATAGACTACCCCGAGCCTCACTACCTTGTCCATTAGATTCGCCTCGCCACTTAGACCTTTCTTTCCAACCGGGCTCTTACCCCCTTTCCATTACTTGCATAACGGAAATACATCGTTTTTGGAGCGATACAACAAATAAAAGGATACAGGAAGAGAGAGGTGCCCTTGCACCGATAGGAAACACGCTGATAGATGTCGCTTAGACCTTTCTCACACAAGGAATCGACGCTGGAGCTCCCCAATCGCCGACGCCCTTCTTCTTCTTCCTCGTCACCGGTAGGGCGCCGCTTCGCGTCGATCTCCACCTCCACTGATCCCCAGTCTCCTTCGTCGGTTCCTAGAGCTCTGAAGCTGCTGGCGCATCCCGGAGAGCTACGCGTCCTCGAGCCGCTCTCCCCACGACAATCAGCTTCGGTCGTCATCGTCGTCAAATAAAGAACCACCAGGTGGCCGTGCGCGCACAAACTTGCCGTTAATGGGAAATCTTAACTTCCCTCTCCATTGTCCTAATTCTCATGTACTACGCCATTAGTAGTGGGAGCAAAGGAGATCTCATCCTTTACATCCACATGTCATGGCCGTATCACAGTATCGCTGATCAGTGTGTCACCAATCACGCGCTCACCACTGGAAAAAATGCTCTTCCATTCGACCGCGCGGAAGCAAGGAAATCTGATACTTCGGATTCGACCGCGCGGCAGCTGCATAGCACTGCCACCGGCAAGTGGCGTTGGCGGCACACCGGAAGTTAACTATTTTGCGTGCGGTCGTGGGGCGCACAAGCCCGAGCTTGTTGGCCCTAATGCGAATCGCAAGAGTGAGAGAGAGAGAGCAAGAGAGGAGAGCACCGGGAGAGAGGAGAATGGGAGGTGTGTTTGTGTGGACTATAATGTTTGCCTCAATTTTCTCTTCTCTATTCCTCCATTTAAATAGCCGACCGGGGCAAGCCGCTTACAAGAGTCAACTATCCCGTCACATCTGACTTGATGTGGCGGGTGCTACACTACGTCATGCCATACCGCCACTGTTGACAACGTCATGACACGAGTTCACAGTGGATGACGCCACAGACTCATCTACACTGTAGGTGACCTCTAACACGTCCTATCTACCTACTCTACTGTACGAACTGTACAGTGCACCTGCCGGACCCGAAGACAACTCGAGTCCTGGTTACAACCACTGTCGAGTCAGAACAGACTCCGACTCGACGGCTTGACTACTCGACTCGGGATACTCCCCAACTCGGCACACTTGCCGGGTCCCTCGGACCCGACAAACCGTCGACTCCTCCGAGTTTCCCAGAACGCAAGCCTATTCCAACAATCACTCCCTAGGCTTGAGTTCTGGCCACACCTCCACCACGCCGATCCTTGAGCACAGCTCCGCCAGGCGGACTCGTCCAAGTGGCTTGGTCAGCATGTCCGCGAGTTGATGTTCGATGGGCACGAACTCCAACTCGATCTTCTTCGCCTCCACGTAGTCTCGAATGAAGTGGTACTTCAGCTCGATGTGTTTTGAGCGCTCGTGGAAGACGGGATTCTTGGCGAGCGCGATTGCCGACTTGTTGTCGACCTTGAGCACCACCTGCTCAGCTTCGCCACTACTCAACTCGGCCAGCAACCGAGAGAGCCAGATCCCCTGGCAAGCAGCCGTGACAGCAGCCACGTACTTCGACTCGCAGCTCGAGAGAGCGACGACCGACTGCTTCTGGGACTGCCAGGTCACTGGCTGTTGCCCAGAAAGAGCAGCGTGCCAGACATATTGTTGCGTGAGTCAACGTCCCCACCCAAGTCGCTGTAACCGACTAGGCGTGGTGCACCTGCACCTCTGCCATACCTACATCCGAGTCGAGGCGAGCCGGCGATATAGCGTAGGATGTGCTTCATGGCCGCCAGATGCTCTTGAGTTGGCACCACCATGAAGCGAGACACGAACCCGACTACGAAGGTCAGATTTGGTCAAGTGTGCACCAAGTACCGGAGGTTCCGGACGATGCTCCGGTACAGGGTCGCATCCGTCCGTGGAGCCGTGCTGTTCTTGGACAGCTTGAAACGCGGCTCCATGGGCACCTGGGAGGGGTTGGACCCGGCTATCCCTGCCTTCTCCAGCAGCTTCTGGGCATAGGACGCCTGTGAGATGTCGATCCCGCTTGGCCCTTGTTGAACCTCAATGCCAAGGTAGTAGCTCAGCAGCCCGAGGTCGGACATCTGGAACAGGCTCTGCATCTCCAGCTTGAACTTGTCGATGTCGCTGGAGTAGGAGCCCGTGATCACCAAGTCGTCGACGTAGACTCCGACTCGCACCTGGTGAAGTCAAGCTTGACGAGGCATGCGTCGAGCTTGGTGTTCCATGCCCTTGGCACCTGCTTGAGGCCGTAGAGCGCCTTGTCGAGTCAGAGCACCAGATGCTTGTTCCCCTTTGCAGCGAAGCCGGCTGGCTGTTACACATACACCTCTTCCTCCAACTCGCCGTTGAGGAAGGCTGACTTGACGTCCATGTGATGAACGTCCCATCCCGAGTCTGCGGCCACCGCCAGCAGGAGTTGGGTTGACTCGAGTCGGGCCATGGGAGCGAAGACCTCGTCGTAGTCGACCCCGTGCCTCTGCACATAGCCCTTCGCCACCAAGCGAGCTTTGTACTTAAGGACCTCGCCTTGCGCGTCCTTCTTCACCTTGTAGACCCACTTCAGGCCGATCGCGCGGTGACCTAGTGGTAAGGTGGTGAGCTGCTAAGTCGAGTTGGACTCGATGGCCTCGAGTTCCTCCTGCATCACAGGCCTCCAGCTGGCATCCAACTTGGCCTCATCGAAGGAGCCGGGCTCTTCGGAGGCGAGGAGGTGAAGCTCCTCGTCCGGCTCCTGAGCCGGACCTGTGTCGAGCACATTCTGCAGAGTGCGGAACCGGTGCTCGAGCTCGGTGTGGTCTTCTGCATGAAGCATACTTGCATACCTTGATGGTGGCGTGACGAACTCGACGCTAGTGTCAGCCGAAGTCGAAGACTCGGCTGTCGGGTACCCCGGTTTTGTTGGAGAACCAGCTGGGGGCGACTCACTCCCGGCTCCTGGAGTCGGGGAAGTCGGACCTGGAGAGGGCGGCGAGTCGGGTCCACGACCCGCACTGCCGTCCCCTGGAGTCGGCTACGGCTCGAACACCATGTGCTCGACCGTGAAGGAGTCGGCTCCAAACGTGTTCGCCGGAGAGTCCGCTGAACTCCAGTCCCAACGCGTGTTCTCGTCGAACAACACGTCGCGGGTGATGGCGACTTGGCCTGTAGCCGGGTCGTAGGCCCGATAACCCTTCGTGCCGGGTTCATACCCCACGAAGATTATCGGCTTGCTGCGATCATCGAGCTTCTTTAGCCCCCGGGTCGCGTCTCTCTGACATGCACCATGCACCCGAACATGCGCATGTAGTGCACATCCGCCTTGCGGCCATGCCAGGCCTCGAACGGTGTGATGCCGTCCACGCTCTTGGTCGGCGACCTGTTCAAGATGAACACGGCCGTCGACACCGCTTCACCCCAGAACTCGCCGGGGACTCTCTTGGCCTTCAGCAGACTGCGGGCCATGCCCACAATCGTTTGGTTGCATCGCTACACGACGCCGTTCTGCTGCGGGGAGTAAGGAGCTGTCAGGTGGCGCTCCACTCTGAGCTCCGCGCAGTATGCCTTGAAGGAGCCGGAGGTGAACTCGCCTCCGGTATCCGTCCTCAGCGTGCGCAGCTTGCAGCGGGACTCCGACTCGGCTCCTGCCTAGAATCGGATGATGGCGGTTGCGGTCTCGTCCTTCGTCGCAAGAAGGGCGAGCCACATGTACCGCGTCAGGTCGTGGACAAGCAAAAGGAATTACCTCTTGCCGCTTGGAGTCGTCGGGGTGATCGTCCCGCAGAGGTCGCCATGGACCAGCTCGAGTCGCTCCTTCGCCCAAAACTTTGCCTGCTTGGAGAAGGAGGCTCGCCACTGCTTCCCTGCTAGGCAGGCGTCACAGAGCTGGTTCACGTGCTCCACCAGAGGGAGTCCACGCACCATGCCGCCTTTCGCGAGTCGGCACAGGTTGTCGAAGTTGAGGTGCCCGAACCTCGCATGCCAAGTCCAGGCCGAGTTGGCACCTGCGTGCACTGCCAAACACACCGCCTGGGTGACTCGTGCTGTCAGCTTGTACATCTGGTTCGGCTCCCACCTGTCCTTCACCAGGAGCTGCCGCTCCCTATCACGCACCCGGAGGAGCCCGTCCTCGATCAGCACCTGGCAGCCATTCTCGTCGAACTGGCCCAGGCTGATGATCTGCGTGTTCAACCGGGGTATGTAGTACACCTCGGTGACGGCCCAGTGCTCGCCTGACTTGCAGACGAACAGCACCGTCCCTTGCCCGCAGATGTCGACTCGCAAGCCGTCACCGAACTTGACGGTTCCGACGATGCTGGTGTCGAGTTCCGCGAATGCGGCGCGGTCACCAATCATGTGATTGGTGGCGCCCGAGTCGAGGTACCAGACCCCCTCCTTGGCGTCCCATCCTTGCACCAGGTTGACCTGCGCCTTCTCCTCTAGTAGGAAGAGGGCCGACTTCTTGCGAGTCGACAGGGCCGACTCCTCCTGAGTCGCCTTCTTCGGCTCCTCCTGAGCCGGCATGTCCCACTCCGCGACCCAATGGATCCGCGAGTGCTCCTTCGGAGGAGTCGACACTCCCTCCGACTCCGCCACCAGTCGAGTCCCTGACTCTGCCACAGGTAGAGACGAGGGTGCCGCCTCCGATGCGCCCGAGGAGTTGCGGGGCAGACGCCACAGTGCATGCCTGCATCATGAGCAACGCGTCGTCGTTGTCGCCTCCGCCGCGCACGAGGTGGGCCTCGCCCTCCTCGCGCTTCTTCTTGCGGCAGTCTCGCGCCCAGTGGCCGACGACTCCGCAGTACCGACACGAGTCCTTCGTGTCGCGGTTCCCGGTAGCTCTCGCACCCGGGTTGCCCTTGCCGCGTCCGCGCGGCTTGCCGCCGCCGCGTCCGGCTTGGCTGGACGATGAGCCTCCATCTCGCAGCTTCATCCGTGCAAACCACTCCTCTTCAGAGAGAAGTAGCTTGCCGGCTTGCTTGACCACCGGTGTCGTGGTTTCGATAACGACGGTAGCCATGGGGTGGCTTACGTAGAGGTGTGGAGCTAGGCAGTGTAGGAAATCTAGGAACGGGATTGTACACACGATATACCCAGGTTCGGCCCCTCGCGGTGGAGGTAAAGACCTACTCCTGCATGTCTGGTATTATGATCTCTCGAGGAGATTAGGGTTTGTGTACAGGGTACAAGATGCACGATGTGCGTATGAGTCATCTCCCCCCCCCTCCCCAAGGGGTGCCCCTGCCTAGCTTTATATAGGCAGCCAGGCTAGGGTTTACAAGTATGCTGAGCTGGCTTAGTCTTGGGCCGGCCTAGTCGAGTCGGCCCGGTGCGGCTCGTCTGCCACCCAGGTCTGCTGGTCCGTGTCTATGTCGTGGGTCTACCCGGTTGGATATTCCCCCGTCATTAGCCCCCGAGTGTGTCTTGAGCTTGCCGCCGGCTTTTGTTTGTAGTTGAAGGAGAATCTTTCATTTAGTCGCATTGCCGCTAAAAGGTCTTGACGCACTCCTTTAAATCTCCAATCATCTGGATTCACGGAGCAGCGCCGAGTCGCAGTCGTAGAGGCCGTCGAGTCGCTGACGAAGAGCTTGCCAAGTCGCGGGCGTTGATGCCAGCGAGTCGTCGTAGAGGCCACCGAGGTCGATGAAGATCTTGCCAGGTCGTCTTGCCGCGCGGCCGAGATGGACGCATGTGCATCGCCAAGCCGCTGGCTACGCGTTGTCGACGTCACCGGGTTGTCGATGAAGAGGTTGCCGATCGAGTCGCGTATGTTGAAGTCAGCGAGTTGTCGTAGAAGCCGCTGAGTCGTCGATGTTGGCTGCCTAGTGGTCGATGAAGATGACCGCATGGGTGTAGTGGCCGAGCCGTGTGATGCCGTCGGGTACGTGTTGTCGAGGTCTCCGTGCCGTGTTGCCATGTACGTGGTGCTGTGCTATTCGGCCGAACGGACGCGCACCGCCGAGCCGCCGGGTGCGTGTGTCAAGGTCGCCGGGGCGCCATGCCGTGCCGCTCGTGCCCTCCATGAAGTACGCCAGGATGTCGAGGAAGTCGACGTCTTGCTGAAGTTGCACCCGCTGCCTTCTAGTACACCGAGACGTGCATGTAAGCCAGCTAGCTAGTCTTGATTGATCTTTCTCCTTGTTTCTTTCTTTTTTTCTTGCATATGCGAGTCAATGGTAGCTTCATGTAGGTAGCTAACTGAAGAAAAACATGCATGGATTGACATCCTTGCCAAGAAATCCATGCACGTGAGCAGTGTTTTTGTTGATGGTTGGACACTACAACTGGCCGCCGTTGGAGCTGGATTCAGGCCGCGACAAGCCAAGGACATGGACATTGCTGTTGTCGAGCCCTCCGGCTTCGCGCTAGAAATTTCCGTAGGTGCCGCGGCGAGTCAGGGGCAGCATTGTTGCCGAGCCTCCGAGCTCGACACTGAAAATTGTCGTAGATGTCTCGGCGAGTCAGGGACAATGTCGTTGTCGAGCTCCCGAACTCTTCAATAGAAATTGTGGTGGCTGCTGCAGCGAGCAATGGGCAGCGTTGTCGTCGAGCCCCCGAGCCCGACACTGGAAATTGTCGCAGAAGTCGCGGCGAGTCAGAGGCAGCGTTGCTGTCGAGCCCCCGAGCTCGACACTGGGAATTTCCATAGATGTTGCGGCGAGTCAGGGACACCGTTGCTGTCGAGCCCCCGAGCTCGCCACTGAAAATTGCCGTAGATGTTGGCGTAGTTGTTGACGAAAAGTCCACCAGTCCCTACTAGGTGTAGCCCCCGAGACTCGTGCCGGCTTGAATGGAGGCGGTTCGAGTCTCTAGACTTGATCGTGTAGGGGCGTAGAGTAACCTAGCCCCCGGGTTGCCGAGTTGTTGATGCAGAGGCGACCCGGTGCTAGGATTTGTGAAGCGTGTAGCCCCCGAGACTCGTGCCGGCTTAGGATAAAGGCGATTCGAGTCTCTAGACTATTTTGTAGACGTAGAATCTGCTAGCCCCCGGGTTGCCAAGTAGTCGATGTAGAGGCGACAAGGTGCTCGGTAATTTTTCTGAGGCTGGTAGCCCCTGAGTATTGAGTCGGTAGGATTAAGCCGCACCAATTTTACCTGTTAAGTAGAAGGAAGCATTCAAATGCATTAATTTGTCTTGAGATTATATAAAAACAAAGCGTGTATCTCATGATACTTTTTCTGCTCAAAACTTATATTTAAATTATTAATCGATTCATCTAGACTAAGTAGGCTCTTCGCGTTTGACTTTTTTCATGACTCATACGGGAGCCCAGTGGTCGACAAAGTACTCGGTGGTCTTCAGTGTCGTCTGACGGCAGCCGTACGCATTACTTGGTCATTTGCATGTCGCATCTAACTTAGTAAGGAACGAACGTCGAATTTTATTTTGCCGCATGGGCTGGGTACCCAGTCTAATACTGTGCAACATGGCGACTAGTCCTCTTTGGTAGCCAATATGATCAATAAAGATAAAGAAACAAATACCCAAAATTATTGAAATGTGACGGCAGCCCCCGAGGCTCTCAAGGGTGCCAGCTTTATTTTGTTGACCAAAACGAAATAGAATGGAGCTTAAGCGTGACCTAACTGTTTTTATGCTTCTAGCACCGTTGACGCGGTTTGAACCCGCGACCGTCGAGGTCGACTCGACGGAGAGAGTTGAATATTTTAAGCTGTCCATGGCATGGGAGGACATGACGAAGTCGCTCATGTCGAGGACGAAACAGTCCGTAGCGGAGATGAAGTCGTAGGCGGCAGCGAAGTCGGCCGTGACCACGACGGGGCCAACCGGCTGCACAGGAAACGGAGCCACATGCGCCGAAATCGAGGGCGGTCGACGAGTCGTGACGTAAAGCTGCCGCACTGTGTGTACACGCGCGACCAAGGTCCGGCTGCACAGGAAACGGAGCCGCATGCGCCGAAATCGAGGGCGGTCGACGAGTCGTGACGTAAAGCTGCCGCACTGTGTGTACACGCGCGACCAAGGTCCGAGGTAGCCGCGCGGGTCGAAGTCGTGGTACTGACGACCGAGCCTACAGCCTTCATTGGCTCAGATCGGAAGAAGCTCCATGATCTCCAAAAAAAAAGACTGCGAACAGGAACACGCAAGTCGGAAGTAAAAGATTCATACAGAGGAGCTAATTTGTGCATAGCAATTAAATAGAATAATAGCACCTGATGTTTGGATCGTGGACTTCACGTGAAGGATTAAGAAATCAAGGTAGATCTTGCAATCTGTACGTGTCCGACTTTGCTTTGTTTGATCCGCATGCATGGGCGATCCATGTTTAACGCCTGACGCAGCTAATCGATCCGGCGCGTTGTACCGATCGACAACTTCTGCGGTTCGCCTGGCTGGGACCTAGGAGTCCTCGTTTCGGCGGCTGGTAGATTGGATCACGCGTGGAGATCGATTCCAATCACCGCACGGAGTGCCGCCGTCATTGATGAACTCGCGCTGCCGCCGCGGCCACACTGAGTTGCCTAAGATCGGATCGCGCGAGGCCACGCGTGAAACGCCACCGTTGTTGATGAAGTCGCCGTCCGCCGCCGGCCAGAAGGGATCCCGCCTGGATGTCAACTCCAGTCGCCGCTTGCCCCACGGTGGGCGTCAACTGTCGTGCTTTTGATAACGATGATACCCATGGGGTGGATTACGTAGAGGTGTGACGCTAGGCAGTGTAGTAAATCTAGGAACGAGATTGTACACACGATATACCCAGATCGGCCCCTCGCGGTGGAGGTAAAGACCTACTCCTGCATGTCTGGTATTATGATCTCTCGAGGAGATTAGGGTTTGTGTATAGGGTACAAGATGCACGATGTGCGTATGAGTCGTCTTCCCCCAATGGGTGCCCCTGCCTGGCTTTATATAGGCAGCCAGGCTAGGGTTTACAAGTATACTGAGCCGGCTTAGTCTTGGGCCGGCCTAGTCGAGTTGGCCCGGTGCGGCTCGTCTGCCACCCGGGTCAGCTGTTCCGTGTCCATGTCGTGGGTCTACCCGGTTGGATATTCCCCCGTCAACCGGCTCCTCCAGCTCGTAGCGCTCCTCAACCGCCTTGAGCCGGCCGATGAGCTCTTCGATGGAGAGCGTGTCGAGGTCGAGCAAGATCTCGATGGAGGATGCCATCTGCGAGAACTTCTTGGGCACAACGGAGAAAAAATTACGAACGACCTCCGGCTCGCCGATGGTGACTCCGAGTACGCCGAGCTACAACACGAGGCCCGACAGGCGCATGCCGAAGTCGTCGATGTCCTCGCCATCCGCGAACTTGATGCACTGGAGCTGCTTCTTCAGCGCCGTTGCCTTCGCGTCGCGCACTCGGGTCACCCCGAGTCGCATCGTCTTCACCGTGTCCCAAGCTTCCTTCGCCGTCTTCTTGGCGGCGAGGGTGGAGATCATCTCCGGCGAGACGGAACGCAGCAGATACTCCATTGCTGCGCGGCCCGTCTCGCGGCGCTCCTCCAACATGACCTGCATAAGAAGGGTCCAGTCCGCGTAGTTCGACCGCGTGAGCATCGGCCATGAACCACCGGAATCACGGACAACTCGCTGGAGTACCACCGAGCTTCCGCCAGCCTTCTGCTCCTTCTTCGCGAGCTTGCCTGCCTCGGGGATGAGCGCGCCCGTCTCTGGTGCCATCTCCGACGAGCTCTCAAACTCACAAGGCTCTGATACCAATTGTTGGCCCTAATACGAATCGCAAGAGTGAGAGAGTGAGAGCAAGAAAGGAGAGCATCAGGAGAGAGGAGAAGGGGAGGTCTGTTTGTATGGACTACAATGTTTGACTCAATTTTCTCTTCTCTATTCCTCCCTTTAAATAGCCGGCCGGGGCAAGCCGCTTACAAGAGTTAACTATCCCGTCACATCCGACTTGACGTGGCGGGTCCTACAGTACGTCATGCCATACCGCCACTGTTGACGACGTCATGACACGAGTTCACTGTGGATGACGCCACCGACTCGTCTACACTGTAGGTGACGTCTAGCACGTCCTATCTACCTACTCTACTGTACGAACTGTATAGTGCACCTGCTGGACCCGAAGACAACTCGAGTCCCGGTTACAACCACTGTCGAGTCAGAACAGACTCCGACTCGACGGCTTGACTACTCGACTCGGGACACTCCCCGAGTCGGCACACTTGCCGGGTCCCTCGGACCCGACAAACCGTCGACTCCTCCAAGTCTTCCCAGAACACAAGCCTATTCCAACAGAGCTCGTCGATTGCCTGTCGCCGGAGTAGAGCGACATGTCGGCGTGGGTCTCACCGTAGAGCAGATCAGAACAACGCCACACTTGTAGCATAGAAGAAATACTACCAGCTCTGAAAGGTGGTCTCAACGACTGGAGTACGACGTTAACGGCGTTTGCCACGTCGGCCACCACGTCAACTAGCAAAACAGCCCAAGTTTCCACAAAACGGCCATTGGGCTTGGCGCTAGCCATCCCGCGCGCCCGAGCTTGCCCATGCTACGGTACCATAGTACGCAGCCCGCCCAGCCTATCCTATCGGTGCCTCGCCACTTCAGTCTTCAACTATTCTCTTCGTGCGCCCCTCCTTATAAATAAAACCATATGGCGAACAAATACATTTTTTCGAAATGGGAATCCCCGGCCTCTGCATCAAGCGATGCACACAGCCATTTATTACAGAGTATCAAGAAGTATCAAATCTTACAAATCATGGATCACATAAGGTTGAAACAAAAATCAACCATCGAAACATAATCAACATATAGCATCTAGACATGCGCAATGCGATTAATATGCTGCCACGAAGCCCGGCTGAAGATATCCCGAGCGACCATCAGGAGCCGTGAACATCCAGTAGCCATAAGATCCCGCTGATCCGACGGGAGAAGGAAAGACCAAAGCTGTATCCAATGAGCTGCCATATTGATAACCTGCATAACATGAAAATTCCTTGCTCTGTTAAAAATAAGATTATTTCTGCAATTCCAAATTGCCCAACAAATGGCTGAAACGCCTATACGAATACGAGCCTTTGTTCGATTATCAACTCCATCTAACCAGTTACCAAACATATTAGTAATATTAGTCGGTGGAGTGATGTTATAAGTGCTGTAAACAATTGTCCAAATAATTTTTGCAAAAGGGCAATTAATAAATAGATGTTCTACTATCTCCTCCGAACCACAGAAAGAACATTTTGTACAACCTTGCCAATGACGTTTGGCAAGATTATCTTTAGTGAGCAGCACTTTTTTGTTTAGAAACCACATAAACACTTTTATCTTGAGAGGGATCTTTAATTTCCATAAATATGTATGAAGGAATCTAGTATGACCATTCATCAGATCTTCATACATCGATTTAACTGAAAAGACGCCCGAAGCGGTTAATTTCCACACAAAGCGATCTGGGGATGAAGATAGATTAACATTCATGAGTCTAAGACATAATTGGGACCAAGCAGCCCAATTATTTCCTATCAAAGATCGTCTAAAACTCATATTTAGAGGGGGCGCAGCCGCCAACACGTCATGAACCGAGATGTTCTTCCTATTGGTGATGTTATAAAGGGAAGGATATTGAGCTTGCAGTGACTGATCACCCAGCCATGTATCTTCCCAAAACCGAATTGTCTTACCATCCCCAAGTTGGAATTTGCCCCTATTAAAAAAATCATCTTTGACATCCATAAGTCCTTTCCAGAAAGGAGAGTCTGTCGGTTTCACTTGCACTTCTGCTAGGGTTTTATTATATAGGTATTTGTTATGCAACAATTCCTGCCAAATACCCTCCTCATTGAGCAACTTACTAAGCCATTTACTAAGTAAGCAGCGATTTTTTAATTCTAGGACCTCAATCCCTAGCCCCCCTTGATCTTTCGGTCGACAAATCATGTTCCATTTTGTAAGCCTATACTTACGTTTATTCTCATCGCTTTGCCAAAAAAAGCGAGAACGATAAAAGTCTAGTCTCTTTCGTACCCCAATGGGTATTTGAAGAAAGGATAGCATGAACATTGGGAGACTTGTCAGAACCGAGTTAACTAGAATTAATCTATCTCCATATGAGAGCAATTTCCCTTTCCAACAACTTAATTTTCCTTCAAAGCGAGTTTCAACTGGGTACCATTCAGAATTAAGCAACTTCCTATAGTGAATAGGTATCCCCAGATATTTAAAAGGTAGTGATCCCACTTCACAACCAAAAATTTCTTTATATTGCTCGATATCATCCTTAGCTTTCCCGAAGCAAAAAATCTCACTCTTATTAAAATTAATTTTTAAACCCGACAATTGTTCAAATAGGCATAAAATTAATTTCATGTTCAGAGCTTTAGACAAGTCATGATCCATAAATAGGATAGTATCGTCGGCATATTGTAGAATAGAGATCCCCCCGTCCACTAAATGAGGTATTAGGCCACTAATCTGCCCATCCTCCTTTGCTCGTTCAATAATAATTGCTAACATATCAACTATTATGTTAAACAATAAGGGAGAAAGAGGATCTCCCTGACGAAGCCCTTTTTTCGTTTGAAAATAATGACCAATGTCATCATTAACACGAATACCAACACTACCCCCCTGAATATACTTCATAATTTGGTCACACCAGACAGTGTCGAAGCCTTTCATCCTTAGCACTTGTTGTAGAAAGGACCATTTAACCTTATCATAAGCCTTCTCAAAATCAATTTTAAATATGACCCCATCCATTTTCTTCCGATGAAGTTCATGGATAGTTTCATGTAATACCACTACTCCTTCTAAAATATGTCTACCTGGCATGAAGGCCGTATGAGAAGGTCTGACCACTTTCTGAGCTACAGAGGTCACACGATTGGTGGCAACCTTAGTAAAAATTTGAAACTCACATTGAGCAGGCAAATGGGTCTATATTGTTGGATTTGTACCGCATTTTCTTTTTTGGGGATTAAAGTGATTACTCCAAAATTCAAACGATACAGGGGTAAAGTCCCCTGTTGGAACTGACGGAACAAATCCATCAAATCATCCTTTATAACTCCCCAAAATTTTTGATAAAATTCCGCGGGGAACCCGTCTGGTCCCGGTGCTTTATTGACTTCCATTTGAGAGATGGCCTCAAAAACCTCCTCCTCATTGAAATCTTTGGTTAATAAATTGTTCTCTTCCGAACTTATTTGCGGTATGTCATGATTTAAATTTTCCATTAGAGAAAAAGTGTTAGGCTCCGATGGCCCAAACAGTTTTTTGTAGTATTCAGTAATATAGACCTTTAAGTTTTCCTCACCGACTATAGTTCCTTCATCTTGTTCTAACTGAAAGATTTTCTTTTTCCTATGCTTGCCGTTTGCAATGAGGTGAAAATACTTCGTATTGTTTCCACCTTCTTGTATATGTTTAACTTTAGCACGCTGAGCCCATTTAGTTTCCTCATCTCTCCTAAGTTGACAAATGCTATCATTCGCCTTCCTCAGAGTTTCCCGTTCAGAGGTATTGAGAGGTACAGATTCAGCTTTAATATCAAGTTCATCTATCAACCTGGATAATCTTTCCTTTTCTTTTTTATATTTTCCACTTAGGTTTTTTGCCCAGCCCTTTAGAAAACGACGCAAGTGCCTAATTTTATTTAGCCATTTGTCCATCGGAGTATTACCCTCACACACCGATCTCCATTCTTCTGCCACCATTTCCATAAAACCATCCTGACTAAACCAAGATAGTTCAAAAGAAAAGTGTGGTTTATTTCCGAGGTGTGCATGATTTCCAGAGTCTAGTAACAGAGGAGTGTGATCCGACCCCGCACGAGTCATAGCTCGGACCATTACTAGCGGAAATTTTTGTTCCCACTCAACACTTGCAAGAACACGATCTAGCTTTTCAAACGTAGGCATGTCACGACGATTAGCCCACGTAAGTTGTCTTCCTGAAAGTTCAATTTCTCTCAGATCAAGACTCTCAATGATAGCGTTAAAAATAAAAGGCCATCGAGGGTTAAAGTTATCATTGTTCTTATCTTCTCTTTTTCTAAGAATATTGAAGTCTCCTCCCACCAAAGTAGGAAGAGAACCCGAACCACACATCCGAGCTAACTCAGACAAATATTCGGACTTATACTCATCTTGGGCTGCCCCATAAACCGGGATCAAATTCCACTCAAACCCATCCCTTTTCGATCTAAGATGAAAATTAAGAGAAAAATCTCCTGCAACAACGTTTTTAACTTGTAGAGTATCACAGTTAAATCCCACTAACATTCCTCCGGATCTCCCATGTGGAGGCAAGCAAAACCAAGCAAAATCAAAACCGTATGCTAAATGATTTAAAAAAGGTGTTGAAAAATTAGATCTTCCAGTCTCCGATAAGGCTATAAAATCCAATCTTTCATCCCTAATTGTTTCCTGAATAAAAAGATGTTTATTTGTATCACGAATACCCTCACTATTCCAAAATAAACCTTTGAGACCTAGCATTACTTCTTCTTTTGCTTTTGTTTTTTAATCCTAATGCTCCGACGAACAGTTGAATTATCGTAATTTTTTTCTTTCGCCCCCTATTTTGTTTTGTCTCACAAAGAGACGGATCCACATTCTCTACCAAATCAAAAAAATCCTCATCAATCAAATCCTCCGAGAGGCTAGAGGCCTTAGTCAAGACAAGATTATGGGGACCGACATCCCTTTGCATCGTTGAGTCAACATTTTTTTCCAAAATATGCACCGCTCTTTGTAATTCCACATTTTTAATTTCCTTAGCTGAATTTGATTTTTCTAATAAAGTACTACCCAAAGAAATACCAAGTGTAGCAGCTCTAGAAAGAATTTCACTATCCGAAAACGTTAAAATAGAGAGAGGTTGCTTGCTGCTCGTACCTTGAGGCGAATCATAGCGACAGGCTCGCTCCATAGCCTTGGCCATGATGGAAGTGTCCCCGACTCCAGAGCTTGGAGACGCGGCTTGAACGAATCCCTGCTGCCGTAGCATTAGGGATCCCTCCGAAGTCGACGACAGCACGCTCCACAGCCGGTATCAATGGTGAAGCACACCCCACGACTGGGGAGGCGTTCACCTGCCTCAGACTCGATCCAATACCCCCACCTGGGGCATTAGGAGAGTCAAACTCCGGAGCTCGATCAAAGCTCGATCCTCTACCCGCCACCGGGGTACAAGGAGAGTAAAGCTCCATGACCACCCCACTCGAACCTGCCCCCCTCCTAGGGAACAAGGTGAGCGAGGACCCTCATGCACTTGCCCAACAGCAATGTCGCAGTCCAACGCAGCAGCAACAAACGGCGCAACCACGGCTGGCACATTTTTCTCTGCCGCGACAGAGAAAACAGAGAGATTCTCTGCCGCGCCAGAGAAAACTGAGCAGTTCTCTGCCGCGACAGAAAACTGCTGAGACAGAATAGGATTGGCAAAAGTAGCCTCCATAGACGCTTCTCCACTCCCCATTACATCAAAACCAGGTTCCAAGCTTTGAGTATCTGCTCCCACAATAGAGAAACCAGTAGTGTCCATGCTATCATGATCACTAACAACCTCTTTCGACGATAGTAAAGACAGCTCCTAACGAACCATCTTAAACCCCTTCTTGACCAAAGGAGAGAATATCAATCCTGTTTTGACCGAATTGGTAGGAGGACCCGAGCCCCCTCCTCCTTCTTGATTTGGCTTTGAAGCACCCTCCGAAACACCGGTATTGGAAGCAAGAGAATTAGTAGCTTTATCATTTCCTTCAACCTCTTTAAAATCATCTCCAAGGTCCTCATCATCATCATCACGGTCCTGATGTGGGTCAACCATGTCCACATCAGCCGGAGCACCTCTCTCTTCTCCCTCCACATAAAAAGATAGCTCAAAGATTTCTTTCTTAATAAGCAAAGGGAAATACTTAGGGATTTTAGTGTGGTTCAAACAGCCAATCAAAATTCTGAGTACCTTATGCTTTCGGGTAAAAGTCATATCAATTCTCATAGTTTTCCCAAACATGTCTCCTACAGCCCACATAGCCAAGTAATCACCAAGATGCTCCTCTGGGATGCCTGAAATCCTCACCCATATCTCTGGTAAAGTATCAGTAGGTTCTATTGTCTTTGACCAATCATCCACAGTGATTTCACAAGGAGAATTAGGGATTCGACAAGTACCAAACACCTTTAACCTCTCCAACTCGTTCCTAGATGGGAACTGAACCTGAAATAAATTATGCCCTACTTGAATTACCTCCCAATGGAAATTTTCAGTAGGAACAAGCCGCTGAAGCTGAGACACCACCTGCGGAATAAGCATATCACCTCCCGTTACAGTCACCGACGCCAGGCGAGGTTCATCATCCTTGGCTTATAAGTTTCAGTACAAGACAACTGAAAAAGGATCAATTCTTCATGGGCATAACCAAACATGCGCAGCCGAGGTTTTGGTGCAGAGATAAGAGGACATTCAGTATCGTGATCCAGCCCCTCACAAATATCACAAATCTTCACCGAACAATCAGCAGATAGGTGACCACCTAAACCACATTTGAAACATTTATTCTTGTCTGCTTTTTTTGCCTTCTTATTGGTTACCTCATGCAGAGCCACTGCAAGCTGAGAGGCCGAAACAGCAGCCATCCGAGGAGCTCCTGCTGCCGGCACAGGACCCGGCTGATCCACGGGAGGGGGAGCAACAGCCACTGCAGCACCCCCAGGCTGAACATTAGCCGCCATAGGAATAGGAGTCGGCACCACCGGAGCAGGTGCAGCCGACGCAGCAGCAGCTCCACTCAGACCCCTTCCTCCCCCCGCAGAACGCTGAACATAGCGGCCCCGACCACCGCGCGGATCAGCATATCCCCGAGCACCCCCATGGCCTCTTCCGAAACCCATTCCATGATATCCATATCCTCCACGCTGCCCAGCTCCACCCCCGCCATGAGCCGGGCCAGCACGGAAGCCACCGCCGCCGCCATGAAAACCTCCATGCCGAGCACCATTGAAACCAGTGCCGGCGTGGAAGCGCCCGTTAGGGCCTTGAAATCCAGCACCGAAGCCCGATCCTCCATGGCGGCCATCAGGAACACCAGCCGTGCCACTCGGGCCACCTTGCTCGAAGACCCGGCCACCAGGAGCACCTCCTCCCTGGCCGCCAGGAAAGGCACCACGACCAGCATCATTCCCGCCACACCCACCGCCCCGATGATCCATCGGAGCAGGGAGATCGCAGCGACAGGAAGCCGCAGCCCTATTCCACGTAAACCCTAGAATACGTTTGAGACCGACGCCTCCCGCATAAGGTTTACGTAGTATAGGATCCCGAGAGCCCAAAACACAACCCAAACGGCCGTTTGGACTCCCAAGTGGGCTTGAACACGAACGATACCCAAGCGGGCCGACACCCCCTGGATTTCGGAATTTTGAAATCTCATTGCGAAAATCACGGATCGAAACCGAGGAACGCGGAAGAGGAGCTCGCCGCCGGTGACGAACCACCTTAGTCCACGCCCCCAGATCAACGTCCGTAGTAACAAAAGAAGGAAGCATCACCGGAATCTTCAAAGCACGAGGCCGCCGATCTGACAACATCGTCTCCGGCGAACCTGCAACAAAAACACAGTCAGTAGACAGGCGCAAAGACGCGTACCTCTGAGCTCTCCGACGATCCAACCGCTTCTCCATTCTTGACGATGTAGCAGCCAGCGCCTTGACCTCCACCGAGTCTAGCAAAGCACACGCCACCTCCAAAGGAGTGGCAAGATACTTCTCCGGCGAACAACTCGAAGGAAGGGGCAAGCTCGACTCTGGCGTCGCATCATCCTCAGAGTCCGACTCAAGGACCCAGAAGCGAGATCCATATGATCCCGATAAAGGAAATGGAGAAGGGCAACCCGACGGCAAGGAGCCCGCCAGCCCCAGAGCCTCCCCGGCCCTCTCTCCAATCGCCTCGCCGGACGCCGCTCCGGTCGCCTCCCCGGTCGTCTCCCCGGTCGCCTCACCAGTCGCCTCTCCCATGGAGAAGGAAGACTTCCTCACCAGTCGACTCTCCCATGGCGAACAAATACATGTGATTAAGGAACCTCTAACAAAGCAAACCAAAGGTAGAAAGGAAAGTACAAGGAGGACCAAACATGCCACCGAAGACACCAGCGGTCCGGTCTATTCTTTGTCCCATTTGATCAATCGGAATTCTACCTTGTCGGCAAATCCTCAATTTCACTTCTATTCTACTGCGAAAAATATTGCTAGTAGACAAAATCTCATGGAAATTGTGGGTGGGTTTATATAGGGTGTAAGTGTATGTATCATTTTCTTAGGCGAATTTTAAAGTCGAACATTAAAATACTTATTTTTCAAACGCATGTATATTATGGAGAGATTCCTTCTCAAAAAAAAACTTCATCACAAGATGTTTCAGAAGATATAAATTGGAAAGAGGAGATTCCATATGACCCAGACAAGAGGAATTGATAGAAAATTATCGTTCCAATTTCGTGATTTTAATTTGGAGGATTCTTATAAATTTGGGTAAGCTATATCCTCAAGATTTTGATTTACGAGAAGTTACAAGGGATCTTGATAAGGATCTATGCCTCTATGTTAGGAGTTAGAAACCAAACTTTTATATAGTAGATTATTTTTTATTTTTTGCATGCTATAATAAAGTAGTACATCGGGGTGACTGGAGCTCCAGCTCCACCCCTGGTCTACATGACCTACACACATACATCTGAATGTTCGGCCCATTCAGTCCTACAAGTCCATGCACATATAGTCACACTCGCCTAATAAAAACTTTATAGGCACAGAGTTCTATTTGTAGCTAAATAGTAAAATCAAAGACAACATTGAAGTCGTTGTCTACTTGTATAAAAGTATAATGCATTATTAACTGGGTGCCAAACTTGTAGAGCTGCCTTCACAAGTCTTCCACAAATTTAACCTCAATATTTCGTTCTTTTCTCCCTCCAAGCACACCTAGAGACGACTCGGAGTCCGTGCTTTCTTGCCGACTTGCATGCCTGTCCGGCCTAGCTTCGATAGCCTTCATGGACTTCCTGGGCTCGGCGGACTGCGTCTCCTCACCAGCTTAGGGGGAAGGTGGTGGGGGTGGGGGGGCAGTACAGGAATGAGGGTAGGTGCCGACGGCCGCCCGCTACGCCGACGGCAATTTGTCGGGGCCGTCGGCGTAGCTTCCTGGCAGGCCAGCCGGTCGAGGTGGCCGTCGGCACACCATTGCCGTCGGTGTAGGATGGTTGTGCCGATGGCCACCGTCGGCATAGATGGTCACAGGGCTACGCCGACGGCAAAGCCGTCGGCATAGATATGATTTTTTTCTATTTTTCATTTAATATTAAAAAATTCATATCTTTAAATCCGTAAATCGAAATTTAACAAATAAAATGTCTAAATCGATTAGAAAAATGAGAGGAATCCAAATATGACATCCATATAATCTTTTTCACCATGTATATGACTTTTTGTAACATATTTTTGGTACTTGCTTATTTAAAAAAGTCATTTTTAGCACTTAAAAATGGAAAATCATAATTATGAAAATCATTGTGGAAATTATTTCTGGCACTTAAACAATGCACTTATAAGGTGGTCTACTATTTTCTATCTATTTGGATGTTCCTCTTTCGGTGAGCCGTTTTGGTAGCTGCTTCACAAAAAAAGCCTGTTTTGACACTAAAAAATGAAAAATGGGTTTTTATTCAACAAAAACTCTAAACCCCTTAGTCAATACTATTCCACAACCAAGATACATCAGTGTGTCAAATATTTCCTCATTCCGACATTTTTTGCTATATTAAATGTCATACCCTAGCTCATTTCAGTCGAAAACCATACATCTTTATACCTCGTAGCTCATTTCTGTGAAGGTTTTTTTATAAAAACCTTCATAACTCATGTTTATAATTTTTTCCAGGTGGTAGATCACATAAAAGGATGCCATGTGAAGTTTTTCATTTTTTTTGATTTTTTAATTAGTTATGTCTAACCCTAACCCGAAACCGAGACCGTAAACCATAACAATAAACCTAAACCTAACCGTAACTTCGATCCAGCAAAAACCGTCAAAGATCTCTAAAAAAAGTATACATTGTGGATCTAAAAGTGATTTTTAAAAAAATCATGACCAAACTATGCGGCACTCGTAGTTCAAATCAGACTCACTTCTAGCGAAATCGGCAGGAACTTATCTGAATTGTTTGAAATACGTAAGTATGTTTTTATATCAAAATCCAGGGATAAATGCACTTATAAGGTGGTCTATTATTTTTTATCTATTTGGATGTTCCTCTTTCGGTGAGCCATTTTGGTAGCTGCTTCACAAAAAAGCCTGTTTTGACACTAAAAAAATGAAAAATAGGTTTTTTATTCAACAAAAACCCTAAACCCCTTAGTCAATACTATTCTACAACCAAGATACACCAGTGTGTTAAATATTGCCTCATTCCGACATTTTTTGCTATGTTAAATGTCATACACTAGCTCATTCCAGTCGAAAACCATACATCTTTATACCTCGTAGCTCATTTCTGTGAAGGTTTTTTATAAAAATCTCCATAACTCATGTTTATAATTTTTTCTAGGTGATAGATCACATAAAAGGATGCCATGTGAATGTTTTCCATTTTTTTAATTTTTTTAATTAGTTATGTCTAACCCTAACCCGAAACCGAGACCGTAAACCCTAACAATAAACCTAAACCTAACCGTAACTTCGATCCAGCAAAAACCGTCAAAGATCCCTATAGAAAGTATACATTGTGGATCTAAAAGTGATTTTTTCAAAAAATCATGACCAAACTATGCGTCACTCGTAGTTCAAATCAGACCCACTTCCATCAAAATCGGCAGGAACTTATCTGAATTGTTTGAAATACCTAAATATGTTTTTATATCCAAATCCAGGGATAAATGAACTTATAAGGTGGTATACTATTTTCTATCTATTTGGATGTTCCTCTTTCGGTGAGCCATTTTGGTAGCTGCTTAAAAAAAAACCCTGTTTTGACACTAAAAAATGAAAAATGGATTTTTTATTCAACGAAAACCCTAAACCCCTTAGTCAATACTATTCTACAACCAAGATACACCAGTGTGTCAAATATTGCCTCATTCCGACATTTTTTGCTATGTTAAATGTCATACCCTAGCGTATTTCAGTCAAAAACCACACATCTTTATACCTCGTAGCTCATTTCTGTGAAGGGTTTTTTTATAAAGACCTCCATAACTCATGTTTATAATTTTTTCCAGGTGGTAGGTCACATAAAACGATGCCATATGAAGGTTTTCCATTTTTTTGATTTTTTTGAATTAGTTATGTCTAACCCTAGCCCGAAACCGAGACCGTAAACCCTAACGATAAACCTAACCGTAACTATGGCACGGGGATGGCCATAACTTGGTCATTTGGCGCGAAACCTATACATGTCTATATATGATAGACCTTTTTGTGAAGCATTTTTCAAATGTTTGTAAAAAATCAAGTTTATCATTTTTGCTAGCAACTAGTACACATAAAAGGACTCCATGCCAAAGGATTTCATTTTTTGAGTATTTTCCCAATTTTCTAAAACTATCAAGGTTTTTGTGATGCAAAAGATGAAATGGATGAAATGTTTGAATTCCTCTCATTTTTCTAATCGATTTAGGTATTTTATTTGTCAAATTTTGATTTACGGATTTAAAGATATGAATTATTCCATATTAAATATAAAAAGGAAAAAAAAATAAAGTAAGATTCATTTTATTGTTATTTATTCGAAATATACTATTACATAATCATTGTTACTTTACTTAAACAAATTTTTAAAATTTAAACAATGAAAAGTGTAACATCATAACCGAGGGGTTAATATGATTGATAGGGTAGTAATATCAGTAAGTTCTAATTTCTCATTTGGAAGCTAGTTTGAAAGAAATTCAAAAGTTAAGCGTGCTCGGGCTGGAGGATGGGTGACCGAATGGGAAGTTTGACTACGGTAAGTACTTTGACCTATAATTAAGTGTGTAATTAAGGATTAAGTATGTGACTAAGTCGGAAATTTCGAAATACAAAAAAATTAAAAAAGATAAAAAAATAAAAAAAAACAAAAAAAATTCAAAAACATCAAAAACTAAAAATAATTGAAAAACCTAAGCCGACGGTAAAGCCGTCGGCGTAGCCTACGCCTACGGCATCTGCTACGCCGACGGTATTTTTACCTATGCCTACGAGGTACTACGCTTACGGCAGCCGTCGGCGTAGAACTACCCCGACAGTAAGGGTGTGTTTTTTAGCCCGGTTGTGCAATCTCACCACATCCAAGCTGAATCTAGCACTGCCCATCTCAGCCGAGCTCGATTGAGATTCTGTTTGGTGCGTTTGTATGACCTCAGCCCTGCTCGATTGAGATTCTGTTTGGTGCGTTTGTATGACCTCAGCCCTGCCACACAAAAATGAATAGCAACCAGGTCCCTGGAAAAAAGGAAAAAAAGCAATCGGATCCCTAGGGCTCCGGCCGGCGAGAGGAGCCGCCGGCGAGCACCGCTGGCAAGCACCGAGCACCGCCGCCACGCGCCGAGCCCCGCCACCAAGCTCCGCGCCAGTAGGGATGGCAATGGGTACCCTGTACCCGCATACCCTGCGGGTAAAAACCCTATTAGGGCAAGGGTTTGGGACCAAAGAAAACCCATGGGTATATAAATAGGAAAATCTTGTGCCCATCAGGCAGAGAGGGTACGGGCATGGGATTGCATTACCCATACCCGCGTGCCCTTGTACCCATATAAATTCTGTCAACTGGAGTTTAGGTTAATTAAACCTAACCTAATTTTCTAATCCCTCATGACCGCATAGGTCAACTCAAGTCAGCCCACGATCGATCGGACGTCCCATAGTACCGTAACTAGCTAGCCACATACTTCTTCTTTCCTATTGCTGGATTGCTGAAGTTTATTTTGGTTGAATTTGTAATAGTGAAAACTTTATTGTAATGCTTATTTTATGGCCTTATGTATGGTTAAATTACTTATATATTTTGTCGTGAGTTTATGAATTTAATGTATACACTTAGGCTGGTGCCAGTGCACCGCCTCACTATCGCCCGCCACGTCAGCTTTTACCCCCACTCTCACCCCACTCTCACCCCACTCTCACCTCACGGTGCCAGTGCATGGGCTGTAGTCCCAGGCTATAGCCACGTCACCTTTTTTCTTCCCTTTTTTCCCTTCACCTTTTAATTCTTTTTCCCTTTTCTTCCAGGCGGACCCACACGTCAGCCTCTCACGCCCGCCTCTCGCCTCCCTCTCGCCTCCCGCCGCCAGCGCGTCGCCCCGCTCTCGCCCGCCTCTCGCCCCGCTCTCGCCCGCGCCATGGTGCTAATGCGGGCTGTAGTGGGGCGGTAGCGGGCGCTACCGCCGGGCGACGGATCCGTCGCCCGCCGCTACCGTCTCGCCTCCCTCTCGCCTCTCTCTCGCCCGGCGCCGGGCGGTAGCGCCCGCGCTATCGCCCCCACTGGCACCAGCCTTATGTGTGGCTGTTTATAACTACGTATGGTCACATTAATTATCTCATTTCTTTTTTTGGCTCAATTGATATGTTGCAAATGCGGGTATTTTTACCCGCGGGTATCCCTTTACCCTGTCGGGTGAAGGGTATGGGAAAAAATTATACCCGCTTACGGGTATGGGCACGGGTGATGGGTAAGCTCGGGGGGGCACGGGTAAGGGTATGCGGTCGGCGGCGGCGGGGACCAGCAGCGTAGGAGGAGGTCCATCTCGTGCACCGCGTCGACATCAATGCGCGACCTGCGCATCCTCGACCCGCTCCTCTCCTACCCCTCCACCGGTGCATTCTCGACCTGCTCCTCTCCTACCATCCTCCGCGGGGAGCAGCAGCAACGGCGAGGAGGTCCAGGCCGCTGGCTGCCGCGGAGCACGGTTGCAGCGAAGAGGCCGTCCAGGCCGGGGTCGGCCATGGAGCACGGCGCCGAGAACGATGAGGCCCAGGCCAGGGACGGCCACGGGGTACGACGACGAGGTACCGGGGTCGGCCATGGGGCAAGGAGGCGAGTACGAGGAGGTCTGCGCCGGTGGCGGCCGCGGTGCACGGCGGCGCCGACGAGTTCGGCCGTGGGGAACGGCGGCGCCGACGGGGAGGTCCGGGTTGGTGCTAGCCGCGGAGCAGAGCGGAGATCCGTGCACGGCCCGAGAGCGGCTCCGGCGGTGGGTGGCCGGCGGCAACACGGGGCGCGTGGTGGTCGCCCGTGGCGGCGGAGAGGACGATGCGCTGGAGAGCTGGGTTGGTGGGGAGGGAGACGGAGGAAGAGGGGAAGAGATGGGCGAGCTCCGTGCCGGCCTGCAAGCAGAGAGAGAGAAAAGAAAAGGAGAGAGAGCAGAGAGAAAAGAAAATGAGAGATCGAGAGCGCACGGGAGAGAGAGCACGCGGGAGAGGATCGAGTGTCTGTGTGGCTGTGCTTGGTCGTAGGAGAGAGATTATGGATCTGAGATCTAATATTTTTGTGGCGCAGGTACCGGGTGCGCCACACAAATTAGCATTTTTGTGGCGCAGGTACCGGGTGCGCCACACAAATTAGCATTTTTGTGGCGCACGGGGACTCGGTGCGCCACAGAAATGCTGATTTCTGTGGCGCACCTAGTCCCGTGCGCCACAGAAAGCTATATTTCTGTGGCGCATTTAGTTTTCGTGCGCCACAGAATTCCAAATTTCTGTGGCGCATTGTTTTGCATGCGCCACAGAAATAATTTCTGTGGCGCACCAATTAAGGGTGCGCCACAAAATGCCAACCTACCTATAACCCTTTTCCTAGTAGTGGTGGCTCCACCCGCACCCATACCCTACGGGTGCCATCCCTATGCGTGAGGAGGCCGAGCCCCGCCGCCAAGCTCTGCTGCCAGGCGGGTCGATCTCCTCCTCAACGAGCCAGGCGGCCAGAGACGGGGCGGCGCCTGAGAACGGCGGGGGCGGCGGCGCCAGAGACGGGGCGGCGCCTGAGAACGACGGGGGCGGCGGCGCATGTGGCTAGGGGAGCGGGAGGAGGGCGGCCGGCGGTAGAGGTGGACGGCGCTGACGGGAGAAGAGGAGGGCGGCCGGTCGGGTGAGAAGGGCAGCAGTTGGGAAAGAAGGAAATGAGGGAAGCGGGTGGGGGTCTGGGGGGTGGGCGCACGGACGGACGCGGTGATTTTCGGGCGAACCCGGCAGGGCTGAGTAGCGAAGCTCGATTTCAGCTTCTCTACTCAGCCTGGCTGAGAGGCCTTTTCAGGGTGAGGTGGGCAGTGCCCGATACGACCGACCCGGGCTAACAAACAATGGATGGCCCAAATATCTCAGTTGGGAAGAGATTTTCTGGGTACACCCGACCTACCAAACATGCCCTAAAGGGTGCTAGGCCGACGGCAAAGGCCGTCGACGTAGCGGGCGTTTCCTGTAGTGTGTGTGGGGGGGGGGGGGGGGGGAGGGGTGTTGTTCCCATTCGTAGGTAGGGTTTCTTGGTGAGGGAAGCGAGACGATGGCGATGCTCTCTCTTTAGACTAAGTTCTCTCCACGATGTCCCTGTTCTGGCCATGTTGGTGCTGGTACAACCATGGAGCCCGTGTAGGATTTGTCCCGCCGATTTGGGTTTCCTAATAAGGAATTTGCTGTGATACGTCGAGGAGCGACAATTCCTTCTCCCACCCTTATCTGGGTTCAAGCTGGATCGGAGTGCCTCCACCTCTTTTGTTCTTGGTTGGTGGATCTGCAGCGAGTTTTCCTTCGTCCCCAGTGAATGAGTTCTGCTCGATTGTTTTTCCCCGCATCCAGCGGCGTGCTTCTACTGTGGCGCCTGTGGCGCTTCTAGCCATGTTTTTGCGTCCTGGTACTGCTGCAGATTGTGAAGAAGTCAATGATGCTCCTCCCCTTTGCTTCCGTCTTCGGTGATGGTTGTGTCCAAGATCCTATTGTTCCTGTTGTATTTGTGTCGAATATTATGTACGAGTTGGGTTACGCTGGGACTTGGAGTTGTAATATGTGTGGATAGGGTACGTGTAGTGTTGGCATCGAACTCTAGTACCCTGGGACTCCTATATAATGTGGGGGTACCACACGATATAACCTATGACGACTTGATAGCGACAGGCACGCAGGGGGAGCCGGCGGTTTGTGCCGGCACCTAGGGCGGCCGTTGCGGTATCTTGTGGAGGAGCGCCCGTAGTCATGCCCCGTAGAGTAGGCGAGTTCGCCGAACTGCGTTACCAAATATCGTGCCTCGGTGTCGTCTATGATCTTGCATGGCATAATTATCGTAAGAAGTGGTATCAAAGCCTGCTCGAGGCTATGCGGAAGATCATCTGGAGGTACGAGGATTATACTCGACGGGCGCCTGGAAACGTCCAATAGGCGCAAGGTGGAGCATGGCGGCGATCGCGGATGTGGTCGGTGGAGTCGGACACTTCGGGCAGGAGGCCTGGACCGTCCGATGGGCTGCACATCGGTAAGGATTGGCCCGACCGGGCAATCGGACCGACATAGTGGCTGGTGAAGACGTTGGAGAGGCGGCGGCTTCGGCTCGCGATCAGATCGGCGACCAGACGTGGAGGACGACCGAATAGATCGGAACGGGAGAGCATCAAGACGATGCGCTCGGTGTTGCACACGGACGGCGTCGTGACACTGCGGACGAGTTGTGTCGACGATGCGGGTGGCCATGGTGCACACGGCTCGTGCACGGATGATGCGCGAGGTGGCGACTGTTGCGGCAGGGTCGGCGAAGAGCAAGCACGCGCGACAGGGCAGGCGACAGATTGCTGGCGAGAATTAAGAAACGGACGAGAAGCTGGCCGTAGGAAGCAGCAGCGGATTCTTTTTCCCAAGGTGACAGAATCGAGGAAGGACGTACAGCAGCAGGTCTCTAGAGCCGGGTGTAGAACACAAGGAAAGAGAGAGACGTGCTCATGTAGGAGTTGTTTGGATTGGCATGCATGAAGGTACGGCTTGGAAGCCGAGCGGTGTTGTGTTGGCTTTGCCCTCTGTGGCGTCTATGGCGATTTGCCAGAGACTGGCGTGATGCCGTTCCAATCTCCCCCCGATTTCTTCTCAGGTTGGCTTTTTCTCTAATCTCTCAGATCCAACTCAGTTCCTCCGCTTCGGTCCTCCCTTTCTGCTAAACTTGTCCTCACTTGTTCGTCCTGCTGCGCGAGGCCCAGGCCCGTGCGCCGTCTGTCTCGCTGCCGACAGCAGCGGCACCTAATCCACCTCGCCGTCATCCCTGTTGGATTTGTGCGACCGCGATCTTCTTTGCTGCTCACCTCCACCTCCGACGACCGCTTCCAGCGCTCCCCAGCTCGTTCCAATCCACCAATTATCTCCGCCCTAGCTGTTTCACTTAGTTTTATCAGCTTTCTGAAGTCGGTTTTCTCATCTAGTTCCCCCAATTTCCTGTCAATCTTCGCACACACATTCGAGCAAGACGCTAAGATTACCTTCCAGGCAGCTCCGTCGGCTGTCAGTCAGATAGCCGTCTCGGACCTCTTTGGTTGAAGGAGGAGACTCCTACCGTGCCACCAAGTCCGATAAATTGAAGAAACAGAGGAAGACGGTTTCAGGCTCATTAACAACAGGATGCTCTGCGAGCCCTCTTCAGGCTGGACTGCGACCTCTCGACGGCGGTCGAAGACGCGCTGCTACGCCATGGTGGTGATGGTGGGCTTGAGTTAGCCTCCCAGGAGGAGGAAGTCCCAATTGGTTCAGCTGATGATGTCTGATCGGTTCTGCTTGTGGAAACCTGATGTTAGCCTAGTTCCTATGTTAGATACGCCCCAACTTATGTTTGCTGCTCCCAGGAAGTCCTTTTGCATGACCTTTGTTGTTGTTGTAATCTGCTCACTGCTCTCATGTAAAGCTCTCAGGAAGCCTGTTTCATGTGCTCTGCTTCTGATGCTTCTATCTGGCTGTACCACCTATGTAAACCGAATTTGCAATTCTGTCATATATTTGGCTATGTCTTGCCTCTATGAGATGTGTGCTGCTCCCAGGAAGGCCTTTTGCATGACATATGTTGCTGTTTTAATCTGCTCGCTGCTCTTATGTGAGTCTCCCAGAAAGTCTGTTACATGTTCCCTGCTCCTGATGCTTCCCTATGGCTCTACCACATGTGTAAGACGAATTTGCAAATATGTGCTATGTTCTGTTATGTCTTGCCTCCTGGAGATTTTCTGTTTCCCTGATGAATGACGACAATGATGCACCTAATGTCCTGTCCTGGAATCCCCGAGGTCTTAATGATCCGAATCGTCGCATAGCGGTTAACTCCACCATTGCTTCGTCCTCGTGCCACATTGTTTGTTTACAAGAGACCAAGCTCGCACATGTCGACCATTTTACTGCAGCTTTTCTGGGTGGAAACAGGCTTAAAAACTTCGCGCAAAGGCCGGCTGAGGGCACCCGGGGGGGCATTTTGCTCCTATGGGATGAAGATCAATTTCACCTATACGACTTACAGATTGGTATCTTTAGCATCTCCGCTATGGTCAGTTCTCGCAAATCGGGAGCCACTTTCAAACTCACAGGGGTGTATGGACCGACTACTGCTAGCCTCAAGGACGCTTTCTTTGCCGAGCTTATTGACCTTAAGCCGTCGACGGGGACTAGGTGGCTCGTTCTTGGGGATTTCAACCAAATTCACCGTGCGAGGGACAAAAATAACTCTAACATCAACCGCAGTGGACTCCGTCGCTTCCGTTCAGCGCTGCAAGCATGCGAACTTTCAGATATTCACTTGCAAAACCGTCGGTTTACTTGGAGCAACGAGCGTGCCAACCCCACTCTATCAAAGATCGACGGATTTTTCTGCAATGAGGAATGGGACATTTTCTTCTCCGATCACATCCTACAAGCCCTCTCATCATCCCTTTCGGACCACTGCCCGCTGCTCTTGGCATGTGATAGAGGCCCTTCTAGACCTAGAACTTTCAAATTTGAGAACATTTGGATTAAACTCCCCGGGTTTCAGCAGACCGTCTCGGAGGCATGGTCCGCCCCCACCCCTCATACTGAGCCCTGCCACATCCTATTTAACAAAATGACTCGTACCGGCAAAGCGCTTCGTCGATGGAGTAACTCTTTTTTCTCGGGCTACAAGCTGCAATTGCACATGGCGTTGGAGATTATTCTGAGACTTGACACCGCCCAAGATTGGCGCCCCCTATCTCCAGCTGAGAGGGACATCCGTGCTCGCCTTAAGAGGCGGGCCATCAGCTTGGCGGTCCTTGAGAGGAGTAGGAAAAAGCAAAGTGCGAGGATCTCAAACCTTCGCGAAGGAGATGCCAACACGCGATATTTCCACCTGCGGGTCAATGGTAGGAGGCGAAAAAACTATATCCAGCGGCTCAAGAGGAATGGTGGTTGGGTCACTGGACATGTGGAGAAGGAACAAGTTGTCCATGATCACTTCTCCTCGGTTCTCCACCGTCCCCCACCATGTTCTCGGTCTTTGAATTGGGATGAGATAAATATTACACACACTCCCCTCGTCGGGATAGACAGCCCCATCCTTGAGGCCGAGGTCCTTCATGCCATCTCCTCCATGCCCTCGGACAAGGCCCCCGGGCCGGATGGATACACCGGAGCATTTTTTAAAGCTTGCTGGCCTATTATCAAATCGGACATCATGAGGGTGATTAACTTGTTCTCTAACCTCCATGGGGAAAATTTCCATTGGCTAAACTCGGCTCTCGTTGCCTTGCTGCCCAAGAAGGAGGGTGCGGAGAGCATCGGCGACTTTCGTCCTATAAGCCTTATCCACGCCATTGCCAAGATTGTTTCCAAAGTTCTTGCCTTGCGCCTCACGCCACACATGAACAACCTCGTTTCCAACGCCCAAAGCGCCTTCATCCAAACCCGGAGCATCCACGATAACTTTCTTTTTGTTAGGAATTTTGCTAGGCGTCTTCATCGAAATAAATCCCCGACGTTGCTGCTCAAACTCGACATCAAGAAAGCTTTTGATTCGATTCGGTGGGACTATATCCTCGACCTCTTGCGCCACTTGGGGTTCCCTAGCAGATTTTTGGATTGGCTCTCGATCCTCCTCTCGACAGCATCTTCTAGCATTCTTCTAAATGGCGTGCCAGGTGAACCGATTGCCCATGGCAGGGGGCTGCGCCAAGGGGACCCTCTCTCCCCACTCCTATTCGTCATTGCGATCGACCCTTTGCAGCAGCTCCTCAGGATGGCAACTGATCGTGGACTATTGCGTCGTGTTCATGGGAGAGGCATGAACCTCCGTACTTCCATCTATGCGGACGACGTGGTCATTTTTATCAAGCCTATTACTGATAATGTAAACACCCTCGCCTCCATCCTTGCTGACTTTGGCGAGGCTACCGGCCTAGTCACCAATTTTCTAAAGAGTTCGGTGGTACCAATCCGTTGCTCCAACATTGATCTTGATGAGGTTTTGGCCAACCTCCCGGCGGTTCGTGCTACCTTCCCGTTGACATACCTTGGACTCCCGCTCTCCACTCACTATCTTCGCAAGGTCGATTTTCAGTTTTTAGAAGATAAGGTTGCCGCCAAGCTTCCCACTCACATTGGCAAGCACCTCACCGCAGCCGGCAGATGCACTTGGGTCAAGTCCGTGTCCACCTCACAAGCGATCTACCACATCACTCCATTAGCTGTTCCGGCAGGCACGCTTCAGGCCATTGGAAAAATCCAGCGAGCGTTCCTTTGGGCGGGTGCTAATTCTATCACCGGTGGAAAATGCAAGGTCAACTGGAAAACTGTTTGTCGTCCTAAATCTCTTGGTGGATTTGGAGTGTTGGACCTTGAATCTTTTGCGAGGGCGTTAAGGCTGCGATGGCCCTGGCATGAATGGAGGTCGCCCCATAAACTATGGGTCGGGTTCGGGAACCCATGCTCAGACAATGATATGGCACTCTTCTATGCGGCTACTAAAATCACGATTGGCAATGGAGCTACTGCTGATTTCTGGCGCTCTCCATGGCTTCTTGACCAATGCCCCCTCGACATAGCCCCGGATATTTTCCACCTTTGCAAGCGCAAAAACTGGACCATGCTAGAGGCTCTCACCGACAATGCTTGGGTCACCCAGATCAACCTTACTTCAGGTATTTCAGTGGACCACCTAGCGCAATTCGCCAAGCTCTGGGCAATGATCCAAGATGTCGCCTTGGACCAGACCACCATGGACTCTATCTCGTGGTGCTCCACCTCGTCGGGAGAGTACTCGGCCTCCTCCGCCTATCTACTGCAGTTTGTTGGCTCCACCCACACGTTGATGGACTCTCTTGTTTGGCGAGCTTGGGCCCCACCTAAGTACAAATTTTTTGCATGGTTGATCATCCAATATAGGGTTTGGACAGCGGACCGTCTGCAGCGTCGTGGATGGCCGAATTGTGTCGTTTGTCCCCTATGTCGGCAGGAGCAAGAAACCGGAATTCATCTTCTTTTCCATTGTAGGTTCTCTATCCGAATTTGGAATGCGATCTCCTTGTGGCTTGGCTCCCCTCAGCTTGGGCCGGATAGATGGGTGGGTCGGACCTCTGTATCTGATTGTTGGGCTGTCTCGGTTCTTCATGCGGAGGTCCCTCGCAAAGCGACTGCTTCCATCATCACTCTTGTGGCATGGAAATTATGGAATGAACGAAACTCGAGAATATTCAGGCACATGTCTCATCTGCCTAGCGTGATCATTGCGGACATAAAAGAGGAGACGAGGCTTTGGGTCAAAGCGGGAGCAAAATGCTTGGTGCACTTTATACCGGGAGAGTAGTCCTCCTTTCCATATATTTTGTTGTGTTTTCCCATCCGTGCATGTGTGGCACTTAAGGGAGGTGTTGACCATGGCCATGTAATATTTTGAAACCGGAACCTCTTTCTATCTTAATAAATGAATAGGCAAACCTTTTGCCCCTTTCAAAAAAAAAAAAAAAAAAAAAAAAAAAAACAACAGGATTGAAGCAATGAAAATCCTGTGTCTGAATTGCCGGGGCTGTGGGCAGCCCGGGACAGTTCGAGAGCTACGCATGTTCGTCAAGCAGTTTCGCCCCGAGATTGTCTTCCTTTCAGAGACAAAGATGTCAGCACAAAAGTCACAAAATTTGAGACTGGAGCTTGGTTTTGATAGCGCCTTTGGGGTCAAAAGTGACGGCCTTAGCGCCGGCTTGGTGATGCTATGGACGTCTAGTGTCAGTGTGAGACTGACATGTTTTGATAAGTCTCATATTGATGTTTGGGTAAGTACGGATGGCCCCGGAGTTCATGAATGGAGGCTCACTGGCTTCTATGATGAGTCTCGTCGCTAGTTTAGAAAGGAGTCCTGGAGGAAACTGAAGTTTCTGTGAGAAGACACTAACCTTCCTTGGCTTTGTGGAGGAGACTTCAACCACTAGTGGAAAAACAAGCTCTAGTACCGGTTCCAGAGTGCCTATAGTACCGGTTAGGCAACCGCTACTAATTAATCGGTACTAAAGGCCCCAACCTTTAGTACCGGTCTAGTCTGGAACCGGTACTACAGAGGCCTCCACGTGGGCTGGCCGGGAGACTCAGGGCTGGAGACCTTTGGTACCGGTTCGTAACAGGAACCGGTACCAAAGGGTTGGGACCATAAACCTGCACTATCTGCCGCGGCAGAGAATTGTGCATTTCTCTGCCGTGCCAAAACGCAGAGAATCCAGGGTTTATAGGGTCTGTATTTGGACCGTTCGTTGTATCAGTATCGCTTCGATGCGCCAGAAACGCGTTTGGAATATATAAGATATCTACATGAAGATCAATTTGATTCATATCAACTTGGTGCATATATATAACAAAAGTAATTAATTACATAAGATCGCAAATTAAGTAGTACTCTCCGAGACATACAATATATTACATGTTCCTAGCTCACTATTACATTGAGGCATACTATATTGAAATAAGGTGGTACTCTTCGGAAGGAGGTATGACTTCCCGAATGAAAAATCCCGCCAATTCCTCGCTAATTGCTTGGAAGCGGAGCTTTCGGGGAGCTTCTCCCGCTTTCTTGCCAACTACAAATGAATGAGATCGAAATGAATACATTGAGTCATGTGTATATGTATGTATCAAATCATAATAAAACAATTATGACTGAAACTCAGCAGAACTGATGGTAACAAAATAAATTTGAGAATATTGTTTACGTACCTCTTTATTGAATTTACTATTCGCTCTCTCGTTGACAATCTTGTGAATGTTCTCACAAACATAGTAACCACATAGATTAGTCCCCTGTGGTTGTTGCTCGCATTTCTGTATAAGAATATAATTCAATCAAACAATAATCAAGTATGATAAATGTGTGTGGACGTAGCTAGGTATATAGTAGTACTTACTCTCGGACGCCATATCAGCTTCGGTTTCCATCCACCTTCCGGATCTTCCGCGATAAACGTTTCCCATACACTGCCCGACAAAGAAAATCAATAAAAGAGTTGACATCATCAAATTAACGATGAAGCCGATAAGAATTAATTAAAATTACCTTTTGAGCATATCAAAACAGTGCTTGTACTTTAGAGGCTTTGTGGTTAGTGAGTCATAAACTAGAACTTCTCCATCGTGCATTTTAATGACGATAAGAATATAGTGGAAGCTGCGCACGTTTAAATATGCAGTGTCATAGATATAACTCATTACTTAAAATTTTAACATCTGGCCAAAGTATTCAAATAATGACGATAAAGAAGACAGTAACACTCACTCGAACAAGTAAGGCCAAAGTATTTGTTTTTTGTCACGTTGTCGCTTCAAAAACCTTAGCAAAGTCGCCGGTGTATCCTTGTTATGCAGGGGATCCGTTATGGTTACTTGATGCATTGTCTCCGCGTCAATAAACCCAATGTCGTTGATATCATCCCTTTTGCATTCGAGCATCTTCAATCTGCATAATATAACGCACAAAAGATTAAATTGAGGACAATTGCAGAAAATGAAAGAACTGAGCTTAAGACTTCTCAAATTACATAAATAAATCACTTACAGACAATAGCAACTGAGCAACGATTTGTCGATGGCCAGGAGCTTGTATAACTGAAAAAGTTCCTTGAAGTCAACGGACACAGCGTATTCTTGGAAGTAGTGCTCCTCCTTAACTCTCACCATGATAGAATTGAACCCGTCCTTTGCACTATTCAAGTACCAGCTATGCAGTTGGCGCATTCTTGTTGGTAGGGCGCGGACATTCTCGACCAAATTATTCCCTTGAACAAATTGATATGCTACTTCAAGTAAGGCGTCATCGGTACCGGTTGTTTGTTGTTGACGACTTTGAATGGCCTTCTCGTCAAACACCTTGAGAGGGGGGACCGATTGAACGGGTTGTTCTTCGAGCTGGGCAACTTGTTTCCTTTTATTTGACTCGACCACCTGTTTCCCTTTTTCCACTTGGATCACCGGTTCTCCTTTTTGCACCCTGACCATCTCGTCATATGACCTTTCAATAGAACGCGTATAGTCTGATGACACCGGTTCAGGGTCATATAGATTCTCCATGGTACGCACGACTTTCACCGGATCTAGCGTCTTCACAAAAGGTATCTCTGACACTTTCTTAGCAAAATGGGCATCCACCTGGGCTTGAACGATGGCCTTGTTTTCCTCTCCAGATCTTTCCCAAGGTAACTTCTCAAGAAGCGGCCGTGTTCTCTCCAATCTAGGCATCTTCCTAGGCGGCGAACCGTTCCGCTTAACGGGCGCTCTCTTACGCGGAGGTAACCGAGGTGGTGGACTCGCGCTGGGCCCCCCCTCCGGTAGGTGTGGACTTTGTTGCTCATGTGGACTGCTACCACGAGGAGTCGATGGCCCTTGCTGCTCATGTGGACTGCTACCACGAGGAGTCGATGGCCCTTCCTGCTCATGTGGACTGCCAGCAGGAGTAGTCGATGGCCCTTGCGGCTCATGTGGACTTTGTTGCACATGTGGACTTCTACCACGAGGAGTCGGTGGCCTTGGCATGGGGCCTAAAAAGACGATGTATTGTTTTTTTCCAGAGGGCGAAACCGCGCTTGACATCGCCCAGTGTCTTCTCCTCGTCGCCTCCAGGATGATCAAGATCCATTGTTTCATAAGTAGGCACAATGTCATCCACCCCGACAAGAGCACAGTCAGCTGGAATGGGCTGATGATGGTGCGTTGCTCCATCTTGTTGTGGGTAAACATAGCCGACCGCCACCTTAACGGACATGTTCCTTATTGGCACATGTAGCTCGCACTCTGTCTTCTCCGTGACATAATCCACGGGGTAGCTTGCTCCACATCCTTCAAGATGCGAGGAACCCACGCTGCTTTTCGGCTGAGATGGGGCGGCATCGGCTTGAGGATCTTCTATAAGAAGTTGCTGATCAGGTGCCCTCTGCCGACTAGTAGTTGAGTCTGTTAGATTCTGCTCCAGCTGCTGCACCCTAAGTTCCAATGTCGATAATCGGTCAGCGCACTTCTTCTTCGTTCTCGAAACGCTTCTATAACTGTCTGCGCACTCCGGCCACGCATCCTTCATGGTGAGACCTAGGAGGGTTCGTACTCGTCCAACGTGTTCTGGATTCCCCAGAGCTAGTGTCAACTCGTCATTCTCTCTATCGGGAATGTACACTCCCTTTCTGACCTTATCTACTGCATCTTCAAGCTCCTTGGCGATTTTTTCAATTTTCGTCTTCCATTTACCCTTTGCAACGATTCGCCCTGTCTTTGGGTCCAACCCTGCCCCATGCGCGTACAACCAGAACTTGGACCGCTCGGGCCAGTCGTATGTCTGTGGCATGACCCCGTTTTTCAGCAGTTCAGCTTCATATGCTTTCCACTTAGGAATGGCACTCTTGTAGCCACCTGACCCCAATTTATGAAAATATTGCTTCTTCTTAGCATTTTCTACATTTATGGCTGATCGGGCCTTATACTCTGACGAGCTCCTATACGCCTTAAATGCGGGCCAGAGGGCTTTTAGCTTCTCAAATCTTCCAGTGAATTCTGGACCTTCAGGTCCATAGTTGTCCCATAATTTTTTCTTCCAGGTCTGGAATTGTACGGCCATCTTCTTAAAAGTCCATTCCTTGAGCTTCTTCGTCTGGCCTTCCGTGAAGCCTACCGGTAGGTTGAAGTATGGCAGCAGACTCCCCCAAAGTACCTCTTTTGTAGCGTCGCTGACGTAACTAGCTTCATCGCCAACCCCCGCCTTCTTCGGCTTATGCCAATCTGGAATGATGATCGGTACAATGTCCCTAACAAGAACTCCAGCTTGACTTATAAATTTTTTGACGTTCTCTGCTGGTTCCACCGGTTCGCCACTAGCCTTAAATGCGGTGAGGGATAATTTAGCCTCGCCCGATAGAGGTTTCGTCGGGCCTCGAGGACCTTGCTTTTTAGCAGATTTGCTCGATGATCCACAAGGCTAAAATAAAAAAGGTTCGTTAATAAGTGCAATACAAATAAATCAATGCATCTACTGATATAGCATTGCCATAATATACACCTTGCCGGAGTTTGTTAAGGGCACTTCGTCGGCCCTTCTTTCTTCAGACTCAAGTCCTTCACCGGAGTCGTTAAGAAATTATGTGGTTAAGTCTTCGCCATCGTCATCCTCATATGGTCGGGCATTATTATATATCACTTGTTGCACCAAATCTTCTTCCTCCTCATTTCGGATGAAGGGGGGGGGGGAGTCCGGATCCATAGCTCAATGTCACTACAAAATTTTAAATAGCAAATTCACTTGGCAAATTTGAAATAGAAAATTTTAAATAGCAATTCACTACAAAATTCTAACACTAATATTTTAATACTAATAATTCTAATACTAATATTCTATTCTAAAAATTCTAATAATTGTAAGTACTAAAAAAACTAATATCTAAGTACTTAAAAATTCTAAGTACTAGAAAAACTAATATCTAAATACTTAAAAATTCTAATAATTCTAAGTACTAAAAAAACTAATATTTAAGTACATAAAAAAACTAATATCTAAGTACTTAAAAAACTAATAATTCTAAGTACTTAAAAATTCTAATAATTCTAATACTAATTTTCTAGTGTTTCTATTTACTTAAATTTATATGTAACAATATTGAGACATTTGTAAATAAGTAAAAATAACAATAACCACTAAGAAAAAAAAACAAAAAAAAACTAGTACCTGCGGCCGGAGGCGGAGGCGGAGGCGCGTGGTGGAGGCGCGTGGAGACGGCCGGAGGCGGAGGCGCGTGGTGGAGGCGAGGTGGTGGAGGCGGAGGCGCGTGGTGGAGGCGGAGGCGCGTGGTGGAGCAGGGGCAGGGGCCGGCGGCGCACGGAGGTGGAGGGGCAGGGGCCGGCGGCGCACGGAGGTGGAGGGGCAGGGGCCGGCGGCGCACGGTGGTGGAGGCGGAGGAGCGTGGTGGGGCCGGCGGCGCACGGAGGTGGAGGGGCAGGGGCCGCCGGCGCACGGAGGTGGAGGCGTTCGGGGCCGGCGCGCGGCGCACCGAGGTGGAGGCGCAGGGGCGTGCAGGCGGCGGCGCAGGGGCGTGCTGGCGGCTGCGCAGGCGGCGGTGCAGGGCGCGAGGGAGCGATTCCCGGCGGCGGCAGCCTGACGGCGTCTCGTCGGCGATCAGGAGCCCGGAGGCGCGTCGGTTCGTCTGCGGTGATTTGGCCAAGAATGGCCAAGTCCCGCGCTCTTGGAGCCTTGTTTTTGACCTTTGGTACCGGTTTGTGTCACCAACTGGTACCAAAGAGGCATTGGTACCGGTTTTAGCTACCAACCGGTACCAAAGATCCACCAAAAATTGGGCGCGAACCGCTCGACCTTTGGTACCGGTTTTTCTCACTAACCGGTACCAAAGGGTTTTCTCTCTTTTTCTTTTCCTATTTTATTAAAACAACTATAACTTTTGAAAGAAAAGTCCAAATGACATGAAACTAATTTCTAAAATTTTGTAAAATTAAAAATATAAACCCATAATAATTTTGTGATGTTTTGTAACATTTTCAAATTTTTAAATTTCAAAATGGAATTAAATATTTCTAGAAACTATAATTAAGTCTAGAAATTTGTCCCGTTTCCAGCAGAATCGGCAGAAATTTGTGATTTTTAAAAGAGGTGGATGGAAATCTTTTCTTTGAAAACAAATTGATTATTTGTGCATATAACATGTTCTAGCATATTAAAAAAATGAATCGCCCAAGTTTTGCAACATATTTCTGGTAGGTCCTTCACAAAAAAAACCATTTCTGACACTCGAAAAATGGAAAATGGTTTTTTTATTCAATAAAAAAAAACTTCCTTCGTCAACATTGTCCGTGCTTCCAAGATGCATGTTTGTGTGGAATATGGACCCATTCAAACAAACTATGCCATGTATTTGGCCATAACACCCGTTATTTCGACAGAAACCCTAGAATGTTAGGAGGAGATAGCTCTTTGTTGTGAACAAGTTTTCAACAGAACTGTCGTACTGCCTAGGACATATTCCAAGTTCCTGAGCTGCGGGGTGCTGAGCCTCCGGCGCTGCGCATCCAAAGAGAAGGAACCCTCACAGGGTCATAGCTCACGTGAGAAGGAACCCTCTGAAGAAACGACCACCTACTGTCATACTGCCTATCCAATAGATACATGTAGCGACGGACGTGCTCATCCTCCTCCCTGATACGGCGACGTACCACCTCCTCGGAGGCCGGCTCCCTCTGCACCGAGCGTGGCCCACGCGACTGCCACCACAGAAGATCCGGGTCGACGACGTCACCCGGATTCCTCACCAAGCTGCGCGTCCCGGAAGGTAGCACCTCCCAGTGCCAGCCCGGTGGAGCCCAGTCCCGCACATCGCCCCTCTGGTCCAACATGGACATCGTCGCCGAGTGATGAGGTTGCAGATATGAGTTTAGATGTGATATGGCAATGGAGGCCAAGCCTACATATATATATAGAGTGATCAGGGCCTTTAGTACCGGTTCGTGTTACCAACCGGGACTAAAGAAGCACACGGATCGTGTGTTTCTTTCAAGCGCTTGTGAGCCGTTGGATCAGGGGTGTGTTTCTTTAGAGCGCTTGTGAGCCGTTGGATCAGAAGCACACGGATCGTGTGTTTCCTTCGAGCGCTTGTGAGCTGTTGGATCAGTGCCTTTAGTACCGGTTCGTGTTACCAACCGGGACTAAAGAAGCACACGGATCGTGTGTTTCTTTCAAGCGCTTGTGAGCCGTTGGATCAGGGGTGTGTTTCTTTAGAGCGCTTGTGAGCCGTTGGATCAGAAGCACACGGATCGTGTGTTTCCTTCGAGCGCTTGTGAGCTGTTGGATCAGTGCCTTTAGTACCGGTTCGTGTTACCAACCGGGACTAAAGAAGCACACGGATCGTGTGTTTCTTTCAAGCACTTGTGAGCCGTTGGATCAGGGGTGTGTTTCTTTACAGCGCTTGTGAGCCGTTGGATCAGGGGTGTGTTTCTCTAATCGCCTATAAATAGCGACGTCCCTGCTGCGAAATGGCACACAACGAGCGTCTACCTTTGCCACCGAACCCAATGGTTGGATTTAGCCTACCCGCTGGCATGTTCCCTAACACAAGCCCTCGGGTAGGTTGAATCCAACCACTGGATTAGGGTGACACAATGATGAATTGCCGAGGAGGTGGGAGTGGCTGCAAGGCTCTTTGATGATCTACAACATTCCCAACACTTTTTGGGACGGTCGTTAGATCATCAAAGAAGTCTTGCGGCTGCTTGGATCGAAGGTCGATTTGCTGCTCACTTCAGTTCATCGACCGAATACAAATCATTCGGATTCCCGTCATACAGCCCAACGGTGCATTTGATATGCAGGCACTCACGAGCCACCGTTGGGCTGTATGACGGGGAAACCGTGTGCATTTGATAAAAGGTTTAATACATTGTCCGTGCTTCCAAGATGCATGTTTGTGTGGAATATGGACCCATTCAAACAAACTATGCCAAGTTTATTATTACACATCACCAACACATCCCTATCTAGTCTTCTGAGTTTTCTTCGTGTGTTTCCCTTTCTTCTGATTGCGACGCAACCATGGACAATCTTCGTTATTTAACACGATGCTTGGGTCAGTTTTCACCTTGAAGGGTGCAATATAATCAAACTTATTATAATCTTCTGACATGTCTGTCTTGTCCTCCACTCCCACGATGTTTCTTTTTCCTGAAAGAACTATGTGGCGCTTTGGCTCATCATATGATGTGTCCTCTTGCCTTTCTTTTCTTTTTTTCGGTTTGGTAGACATGTCCTTCACATAGAAAACCTGGGCCACTTCACTGGCAAGCACGAATGGTTCGGTCTCGTATGCTAGATTCTTTAGATCCACTGTAGTCATTCCGTACTGTGGGTCTACCTGCACCCCGTCTTTCAGGTTGAACCATTTGCACCGGAACAAAGGGATCTTGAAAGTAGGTCCATAGTCAAGTTCCCATATCTCCTCTATGTACCCATAATATGTGACCTTCTTCCCATTGTCGTCTGCTGCATCAAAGCGGACACCACTGTTTTGGTTGGTGCTCTTTTGATCTTGGGCGATCGTGTAAAATGTATTCCCATTTATCTCGTACCCTTGAAAAGTCGATATACAAAAAGATGGTTGCTTGGCCAACAAGTATAGTTGTTCTTCAATAGTGGTGTCATTAATGAGATGTGTTTGCAACCAACCGCCGAAAGTCGTCTGGTGTTCTCCATCAATCCAATCTTCACCTTGCTCCGGATATTTTGAGCGTAAAATATCCTTGTGTTCCAATATATACGGAGCCACCATGCTGGAATTATGTAGGACTGTGTAGTGTGCTTTAGTGAAAGAATGTCCGTCCATATTTATTTTTGCTCTCTTTCCTAGCGTGCCTTTTCCACGCAGTCTCCCCTCATAGCGTGATTCAGGAACACCGATCGGCTTAAGGTCAGGAATAAAGTCAACACAAAACTCAATGACCTCCTCTGTTCCATAGCCCTTGGAGATGCTTCCTTCTGGCCTAGCACGGTTATGAACGTATTTCTTTAAGACTCCCATGAATCTCTCAAAGGGGAACATGTTGTGTAGAAATACAGGACCGAGAACGTGAATCTCTTCGACTAGGTGAACTATGAGGTGCGTCATAATATTGAAGAAGGATGGTGGAAACACCAACTCGAAGCTGACAAGACATTGCACCACATCCTTCTGTAAATTTGATAGAGTTAGTGGATTGATCACCTTCTGAGAAATTGCATTGAGGAATGCACATAGCTTCACAATGGGTACTCGAACATTTTCTGGCAGAAGCCCCCTCAATGCAATCGGAAGTAATTGTGTCATAATGACGTGGCAGTCATGAGACTTTAGGTTTTGAAACTTTTTCTCTGTCATGTTTATTATTCCCTTTATATTCGACGAGAAGCCAGACGGGACCTTGATGCTGCTCAGGACTTCAAAAAAGATCTCCTTCTCTTCTTTTGTAAGAGCGTAACTGGCAATACCTTGATACTTCTCTGGATTCAGGTTGTCTCGTTCGTGCATACGTTGCTGGTCCTGCCGTGCATCCGGTGTATCTTTTGTCTTCCCGTACACGCCCAAGCAGTTTAGCAGGTTCACGCAAAGATTTTTCGTCACGTGCATCACGTCGATTGAAGAGTGAACCTCTAGGATTTTCCAATAGGGTAGCTCCCAAAATATAGACATCTTCTTCCACATGGGTACGTGTCCGGCACTGTTATTCGGAACAGATTGTCCGCCAGGACCCTTTCCAAAGATCACTTTTAAATCCTTCACCATATCATATATAACATCCCCAGTAGGGCGGGTAGGCTTCGTCCGGCTATCTGCCTCACCTCTGAAATGCTTGCCTCCTCCCATTCTTACGACATGTTGTTTTGGAAGAAATCGACGATGCCCCAAGTACACATTCTTGTTTCCCAAATATATACTGTCAGTCTCACCTAAACAGTGTGTGCATGCATTGTATCCCTTGTTTGATTGTCCTGAAATGTTACTAAGAGCAGGCCAATCATTGATGGTTACGAACAACAACCCTCGTAGGTTAAATTCCTTTTGTTCGTGCTCATCCCACACAGGTACACCTTCTTCATCCCACAACTGTAAAAGTTCTTCAACTAATGGCCTCAGGTACACATCAATGTCGTTGCCGGGTTGCCTCGGGCCTTGGATGAGCACTGGCATCATAATGAACTTCCGCTTCATGCACAACCAAGGAGGAAGGTTATAGATACATAGAGTCACTGGCCAGGTGCTATGACTGGAGCTCTGCTCTCCAAAAGGATTAAAGCCATCTGTACTTAGACCAAATCTTAAGTTCCTCGCGTCATCTGCAAATGTCTTGAACTCTTTGTCGATTTTTCTCCACTGCGACCCGTCAGCGGGGTGTCTCAGCATCACGTCTTTCTTACGGTCTTCTTTGTGCCATCGCAACAACTTGGCATGCTCTTTGTTTTGAAACAAACGTTTCAACCGTGGTATTATAGGAGCATACCACATCACCTTGACAGGAACCCTCTTCCTGGGGCGCGGCTCGCCCTCAACATCACCAGGGTCATCTCGCCTGATCTTATACCGCAATGCACCGCATACCGGGCATGCATTCAAATTCTCGTACTTCTCACCGCGGTAGAGGATGCAGTCATTGATGCATGCATGTATTTTCTGCACCTCTAATCCTAGAGGGCAGACAACCTTCTTTGCTTCGTACGTACTAGAGGGCAATACATTCTCCCCTGGAAGCATCTTCTTTATTATTTTCAGCAACTTTTCAAAACCCTTGTCAGAAGTACCATTCTCTGCCTTCCATTGCAGCAATTCTAATGTGGTACCCAGCTTTTTCTGACCATCTTCGCAATTTGGGTACAACAATTTGTTGTGATCCTCTAACATTCTCTCCAACTTCAACTTCTCGTTTTCACTTCCGCAGTTAATCTTCGCATCATGAATGGCCCGACCTAAATCGTCATCGGGGTCATCAAAAATGAGCTCTTCTGCGTCTTCGTCTCCCCCCATTGTCATATCATCGTGTTCAGTGAACATAGGATAGTTGTCGTTATCCTCTTCTTCTTCGTTGTCTTCCATTATAACCCCTATTTCTCCGTGCTTTGTCCAACAATTATAGCCGGGCATGAAACCGTTCTGTAACAGGTGGGCGTGAATGGTTCTTGAGGTAGAGTAATCCTTCATATTCTTACAGGAACTACATGGACAACACATGAAACCATTCGACCGCTTGCTTGCCTCAGCCACGTGGAGAAAATTATGCATGCCATTAATAAACTCGGGACAACGTCGGTCACCGTACATCCATTGTCGGTTCATCTGCATTATATAAGTATATCAATAACCGTTAATTACACTACTTCATAAATAGATGAGTGACAAAATTAATTAATATTCAAGTTCATCACATTAAAAGCAAATTAGAGTACTGACCAAATGTAATACATAGTTCTCATAAAACATACACTCAAACTAACATACAACTATCTAAAAAAATTAAAACCAACAAAAAATGCGATGAAAATCGCAACTAAGGTAACTACTGAACCAACAGCATAATGATACCAAGCCTCTTGATTAATGGCATATTTTCTAATCTTTTTAATCTTCAAGCGCATTGCATCCATCTTGATCTGGTGATCATCGACGACGTCGGCAAACTTCAAGTCCAATTTCATCTTCTCTTCTAGGCATTGCAGACGAAGATCTTCACTTCTTTTCAATTTTTCTTTCAAATCATTATTTTCTTTCTCAAATAAATTGAGCATCTCGACAAGAGGGTCGGTTGTAATTTCTGGTTCAACTACCTCCTAGATAAAATATCTATGTCAAGTTGGTCGGCATAATTGTCACATGACAAAATGAAACAAATAGTTATAAAAGTATACCACATCCGAATCATAGACCGGACGAGGGCCGACGGGGACGGATATCAAAACCATGGCACTATACATAAAAAAACAATCATACAAGTAAGAAAATTATAAAGTAAAACTATGCATCTATCACATAAAACTAAGTTTTTTTATAAAACATAAAAACAAGTAGGCTCACCGAGGTGGTGCCGGCTAGGGACGGCGCTGGCGATCGACGGCGGTGAGGACGGGGAAGATACTAAAACCAACAAAGCATACTTTAATTTGAGCTCAAATTGCATATAAAACGAATGAAATCACTAACTTAGACATTTCATCAAACACCTTGCTAGCACTAAAAAAGTGAAACGAGTTAAACTATACGAAATGAGCTAAATTAGGAACGCCGGAAGAAAGGATCATGTTGCTAACCCTTGGATAGATGGTTGCCGCCAATCTTAACAAAATGGTGGAGAAAAATGGAGATTTGTTTGGAGTGTGAGAGGAGAGATTTATGTTGGAAATGTGTTGGAGATGAAAAAATGAGCGGGTCGGGTTGATGAAATAGGCTGCACACCCTCTAGTACTGGTTTGCTATGCAAACCGGTACTAAAGGTGCAGCGCCGGCCCCGCGGCCGCAGCATTTTTGGCGCGAAACCCTTTAGTACCGGTTCGTAGAACGAACCGGTACTACAGGTCCAGCACAAACCGGTACTACAGATTCCCGGCGCACTGGGCTCTGGAGCCGGTACTAGTGCTAGCTTTAGTACCGGTTTGTAACCAAACCGGTACTAAGGGTAACATCCTATGGCTGTTTTTCCACTAGTGGTTCCTACTTCTAGAATATGTGTTCCGTTATAGGTCACTCACCCGATCAGTCAGGTAATTCTTGCTGACCCGCTCTCTGGAACTAAATAAGGAAAAGAAGAGATTTTCGTTTCCATTCCGGACGGAATCGGGGCAATTGGTGTCGGCAGCGGAAAGTGGTGCTGCTCTGGCAGGAGACGTCGCGGGCGATTTCTTTTAGGGAGCGACTATTGAACAGCTAGTTGTTTTTCTAATCGGAAATAGACACATTTTTTAACCAATAAGAAGTTGACAGCTATAGAGACTTAGAAACAGAGAAGAGACACTAGTAGAAAAAGGGGCATTGGTTTTCACCTTTTGTCCCGGCACATTAAACAACCGCGACCAATGCCCCCATTGGTCCCGGTTCCATCGGCCGGGGCGCCGGGGATCTTTGGTCCCGGTTCAATTGGGACCTTTGGTCCCGGTTCGTGGCTGGAACCGGGACCAAAGGGTCTGCACGTGCCACGGCAGCCGTGGGTCCCCTGGCAGGCACCCTTTGGTCCCGGTTCCAGCCACGAACCGGGACCAAAGGTCTTCCCTGCACATATATATCTTCTTCCACCCGAGGCCACCACCATTTTGAGCTCGAGTTCATCACTCATTTCTCCTCCATTTCCTCTCCCTCACTCAAGTAAATCCCCTTTTTTTGCACCACTTGTGAGGATTGAAGGCACCCCATCTATTCAAGGGTTAGCACTATCATCCTTTCCTCCGAAGTTGTAACTTTAGCTCATTTTATTGCTAGTTTAGCTCATTTCATTTTTGTAGTGCTAGCTAGGTGTTTGATGAAATGCCTAAGTTAGAGAGTTTATTTTTATATGCATTTTGAGCTCGAATTAACTTATTATTTGTGGATTTTAGTGTCGTCCCGTCCTCACCGCCGTCGATAGCCCGCGTCATCCCGTCACCGGCACCACCTCGGTGAGCCTTTTTTCTTTATCTTTTATTTTAAGAAAAATTACTTGTATGATTTAAAAGCATATTTATTTCTTGTATAATTTTCTTATGTTTTTTTATCTGTATAGTGTCATGGTTTTGATATCTGCCCCCGTCGGCCCTCGTCCGGTCTATGATTCGGATGTGGTATATTTTCATAACTATTTGTTTCATTTCGTGTTTATAACAACTATACCTACCAACTTGACATAGACACTTTTATCTAGGAGGTAGTTGAACCGGAAATTCCAATCGACCCTATTGTCGAGTTTTTTGTAAAAGAAAACAATGATTGAAATCAAAATTGAAAAGAAGTGAAGATCTTCGTCTCCAATGCCTAGAAGAGAAGATGAAATTGGAGTTCAAGCTTGCCGACATCATCGATGAACACGAGTTCAAGCTTGCCGATGTCGTCGATGCTCACGAGATCAAGATGGATGCAATGCGGTTGAAGATTAAAAAGATTAGAAAATATGCCATTAGTCAAGAGTCTTGGTATCATTATGTTGTTGGTTCAGTAATTAGCTTAGTTGCGATTTTGATCGCATTTGGTGTTGGATTTAAATTCTTTAGATAGTCGTATGTTAGTTTCAATTAATGTATGTTTTATGAGGACTATGCATTACAATTACTTTACTTTGGTTTTAATGTGATGAACTTGTATTAATTAATTTGGTCACTATTATATATTCATGATGTAGTGCAATAGTTTTTGATATATTTATATAATGCAGATGAGCCGGCAATGGATGTACAGTGACCGACGATGTCCCGACTATATTAATGGCATGCATAGTTTTCTCCGTGTGGCTGAGAAAAACAAGCCGTCGAATGGTTTTATTTCTTGTCCATGTAGCGTCTGCAAGAATACGCAGGATTACTCTACCTCAAAAACCATTCACGTCCACCTGTTGCAGCATGGTTTCATGTCCGGTTATAATTGTTGGACCAAGCACGGAGAAAGAGGGGTTATAATGGAAGAAAATGAAGAAGAAAAGGATAATGACAACTATCCTACGTTCACCAAAGACGGTGATACTGCAATGGGGGAAGACGAAGCTGAAGAAGAGCCCATTATTGATGAGCCCATTGTTGATGAGCACAATGATTATTTTGGTCGGGCCATTCTTGATGCACAGATAAACAGCGGAAGTGAAAACGAGAGGTTGAAGTTGGAGAGCATGTTAGAGGATCACAAGAAATTGTTGTACCCAACTTGCGAAGATGGCCAGAAAAAGCTTGGTACCACGCTGGAATTGCTGCAATGGAAGGTAGAGAATGGTACATCTAACAAGGGATTTGAAAAATTGCTGAAAATAATAAAGAAGATGCTTCCAAGGGATAACGTATTATCCCCCAGTACGTACGAAGCAAAGAAGGTTGTCTGCCCTCTAGGATTAGAGGTGCAGAAGATACATGCATGCATCAATGACTGCATCCTCTACCGTGGTGAGGAGTACGAGAATTTGAATGCATGCCTGGTATGCGGTGCATTGCGGTATAAGATAAGGCGAGATGACCCTGGTGATGTTGAGGGTGAGCCGTGCCCCAGGAAGAGGGTTCCTGCCAAGGTGATGTGGTATGCTCCTATAATACCACGGTTGAAACATTTGTTCCAAAACAAAGAGCATGCAAAGTTGTTACGATGGCACAAAGAAGACCGTAAGAAAGACCTGATGCTGAGACACCCCGCCGATGGGTCGCAGTGGAGAAAAATCGACAGGGAGATCCCAGAATTTGCAGCTGACGTAAGGAACTTAAGATTTGGGCTAAGTACAGATGGCTTTAATCCTTTCGGGGAGCAGAGCTCCAGTCATAGCACCTGGCTTGTGATTCTGTGTATCTATAACCTTCCTCCTTGGTTGTGCATGAAGTGGAAGTTCATTATGATGCCAGTGCTCATCCAAGGCCCGAAGCAACCCGGCAACGACATTGATGTGTACCTGAGGCCATTGGTTGAAGAACTTTTACAGTTGTGGCGTGACGAAGGTGTACCTATGTGGGATGAGCGCGAACAAAAGGAATTTGACCTACGAGTGTTGCTGTTTATAACCATCAATGATTGGCCTGCTCTTAGTAACATTCCAGGACAGTCAAACAAGGGATACAATGCATGCACGCACTGTTTAGGTGAGACTGAAAGTATACATTTGGGAAACAAGAATGTGTACCTGGGGCATCGGCGATTTCTTACAAAAGGGCATGCCGTAAGAAAGAAAGGCAAGGATTTCAAAGGTGAGCCAGATCCTCGGACGAATCCTAAATTACCTAATGGTGATGTTATATATGACATGGTCAAGGACTTAAAAGTAATCTTTGGAAAGGGTCCTGGCAGTCTATCTGTTTCGAATGACGCTGATGGACACGTACCCATGTGAAAGAAGTGCTCTATATTTTGGGAGCTACCCTATTGGAAAATACTGGAGGTTCGCTCTGCAATCGACGTGATGCACGTGACGAAAAATCTGTGCGTGAACCTACTAAGCTTCTTAGGCGTGTATGGGAAAACAAAAGATACACCGGAATCACGGCAGGACCACCAACGTATGCACAAACGAGACGACCACCTGAATCCAGATAAGTATCAAGGTCTTGCCAGCTACGCTCTTACCAAAGAAGAGAAGGAGATCTTTTTTGAAGTCCTGAGCAGTATCAAGGTCCCGTCTGGTTTCTCGTCGAACATGAAGGGAATAATAAACATGGCAGAGAAAAAGTTCCAGAACCTAAAGTCTCATGACTGTCACGTGATTATGACACAATTACTTCCGATTGCATTGAGGGGGATTCTACCGGAAAATGTTCGAGTACCCATTGTGAAGCTATGTGCATTTCTCAATGCAATTTCTCAGAAGGTGATCAATCCATTAACTCTAGCAGGTTTACAGAGGGAGGTGGTCCAATGTCTTGTCAGCTTTGAGTTGGTGTTCCCACCATCCTTCTTCAATATTATGACGCACCTCATAGTTCACCTAGTCGAAGAGATTAACGTTCTCGGTCCTGTATTTCTACACAACATGTTCCCCTTTGAGAGGTTCATGGGAGTCTTAAAAAAATACGTTCATAACCGTGCTAGGCCAGAAGGAAGCATCTCCAAGGGCTATGGAACAGAGGAGGTAATTGAGTTTTGTGTTGACTTTATTCCTGACCTTAAGCCGATCGGTATTACTCAATCGCGCCATGAGGGGAGACTGCGTGGAATAGGCACGCTAGGAAAGAAAGCAATAATGTGTAAGGACTGGGATTCTTTCAATCAAGCACACTACACAGTTCTACATAATTCCATCTTTGTGGCTCCGTATTTCCAGGAACACATGAATATTTTACGCTCTAAATGCCCGGAGCAGCCTGAAGAATCGATTGAAAAAGAACACATGAATACTTTCAGCGGGTGGTTGCAAACACGTCTCATTCATGACAACACTGTTGAAGAACAGTTATACTTGTTGGCCAAAGCACCATCGTCGACTATATTGACTTTTCAAGGGTACGAGATAAATGGGAATACATTTTACACGACCGACCAAGATAAAAAGAGCACCAACCAAAACAGTGGTGTCCGCTTTGATGCAACAAACAACAATGGGATAAAGGACACATATTATGGTTACATAGAGCAGATATGGGAACTTGACTATGGACCTTCTTTCAAGGTACCTTTGTTCAGGTGCAAATGGTTCAACCTGGAAGGCGGGGTAAATGTAGACCCGAAGTACGGAATGACTACGGTGGATCTCAAAAATCTTGGGTACGACACCGAACCATTCGTCCTAGCCAATGACGTGGCTCAGGTTTTCTATGTGAAGGACATGTCTTCCAGACCGAAAAAAAAGAAAAGATAAGCAAGCGAATACATCATACGATGAGCTAAAGCGCCACATAGTTCTTTCAGGAAAAAGAAACATCGTAGGAGTGGAGGACAAGACGGACATGTCGGAAGATTACAATAATTTTCATGAAATTCCCCCCTTCACGGTGAAAACTGACCCAACCATCACGTTGAATGATGAAGATTGTCCATGGTTGCGGCGCAATCAGAAGAAAGGGACACACACGAAGAAGAAAGGGACACACACTAGATAGGGATGTTGGTGGTGATGTGTAATAATTAATGTATTAAACCTTTTATCAAATGCACACGGTTTCCCCGTCATACAGCCCAACGGTGGCTCGTGAGTGCCTGCATATCAAATGCACCGTTGGGCTGTATGACGGGAATCCAAATGATTTGTATTCGGTCGATGAATTGAAGTATTTTGTAGATAGAACAGCCGCAAGTATTTTGTTGAGGGCTGTGAAGTGAGCAGCAAATCGACCTTCGATCCAAGCAGCCGCAAGACTTCTCTGATGATCTAACGACCGTCCCAAAAAGTGTTGGGAATGTTGTAGATCATCAGAGCGCCTTGCAGCTGCTTGGATCCGACCGAGGGGCATGGCTACCACTTCCACCACCACCACTCCCACCTCCTCGGTAATTCATCATTGTGTCACCCTAATCCAGTGGTTGGATTCAACCTACCCGAGGGCTTGTGTTAGGGAACATGCCAGCGGGTAGGCTAAATCCAACCATTGGGTTCGGTGGCAAAGGTAGACGCTCGTTGTGTGTCGTTTTGCTGCAGGGACGTCGCTATTTATAGGCGATTAGAAGGTGTACATGTGGATGAGGTGGGAGTGCAGATCCAACAGCTCACAAGCCCTCAAAAGAAACACACCCCTGATCCAACGGCTCACAAGTGCTTGAAAGAAACATACGATCTGTGTGCTTCTTTAGTCCCGGTTGGTAACACGAACCGGTACTAAAGGCCCTGATCCAACAGCTCACAAGCGCTCGAAGGAAACACACGATCCGTGTGCTTCTGATCCAACGGCTCTCAAGCGCTCTAAAGAAACACACCCCTGATCCAACGGCTCACAAGCGCTTGAAAGAAACACACGATCCGTGTGCTTCTTTAGTCCCGGTTGGTAACACGAACCGGTACTAAAGGCCCTGATCCAACGGCTCACAAGTGCTCGAAGGAAACACACGATCTGTGTGCTTCCGATCCAATGGCCCACAAGTGCTCGAAGGAAACACACGATCCGTGTGCTTCTTCCACCGCTTCCCGCCTTCGTCTTCCCGTAATTTCTCACTATATATATGTAGGCTTGGCCGCCATTGCCATATCACATCTAAACTCATATCTGCAACCTCATCACTCTTCCATTGTAACTAAATTTTGACTTAGGAGGATGAGCATGTCCGTCGCTACATGTATCTATTGGATATGCAGTATGACAGTAGGTGGTCGTTTCTTCAGAGGGTTCCTTCTCACGTGAGCTATGACCCTGTGAGGGTTCCTTCTCTTTGGATGCGCAGCGCCGGCGGCTCAGCACCCCGCGGCTCAGGAACCGGTCGAAGTTAGTTTCAGAGTCTGTGATCGCCATTGCAGTTCTCTTGTTTGTGATCGTAGTTTAGGTTACTACTTGCTTTTGAAAACTTGCGACCTAAACTATCAACTTCCGGAGATGTGTGTGATATTCATGCATATGTATGCAAAATATTGGGTCTCGCCAGGTACGAGGGGGACGGCCCGCCTCCTTGGGACTTCAATGAATATATAAGTTTAATTAATGTATATTGATATTTTAATTGCATTTTTCTGATAAACAGATGAAAAGATATTGAATTTATAAGTTTAATTAATGACTTAATGGAGTTCAAATTCCAAATTTTGTAATTAAATGAATTCACCTATAATTAAAAAAATGAATTTGTCATAAATTCAAATTATATGAAAAATAATCAAACATGCATTTTGTTTCAATTTTGTAGATAATTAAATCAATAGATATTGGAACATTTTAAAAGATATGATTTTCAAATAATTAAATGAAACTATAAAAATATATGAATTTTTAAATAATAAAAAGATAATGAATTTCAAATATTGGAACATTTTAAAATAAACTAGAAAAAACAATTCCAAAAGCATGTAAAAATTCATATATTTAAAAAAGAAAACAAAGTATATAAAAGAAACAAAAAAGAAAACAGAAAAATAAACTAGAAATAAGAAACAAAAAAAAAGACCATTGGTCCCGGTTCTTAACACAAACCGGGACCAAAGGCCCGCTGGGCTTCGCGCGCAATATTTCGCGGCCCGGACAGACCTTTGGTCCCGGTTGGTGTTACCAACCGCGACCAAAGGGTCTTTGGTCCCGGTTCGTGGCTGGAACCGGGACCAAAGGTCCTTTCCGTGTCGATTTGGGTGGTTTCCGCCCCGAAATTTTCACCAAGTCCCCAAATTCGTGCCTCTCCGCCTCCACGCTCCCGTGCCGCCGCGCCGTCGCCCCGAGGTGCTGCTCCGGCCGCGTCCCCGTCCCCGACGTGCTGCTGCGCCCCGTCGTGCTGCTGCGCGCCCTCCCCTCCCCTGCCTCGGGCTGCTCCGCCGCCTCCGGCCTCCCCGTCCCCGTCGCGTGCTGGTGCTACTCCGCGCCTCCGCCCGTGTTGCTCTCGTGCCGCCGCGCTGTCGCCCCAAGGTGCTGCTCCGGCCGCGTCCCCGTCCCCGCCGTGCTGCTACGCCCCGCCGTGCTGCTGCGCCCCTCCCCTCCCCTGCCTCGGGCTGCTCCGCCGCCTCCGGCCTCCCCGTCCCCGTCGTGCTGGTGCTGCTCCGCGCCTCCGCCCGTGTTGCTCCCGTGCCGCCGCGCCGTCGCCCCGAGGTGCTGCTCCCGTGCCGTCGCCCCGAGGTGCAAATTTTTTTGTTAGTGAAAAAAAAAGAGATTTAGGTTAGTGTTAGTGTTAGCAAATTTAGGTTAGAGTTTAGTGTTAGCAAATTTAGGTTAGGGTTTAGAAATTTAGGTTAGAGTTCGTGTTAGAAAATTTAGGTAAGCAAATTTAGTGTTAGTTGACCATTTAAATTATGCCATCTATTATAGTTGTAGTTGCTATAAATTTGTTAGTGCAAATTGTTAGTAGAAATTTAGGTTAGTGCAAATTTTTTTGTTAGTGCAAAAAAAAGAGATTTAGGTTAGTGTTAGCAAATTTAGGTTAGAGTTTAGTGTTAGCAAATTTAGGTTAGGGTTTAGAAATTTAGGTTAGAGTTCGTGTTAGCAAATTTAGGTAAGCAAATTTAGTGTTAGTTGACCATTTAAATTATGCCATCTATTTTAGTTATTTTTTCGACGACGGACGCAAATTTAGATTCTTATTTATACCTGAGGATCAAACCTTCCTGATACCGATGCAATTTTCACGGATACAAATCATGTCGGATAGCATTATATTCTCTCTATATTTGTTGTATCTAAGCCCTCGACATGTGTTGATTGTTTATTCACGGATGTTTCTAGATGGATCCAAATTTTCCGGATGTCGTCGACAGAGACGAGGAGTGCGAAATGCAAATGCTCCAAATTATAGCAGGACGTGCGGCCGCGCCTGTCGGTGAAGAAGATGCCGTAACCGCAGAAGATTACGGCTCCCAATTTCTGAACGATTCCGGTGAGGGGGTTCCGGAAGAAGAAAATGGTGGAGAGGGGGAAGTGCCCTTAACAAACTCTGACGAGGTATATTAAGCCTCTGTACATCGATCACACTAGATGTATTATTTGAGTTGTATTGCTGTTATTAACGAACCATTTTTTTTCTTTTAGCCCTCCGGATCATCCGCATCTAGTGCATTGCCGAAACGAGGCCCGACGAAGCCGTTGAAGGAGGGTCGTAGGATAGTGATCGACCAAGTTAGTGCTAGTGGCGAACCTTTGGAACCCATAGATTGCCGCCGCAAATACATTAATCAATGTGGGGTTATTGTTAGGGACATTGTCCCGATCAACCTTGAAGAATGGATTCACCCGAAGGATGAAAACAACCCAACTACTTATGTCGACGAGAGACTAAAAAAATTGTGTTTGGACACGCTCTTGACAAAGGTCAGCCTACCGCCAGATCTACCCGAGCACTTGAAGACAAAAGTGAAGGAGTGGTCTCTTAGTAAGATGGCCGAACAATTCCGGACCTGGAAGAAAAACTTATGGAAAGCTTATCTAAAGGCGGAGAAGAAAGATACAACAGCAGTGGCCCACATTTGTGGAGCAAAGAAAATCGGAGGCCCCTGTGGCCCGATCGGTTCAGAATAAGTTAAACGCTGCGAAGAAGGAATATCACCACCGTTTGGGGGCAGGTGGCTACAGGGCTGCCATGCCTAAGTGGGAAGCCTTTGAAGCACGACTGCTTGATAACGGGATCATTCCAGAGACACATGACTGGCCCGAGAGGTCCAAGTTTTGGTTGTTCGCGCATGGGGCAGGGTTGGACCCACAGACAGGGTTGATTGTTGCTCAGGGAAAATGGAAGGAAAAAATTGAGTATATAACCAAACAACTCGTGGACGCAATAGATAAAGTTCGAAGGGGAGAGTACGTGGTCGACAGAGAGAATGACGAGCTGTCACTAGCACTCGGGAATCCTGAACACGTTGGACGATTACGAGGCTATGGAGCCGGTGTCATCTTGAAGCAAGGTTTTCCGGAAACGCTCATACTTATAGAAGCCGTCAGAGAAAAAAGAAGCAGGAGTCTGACCGGTTATCAGCACTGGAAAGCAAGGTGCAGCAGCAGCAGGAGCAACTAGACTCAATTAGTAAGCAAAAGGCATCTCAGCTGCAGCTAGAAGATCATGTCGAAGCCGCCCCATCTGATCAGCGGAAAAGCAGCGTGGGTTCCACGCATGTACAAAATTCTGAATTCCAACCGCCGGCGGCTCACTACCCCGTGGATGATATCACGGAGAAGACAGACTGTGAGCTACATATGTCAATGAAGAACATGTCTTTCAAGGTGGCGGTCGGCTAAGCTTTACCTAATCCAGCTGGAGCAAGCTACCATCTCGGAGGGATTCCACCTGGCTATGCTCGTGTCGGGGTGGATGAAGTTGTGCCGTTATATGCTAATCTGGAACTTGACATTCCTGGAGGTGACGGCGAGAAGATATTGGGAGAAGTCGAGAAGGGTATCGCTCTCTGGAACAAGAAAAACATCGTGTTTCCAAACTTGACTCCTCCGAGTAGCAGACCCCACCTCAAGATCCATCTCCCCCATCTCAAGATCCATCCCCCCACCTTAAGATCCATCCCCCCCACCTAAAGATCCATCCCCCCACCTAAAGATCCATCCCCCCACCTCATGAAGATCCACCCCCACAAGATCCATCGTCCCCACATCAAGATCCATCCCTCAATGCCCTATCTGTCGCGAGTCCATCGCCCGCGACGTCCCGTCCGTCGATTCCGCCCCTTGTTAAGACCTTCTCGTCAAAGCGGAAACTATCCTTCACATCGACGCGTGCAGATAAGTTAACTCGAGCGGAACGCGAGTTGCTAAAGCCTCTTCCAAAGAGATCGTACGACTTAACTCCAGAGGAACTCGAGGAGTCAGTGCATGCCGATGTGGCCCGACAATTAGCTCCGAAACGGCCCCCGCCTAAAGAGATAATACCAGCAGAAAAGGTTGAGAAATTTATAAAAAATCTAACGGGTCCCCGGCCAGAGCCGCCTAAATTGCGAGATGACTATGATCGTGTTTTGGAGAAGACAATTAGTCAAGAGCAGGAGGAGAAGGAGGCTGCCTATCGCCTAAAGAGGCAGCGGATGCAGGAGGAGAAGGAGGCGGCATATCGCCTAAAGAAGGAGCGGTTCAAGGCGGCAAAATGCGGGAAAAACGTGGCCCAGCTCGGAGAACAGGCAAAACAGTCGATCTCCCCGCTGAAGGTAATATCCGATGAGAAAGTTCACCACGACACTGGCACCATAGGCGGCCCCCAGAAGTATCAGTATGCATGGACATATGTCTACGGGAAGTCCCTGGTTAGACCTGAGGAGGTCAATTCTCTAACAACACAATTGCGTCGATTGCATCTGTGGTACGAGAAAGCCGTAGCGGCCGGGCATGAGTACTTCTAGGTGTCATATAAGAAAGAGCATTACTTCACGGATGACGCGATGTATATTCCGTTTTCTGAAATTTTTCAGTTATTCAATCAAGACTCCCTCGACAAATCCCTCGTCAGTTGCTATTGTTTGTAAGTGATTTATTTTTGCAATTTAATTAAGTCTCTAGCTCTGCTCGTTCATTGCCTGTAATTACCTCACTACATTCTTTTGTACTGTAGAATGAAGATTGTCGAATGCAGGGAACGCCGCATCTTTGACATCGGGTTCATTGACCCATATTATATTAATGAAGTGACCGTAAATAACCATCCCGAGGACACAGAGAATAACTTGTTCCGGTGGTTAGTGAAACTAAATACTTGCGCAGAACTCCTTACATCTTCCAGTGAGTGTTACTGTACCTTCTACACATTCTATTTTGCTTACTCCATGTTTAATGTAATCGATAAGTCATGGACATATAAATGTGCGCAGTTCCCACTGGATTCTGCTAATCATTAGAGTTGACCAAGGAGTCGTTCAAGTCATGGACTCGTTAAGAAAAAACATGGAAGAGTACCAAAGCTTGCAAGATATGCTCCAGAGGTAATTTTAATCATTATCGCTCTATATCGTCCTCTTTCATTCATTTTCTAATATCAAGTAATTAATAACTCCTTTAATCATTTTCTTTTGGCGGCCAGGGTTTGGAAACGGTTCATCGTGAAGGTTCCAGGGGAATGGAAACCGAAGTAGTACTATATATATAGGTCCGCACAACTCTTTAATTGTAGTTTCAATACAATTATCATGCTTGATTATTATTTGATTAAATTCTATTTTCTGTAAAGTGGTGTGAGAGGCAGGCAACAGGGGACAAATTTATGTGCATACTACGTTTTTGAGTACATGCGCTCTTTTGTCAGTGAGCGGAATAGAGAACAAAGAACAGCTTATGTATGTATACACTCTTCGCAATTTTTTATTACCATATTGTGTTGAGTTCCATTCATAAATTATTTTATTATGATTTCATATATACAGTTATAAACAACTCACATATTCATATTGATCTAGATGGAGCGAATGCGGGACCAGCTCATACCAGCGAAGCACCTAAAAGCAATTCAAGAGGAATTGGCGGGATTTTTGAACTCGGAGGTCCCGAAGAAAACTGGAGAATTTTATCACAAAAAAAATTATTTTTTGCCTCCAATGTAATTGACGTGATCTGGACATGTGAGAAACGTGATGTCGGTCTAGTAACTTGAACGTGATCTCGACGTGTGGGCATATGTTTGTATGTATGAATCAAACGTGAACTCGGTGTATTGTATAATTTATGTGTATGATTGTCTGCGCAACGTGATCTTCGTAAAAAATAATTAATCGAAAAACAAAAATCGAACCCCCCAAAAAATAAAAAAGAACAAAACGCTGAAACCTCTTTGGTCCCGGTTGGTAATACCAACCGGGACCAAAGGGTTCCGGCCCGGAGCCCCCCCGCCCCGCCCACGTGGAGGCCCATTGGTCCCGGTTCTTAAGGTACCGGGACGAAAGGCCCCCCCCCTTTTGTTCCGACCCTTTAGTCCCGGTTAGAAAACCGGGACCAAAGGCCCTTTGGAACCGGGACCAATGCCCCTTTTTCTACTAGTGAGAATAGAAAAACTGTATGTTTTCTAATTTCAGAAACAGACAAATTCCCGAAGCAGTCCAGCCTAGTTTCCCCCACCTTGAGTTCTCTTCCCTCAGTTTCACCCCACCCGGTTTACTTGCACTACAGGAATGACCCTAGGTGCCGACGGCCTTTTGCCGTCGGCCTAGCACCTTTTGCCGTCGGCGTAGTACCCCGTAGGCATAGGTAAATATACCGTCGGCGTAGCAGATGCCGTCGGCGTAGTCGGTTTTGCCGTCGGCATAGCTCCCCAAAGCCGTCGGCTTAGGTTTTCCAATTATTTTTAATTTTTGAATTTTTTTTGAATTTTTTTTGATTTTTTAATCTTTTTTAATTCTTTTTATTTGTATTTCGAAATTTTTGACTTAGTCACATACTTAATCCTTAATTGCACACTTAATTATTATATGTTAAAGTACTTACCCTAGTCAAACTTCCTAGTCGGTCACCCATCCTCCAGCCCAAGCACGCTTAACTTTTGAGTTCCTTCCAACCTAGCTTCCAAATGTGAAATTAGAACTTACTGATATTAGTACCCTATCAATCATATTAACCCCTCGGTTATGATGTTACACTTTTCATTTTATAAATTTTAAAAATTTGTTTGAGTAAAGTAACAATGATTATGTAATAGTATATTTCTAATACATAACAATAAAATAAATTTTACTTTATTTTTTTCCTTTTTTCATTTAATATGGAATAATTAATATCTTTAAATCCGTAAATCGAAATTTGACAAATAAAATACCTAAATCGATTAGAAAAATGAGAGGAATTCAAATATTTCATCCATATCGTCTTTTGCATCACAAAAACCTTTGGATATAAAAACATACTTAGCTATTTCAAACATTTTAAATACGTTCCTGCCGATTTCGCTCGAAGTGGGTCTCGGTTTTGGGCTAGGGTTAGACATAACTAATTCAAAAAAAATCAAAAAAATGGAAAACCTTCACATAGCATCCTTTTATTTGACCTACCACCCTGGAAAAAATTATAAACATGAGTTATGGAGGTTTTTATAAAAAATCCTTCACAGAAATGAGCTACGAGGTATAAAGATGTATGGTTTTCGACTGAAATAAGATAGGGTATGACATTTAACATAACAAAAAATATCAGAATGAGGCAATATTTGACACACTGGTGTATTTTGGTTGTAGAATAGTATTGACTAAGGGGTTTAGGGTTTTCGTTGAATAAAAAACCCAATTTTCATTTTTTTAGTGTCAAAACAGGCTTTTTTGTGAAGAAGCTACTAAAACGGCTCACCGAAATAGGAACATCCAAATAGATAGAAAATAGTAGACCATCTTATAAGTGCATTTATCCCTGGGTTTCGATATAAAAACATACTTAGGTGTTTCAAACATTTCAGATAAGTTCCTGCCGATTTCGCTGGAAGTGGGTCTGATTTGAACTACGAGTGCCGCATAGTTTGGTCATGATTTTTTGAAAAAATCACTTTTAGATCCACAATGTATACTTTCTTTAGAGATCTTTGACGGTTTTTGCTGGATCGAAGTTACGGTTAGGTTTAGGTTTATCGTTAGGGTTTACGGTCTCGGTTTCGGGCTAGGGTTAGACATAACTAATTCAAAAAAAAATCAAAAAAAATGGTAAACCTTCACATAGCATCCTTTTATTTGACCTACCACCTGGAAAAAATTATAAACATGAGTTATGGAGGTTTTTATAAAAAACCTTCACAGAAATGAGCTACGAGGTATAAAGATGAATGGTTTTTTACTGAAATAAGCTAGGGTATGACATTTAACATAGCAAAAAATATCAGAATGAGGCAATATTTGACACACTGGTGTATTTTGGTTGTAGAATAGTATTGACTAAGGGGTTTAGGGTTTTCGTTGAATAAAAAACCCCATTTTTCATTTTTTTAGTGTCAAAACAGGCTTTTTTTGTGAAGCAGCTACTAAAACGGCTCACCGAAATAGGAACATCCAAATAGATAGAAAATAGTAGACCATCTTATAAGTGCATTTAACCCTGGGTTTCGATATAAAAACATATTTGGTGTTTCAAACATTTCTAATCGATTTAGACATTTTATTTGTTAAATTTGGAATCCTCTCATTTTATTTCTAATCGATATAAAAATATTATATGGATGTCATATTTGGAACCCTCTCATTTTTCTAATCGATTTAGACGTTTTATTTGTTAAATTTGGATTTACGGATTTAAAGATATGAATTATTTCATATTAAATGAAAAATAGAAAAAAAATCATATCATCTATGCCGACGGCTTTGCCGTCGGCGTAGCCCTGTGAACCTATGCCGACGGCTTTGCCGTCAGCACATCCATCCTACGCCGACGGCAAAGGTGTGCCGACGGCCACCTCGACCGGCTGGCCCGCCAGGAAGCTACGCCGACGGCCCCGACAATTTGTCGTCGGCGTAGTAGCTGGCCGTCGGCACATCGGGCCATTCCTGTAGTGTTGAGTTTCAGTCCAAATAGATACTATGGCCTACTGTATAAAGGACACACAAAAAAGAAGCTCATTAGAACAAGTCTAGAAAGCCCATCTTCTCAGAAAGAAAGAACTAGGTGAGTTCAAAAAAGGGGTTTGTCCTCCTCTTTGATCCGGGCTTGGAACCGGCTATCCAAAAAAGCTTATGAGCTCGATAGGCAGAGTTACCCATGGTAAACCCATCCCCACAGAAAAGAACGTCTGGAAACATCCAATTTAACAAGCAATTAACTGAAAATCATGGCAATGTAATACTAAAGGTGAAAACTGAGAAAAAAGACTTAAGATAAGACAACTAAAAGAGGTGATGGACTGATCAACGAAGGATGAAAAGCTGAAGAATGAGGGACTGGTAAACTAACCATTCACAGCACCTACTACCACACCTAATCAGAGGCACTACACCTCTATAATTTTCATCTACGAAGGATCAAAAGCCGAAAATTGAGGGACCGATAACCTAACCATTCACAACCCCTACTACCACACATAATCAGAGGCACTACACCTCTCAGTAATTTGAATGTAAACTCTAGCCTTTTCCCATGGATCAATCTCAATACCCAGAGTACACATCCAATAAGGCTATCCCCCCAAAAAATCCATTCCCCGAAGCTGCCAATTTAATTCATGCAATCACTTGCTAAGCCACTCGGGCTACTAAAATCAGAGAGACGCATACCGAACAGAAAAAGGGACTGAACCTACTGCAGTTATACTGAACCTTATTGTGCACAAAGGGTGGATGGGTACCTGCATCTCGAACAACATCAGACTCCAACACTCTGCGAATCGACGCTCTCACCAGCAACCTCGCGAACTGCCACCCTATACATCAACTATCGCACCAGCCCCGCAGAGCAGCACTCCCTCCATTTCCAGACATATACAAGATCCGAGGGAGCTGAGACAAGGACTGATATTGTTACAAACAGAAAGAAGGAAATCAACCTTTGCATGCCAAACCTTGAATGCCTGCACCACCCAACTCCATCTCGCCGCCTGCCACTCCCGTCAAACTCTCTCAGGAAACAAACACTGAAACGAAAGTTCATCCTCATTTACCGGGGCTTGGAACCGGCTACCAACTTAAAAAGATAGTAGGCGGAGTTACCCTACCTAAATACCACTAGAAAAAATGGAAAAAAACTTACCAAATAAGACGGAAGGAATGAAATTGAAGGAACGAAATTTATGAGATACTTAAGAGAGTGAAATGCCAAGAATAAAATGATGAAACATTGAGTAACTGAAAAATAGGGACTGAAACCTAATAAACTGATATACTCAAGACATTCAAAGCAAAGAAATGAGGGACTAAACAACTGAAAGACTCAAAAAAGTCCATAAATGATTAACTGATCTGAAAGAAACGAGAACCTGATAAACTGATATACTCAAGATATTCAAAGCAAAGAAATGAGGATTGAAAACTAGAAAGACTCAACAAAGTAAGTCATAACTAAGATACTGAGTGAATGCCAAAAAAGGAGTGACTACATTAATAAGAGACTAAATCACTGAAAGTAGAAGATACTGAAATAATGAGAAACTTAAATGCCAACAATGACTGGCTGAAGTAATGAGAGACTAACAAATTTAGAGACCGAATGAATGAAATAATGAGAGACTAACAAACTGAGAGAAAGACTGGAAAATAACATGATGACTGAAAAGTGAAGAGAAATATCAGGACTAACGAGAGTCAGAAAGACTGATTAAATATATTAATGAATAACAAGACTAATCAATGATGAATGAAGACTGAGATGACTAAATAATGAGATTTCAAATATAATGACTGAAGAATGATGTATGAGCACAGATAATTAATTCTTATCTTTATAACAAGATTGAAAAATGATGAATGAACACTGAGAAGGTCAAACAATGACTGGCTGAAAAAACGAAATTGCTGAGAGGACTAAACGAAAAATGAAGAATGAATAAATATAGCAATCAAGACATGACTGAGTGACAAGGCTAAGAAATGAAAAACTAATAACTGAAAGACAAGAAAATAATGTAGACTGAGCAAATAAAATAAAATAAAATAAAAGGACACAAGAAAGGTGATTGATTTAAAAATGAAGAAAGAAAGAAAAGGTAGTGAAGAAAGAAAGAAGAATAAAAAATGAAGATAAGAACTGATAAACTGATCAACAGAGAGAACATGTCATAATGAAGAAATGAGGAAATAAAGAAATTAGGAGATGAATAAATGAAAGAATAAAATGAAGACAAAGACTGATTTCTTCTGGACAAATGTACCGATCAGTAATGCTTCTACCATCTACCGGTTGCATTTGATCTGAGTGAAGTTAATTGGAAGAACATCATATATACTGAAATGACTCTTGAAGTCTTTAAACTGGCAACAGAGAATAAAAAAAGGCACTTTGAAATGTGACTATGTACCCATTGCCATCTTTGGATTGAACTTGAAAATCAGGCGAGCATAGGTCAGGTTGCTCAGAAAAAGGATATATCTCAGACAGCAAACTGATGTTTGTATTTGCATGGGATGCATTTACATGCATCTTATTCATGCCAATTTGTAAAAAATATTTACAACAATTCCTTTCATTTGAGCAAACCACTGCAGTATCTGCATGCAATGGGTGAATGGACTAACTAGCTGCATACTCTGGTGTAGGCTATAAAAACAAAATACTATGTTGGATGTTCTTCCAAATAACTTCACTCAGATCAAATGCAACCAGTAGATGGTAGCTGCATTACTGATCGGTACATTTGTCCAGAAGAAATAGTGAAGAACTCGCACCGAATATACTATATTAACCATCCATGGCCGAATTAACCTCTTGAATAGCCGCGGTACTATTTAACTAAAGGTTTCATGGCTGCATCACTACTGAATTAATCCCTTGCATAGCTGAATTACTACTGAATTCAAAATTTCTGCTACTGCTATTGCAATAAGCTAACCATCAGAAGGAACAAGCTTCACAAGCCCCCAGAATATCAAACACATACTTCATTGCATCCTCCCTCGGTGTCCTAGCATTTACAACTAAATATTCAACTGTCAAAGTGCATAGCAGTTTTTCCTTAGAAAGGACACCAGTCGGTGCTACTTACATGAAGCTCTGAACTTGAACACAACCTGATACTGTTGCACACAATATCCTCAGTTTGGCAACAAAATACAAAATCTGAACACAACTGTATTGTTGTTTGCATGTGCATATCTTATATTAACTGGATAATTCAGAGCATTACGAACTTATATCCAACAGTATGGTGGACACAACTAATGTTTATATGGTTCAGAACAGATTATAACAAACAAGGATTTATGTAACCCAATAATGCAAACTCTACAAGCATGATCCTCTATCTTGTTTGTACTGTTTCTCTCACCTTTTCAGAGTTTTGCCAATACACAAAAGCAAACTGCTTGACACGTATCCGAGGAAAAAAAATACTAACACTTCAAAAAAGCTACCAGTAATTTCTCTCAAGTCGACGAACTGAAACTGAAAAACAGCACGGGGAGCAGCATATCCAAACTGCTGCAACCATGGAGCTCCCAGGCACAAAATCAATAATCAACAACCTAGGTCACTGCTCCGCCTTTACCTATCGACTGAATCTGAAGCATGCTACCCGAAGTCGCCGATACCATGGTCACACAACGCAGCCCTCGAGCATCAGTACCGCCACCGGAAACGGACATTCCCGCTCCTCCTGCGTTGGCCGTGCCCAGACACGACTACCACGGCATCTCTCTCGCCGCCGAACAAATGAGAGAGGGAAACTGAGGAAACGAAATCAGAGACGAACCTATCTTCGCGGCTACGCCCATGGCCTCCGTCCCCGCGAGCCACCACTCTCTTGGGACGCGCGGTGAGGGATCCCTGCAGACCTCTCCGCCATGACCTCACCCAAAGAATTTGTAACAATCGTGACAATCTCTCCGACATAGCTGTCGCCCTCCGTCTCACGAGCGCATCGACGCGCAGAGCGGCGGATTGAGAAAATGAAAATTCAGCAAAAAGAATAACTTAGTAAAGACTCGTTGACTCAGCCGCGGGACAAAAAGTGAAGAAATGAGAGAGAGAGCACTCAGATTGGTGAGACACATCGGACGGTCCAAAAAGTGTCTGTTTCCCAATTTTAAAACAGCTAGCTGTTTATTAGGGATGTGTTCGTTTCTGGAACCGCGGGGGACGGAACGGAACCATTCCATTCCGAGGGAATGGAACGGTTCCGACCCCGTGTTCGGTTCGGAAAAATTCGAGGAACGGAACGGTTCCGACCCCATGTTCGGTTCGAAAAAATTCGAGGAATGGAACGGTTCCTAGGAGCTAATTAAGCAAGATTAGGAATAATTAATCAAGATTAGGAATGATTAATTAAGATTAGGAAATAATTAATCAGGATTAGCGATAATTAATTAAGATTAGTGATAATTAATTAAGATTAGCGATAATTAATTAGCGATTAGCGAGCCGTTCCGCGGCGTTCCGCGCGATCCGGCCGATTTGGACGGATGCCTCAGGACGGCATCTGGGGCGAATATTCCTTTTCGCGGGATCAGTTGGTTCCGTTCCTACCCCCAACCGAACACAGGAATCGATCCTAGGAACCATCCCATTCCGTCCCATTCCTCATAATTCCCGAAACGAACACACCCTAGGAAAACTGTTCTTTTATGGGTTCTTTTATTGTAGAAAGGCGCCGGTCAAGTATATTTGAGAGCTAAGCTGAACAATTTTAATAATTATTTAAAGTTTTTTAGGGATCAGTTAGGTGCGATTTAGAGTTCGGCTAGAGACGGCGTTAGTAATCGGAGGGACGTTATTCATGGGAACGAGATCGCAGGGATCTGTTGCTACGGTAGGTGGTTATCATCAAAATCGAAACAAACAATGCTAGCCGGCTGATCTGTCGACCTGTACAGCCCTAGCTAGATCGACACAGCATATATGCATGCGCCGAGTCTAAAACACGCTAAAAAATTGTGAGTTACTCGCATTTGTCGCACGCACGTACGTGATCTCTCTCTCTCTTTCACGCCAGAATTTTCTCTCGATCGGCTAGCGCGCCAGCTTTGAAATCTCTACTCTGGTAATATACTCCTGCCACGTACGGTTAGTTGTTAGTTAGTTATTAGGTGGGGATTGATCTGGAGGCATACATACACCATATAAATACCGAGCACGCCCCGCGACTCCAATGCACATCATTATCCATCGCCTGCCGCGCGCGCTGCAAAACCCTAGATCGAGTCTTCTACCAATCCCACCCACCGCCATGACGACGAAGCTTACCATCTGCCTGGTGTTCCTCCTCTCTACTCTCAACGGTACGTACGTTCGTAAACATCACAGTATCATGTGGAGAATATACATCCGATGCTCACTGCTTCAGATTGGCATCTCAGATCGTTAATGCATGCATGGTATACTAAGTTTACGTTCGTGCTTCTTCCTAATCAACGTATGTACCGCAGGTGCTCTCGTGGAGGGTAGGCCGGGACAGGATTGCTGTAAATGCTCTGATGTTTATGATTGTTATCAGCGATGTCGTCGTGGTCAGCCGATTTGTTATGATCCAAATCCAACCCCGGACAACCCGCCTCCGTCCCCAGTTGACCCCTACGAAGGGTACAGCTTCTTCGTCTTCGGTGACTCCTTCGCCGACAACGGGAACCTCCCTAATGCTTCCACCACCGACCTCGAGCGCCAGCTCTTCCGCTCGTGGTTCATCCCCTACGGCAACTCCCAGGGCAAGGACGATGGGTCCTTCTCCCCGCAGCCCTACGCCACAGGACGCTTCTCCAACTTCATGGTCCAATCTGACTTCGTCGGTACGTATATACATACGTCTATCATTTCCATCTACCTAATTAGATGAATCCATGCATTAGTAGTTGAGTTTTTTTGGCAATGTCTAATCATATGCTCATTGTATGTATGGCATGGCAGCGAAAATGCTGGGGCTGGACATGGCGCCGCCGCCCTACAAGAAGCAGGACCTGTCCTCCTCCGACGACACCGGCATCACGTTCGCCACGGGGGGCTCCGGCGTCTACGCCGTGCCGACGGGCATGCCGACGCTGAGCGACCAGGTGGACATCTTCGAGAACCTCGTCAAAACCGGCGAGATCTCGAGCGACCGCCTCGCCAAGTCCGTCGCGCTCGTGGCCGTCTCCGGCAACGACTACGACCGCGTGGGCGTCGCGGTACCCAGCGGCTTCGGCGCCCTGTCCGCCTTCATCCGCAACGTGACCTCCGAGATCGCGTCCAGCGTCGACCGCCTCGGCGCGCTCGGCGTGCCCAAGGTGCTCGTCAACAACCTCCAGCCCGTCGGCTGCGCGCCGTCGCAGACCAAGGCCAACAACCACACCCGGTGCGACGGCGCCGGGAACACGGCCGCCGACACCCACAACGAGAACCTCGCGCACCTGATGGAGGGCAAGGACGGCGTGCTCGTCGTCGACCTCAGCACGGCGTTCAAGACCGTCCTGAACGTGGGTACTGAGCGGTTGGGCCGCTTCAAGCACAAGTACACGCCGTGCTGCGAGCCCACGGAGGACGGCGACTTCTGCGGGGACGTCGACCACTATCGGAACGACCTCTACAAGGTGTGCACCGCCCCGAAGGAGTACTTCTACTGGGACGATATGCACCCGACCCAGACCGGATGGGCGGCCGTAATGGCGCAGCTCGATGAATCCATCAAGAAGTTCGTCGGCGTCGACCAGGAGTAGAAAGAACTATCTATCTATCCATTATCGATCTTAAGTTAGGATTTTTTTTAGTTGGCGTGGTGTTATCCGTGATGTATCGATCTATCTAGCTTTGGGATTTTGCTATCTTGTTAGGTTATTAGGGATATTATCCTTTGGAAGGAAGAGTGGTTATGATCGATCATGAGTGAGTTTTGTATGCAGCATATATCTACCCTCGTAATGGACTCGATCTGTTGCTGTCGTTATCGAAACTATAAATATACGGTTTTGCTAATTCTCAGTCAGCTGAGAATTAGCTTAGAGCTCAGTCAAGTATTTAACCATTAGATGGGACGTTAAGATTCGTGCTAATTTTTTGCGGCTTTGTCCGGTCAGGTTGTTTTGTCCCGTCTACATATGCCTGGCCATTTACATGGCCTTTTTTGTTTTGTCCCGCGTGTATATGCAGCCTGAGCATTCACGAGCTTTTTTCTTTTTTCTTTTTTAAGTGTCCGATCCAGGCTCTTAGGTATTTATTTGGACTTTTTTTGTTGCTACGTGTACTGATTAATTTTGTTTTTGTGTAGGCCTTGTATTTGCATTTTTTTGTCTAATAATTTTTTAATTCCCATTTACGTTTTCCACATCCGTTTTTTTGGTTACAAGTCGAGTTGCAACTGAGATTTTTTAGTTGCCACTCGAGTTGTAGCTGGGGATTTTTTTAGTTGCAAGTCGGGTTGCAACTAGGGATTTTTTCAGTTGCAAGTCGGGTTGCAACTAGGGATTTTTTCAGTTGCAAGTCGGGTTGCAACTGGGGATTTTTGCAGTTGCAAGTCGGGTTGCAAGTGGGATTTTTTCAGTTGCAAGTCGAGTTGCAACTGGAAATTTTTTTCCAGTTGCAAGTCGGGTTGCAACTAGGATTTTTTCAGTTGCAACTCGAGTTGCAAATGGGGATTTTTTTCAGTTGCAAGTCGGGTTGCAACTAGGATTTTTTCAGTTGCAACTGGGGATTTTTGCAGTTGCATGTCGGGTTGCAAGTGGGATTTTTCTCAATTGCAAGTCGAGTTGCAACTGGGATTTTTTCAGTTGCAACTTGCAAGTCGAGTTGTAACTGGAAATTTTTTCCAGTTGCAACTGGGATTTTTTCAGTTGCAAGTCGGGTTGCAACTGGGATGTTTCATCTATGTCAAATAAATGATTATTTTCGAGTTGTCGGTAAATTTAACTAAAAAAATACGTATAAACAACAACAAGCAAATGATTCAAAGCTGGACCGTATTTCATCCAACTACTCCGAGACCGAACCGGGCTAGCTGTTGCATGCATGTACATGTGCATGTGCATGTGCTGCCCGTGGAGCAAATGAAAAATAAACACGGGAAAAGGACCGACGCATGTACGATGCGTGCGTTGGCTGACGTCAGCTGACTGAGAATTAGCTTAATTCTCAATCAGCTGAGCGTTAGACAAACCCATAAATATATCGTGTGCCTCCTTAGTCCTTTGGTTAATTTGCTGATTCCTGTCCCAGCTGAGTGCAGTTTACTTTTTGAGTGGCAATAGACTTTCAACATCTTTAACGCGGTGATGTATGCTACCTTCAATTAATTATCTTGCACCAAACTGAACACACACTATTTTGTTTACTGCCTTTATCAAAAAAAAAATTTGTTTACTGCAATTTATTTACAAGTCTGCACCCTTTGAAGCTTTTGGTAACTCGTCATGCACACTACTCATCTATCCTTTGCATCAATATTCCGGACAAAAAGGTACACACAAGATCCATATTACATCTTCTCTAAATGTATTTTTTTATTTTACCGATTCTGAAGGTCACTGATGGAATGAAATTTTTTGCTTAACGTTAAATTAGTATGTTTGATTGAACTATATGTTCTGTATTTTATAAATGTTTCAAGACAAGTTCTTTGATGTAAGTACTAGAAGGCTGCAGATCAGTGTTACTGAATTAATATATAAACTTGTGCTCCGTTCATATTTTGGAATCGAAATAGTTCCACAAATATATTTTTCTCATGCGTAGGTGTGTTCTCTGAATGTCTATTTCAATTCCAAAATATGAACAGACGACAGGTTTATATATCTTATTATTGTGTTTGCAACATCACGTCGGATAACAGGGATTACGTTTTGCAACTCGGGAACACACTTTGGGGATAACCTCATCGGAAGAAGAAATACAAGTGGAATCATTTTGTTCTGTCTGAAAGTTTACTTAAACTATTCCCAAATGCTTGTTGGGCTCAGATTTCTCAATTGGCTTTTCTAGAGAAGCTTATGGGAGCTATATTTGAGAAATCCTCTCAGCCTTCGGTTGCTAACTAGTTGAATTTGGCGTGGCGTCACGCCACGCCCTTTGTGATTTTTTTTTTACAATTTTTTTTTTGTTTTGTTGTTCAACAAAATGTTAGCCAAATTGAAGTGTTCGAATATGTTTTTATTTTGTATGAATAGACAGCATTTTTTTGTGAGTTTTTTTTGTAGTATATTGTGTAGGTTACTGAAGTATTTAGTGATTTGAAATATTCAAACATATTTGTATGTCGAAGTTAATATTTATTTTGAATTAGAAAATCCATCTGAATTTGATTCTTGTTTTCCTGGGGAATGTTTATTGTATGGTGGCAAAAATTTGGCTAAATGGAAAATGTCTGAATATATTTTGTAAGTTGATATAAGTATGTAACGTTTTTTCTTTTAGCACTCTCGATATATTTTATGGAATGTTGGTATATTGAATTAAATGTTGGTCAAACTGGAATTTGCAAACATGTTGTTTATTTTTATGTAATTATCCGAAGCTAAGCATTTTCTAATCAGTCAAGTTTTTTTTGCAAAAATAGTAAATATTTTTCTTTCCGTAGCATTTATATATATTTTTTTTAAAATTGGCGTTCGAATATAGAAAATGGCGACTTTTTTTTTAAGTTGTTTAAGTTTGGAAATTGTTGAAATTGAAAAATGCTTGCATCGTGTTTTAAAGTTGTCTAAGTTTTTTGTTTTCTCCAATATGCATTTAGGAAAGCATTATTACATTTTAACTATGTAGTTCGAAAGAGTTAAGTTCAGTGCAAGTGTTCGTTAAATTGAGTTGCATAATTGGAGGGAGTCCAGTTGTATCGTATTTAAATATTGACCTTTTCAAGTTAGCGTAATATATTTATATTGTTTGTTGAATATTTGATTTAATGCAGTAATTGGAAAGAATACATTATATGAGCATGTACTGAATTGTAATTTAAATTCAGTTCATATTTAGGGGACATGAAATTGCATTTTATGCAAACATTAAGCTAAAATTGTTTAAAAACTGTACTGGTTTAGTTATATTGTTCATAAATTTTAATCTATTCGAATCGGTATAATATGTCATGTGTTTTTTTATTAGATGTTTAATTTAATTCAATAGTTGAAGGAAAATACATTGTGCGAAGTTATCTATTGTCTCTAAATATTAACCTATTTGAATTGCTATTAGATTTTCAATTTAGATCAATAATTAGAGGAAATGCATTGTTTGAATTTTATTAGGTGCAATTGAAATTCATTCCATAATTAGGGGATATGAATTTGTATTCTATGCAGTTATTCATGTAATCAAGCCTTTGTGGAAAAATTTACCTTTAACATATTTGGAGGAAGGGCATTTTTTTTTCGGAATGTTATACATTTTTGGAATCTATAAACAATTTTTTTTGCCATAAGTAGGAAGTATTTATTTATTCTGATTGGTCAGATATGTTATTCAGATTTCTTTCAGGTGGATATGTTTGGAAATATTGTTTTTAAAACATTTTTATTTTATGCAAATTATTTTAGTAAAATGGTCCTACTTGTTAGGAATGCAACATTTTTGTAAACATATATTTATTTTTGGAAAGGATATCGTCCACGTTAATTCATCTGATGTAGTCAAATATTATCGTCTGGAAATTATTTGTGTGGAGAGTTTGAATCTCTAAGTATTAATCTATTTGATTGCTATTAGATTATTATTTTTAGATCAATAATTAGAGGAACTATATATTTTTTAAATTTATTAGGTGCAATTGAAATTCAATCCATATGTAGGGATATGAGTTTGTATTCTGTGTGATTATTCATGTAGCCAAGCATTTGTGCAAATATTACGTTTAACATATTTAGAGGAAGGGATTTTTTTTTTGAAATTTAATACTTGTCTATTTTTTTTG
>QRDG01000150.1:1471833-1779958 GCA_012064385.1 Puccinellia tenuiflora
GACAAAAAAAAGGCCCGGCCGAGCTGCATAGCAGGCCGGCCTGGCAGCCCAGACCCACGGTGACATCGTCGTGACGTCACCGGTGGGCGGACGCAGCCGCGGCGGCGTCGATGTCACCGGTGTCGCGCCAGCGCGAGGCGGGACGCGCGGCGGGTCGCGTCGGCCGCGCCTCGACGCGGGGAGGCCAGGAGAGGCGGCGCCGCCGCTTTAAGGACGCCGGAGCGTCGCCGGCGACGGGTGGAAGCGGCGGAGGATCCGAGCGCCGCGGCGACGATTCCGGCGAGCCACGGCCGTCCCTGGACGTCATCCGCGGCGAGGAGGTGGAGGACGCGGCGTCCGAGCGTCCCGTAGCCTCCGATTTGAGCGGGGAGGCGCGGAGAGGCGGCGCGGCGCGACGGCGGCGACGGCGACCTCCGGCGTCGCGGGAGGGAGAAGGGGAGGGGGGGGATGTGCGGGTGATTTTTCACGAAGGACCTCGAGGTTTTGGAGAATTGCATTCAGGTCCCTACACACGGGGAGAGGTGGACTGCGGGTTCGATATTGGGTTTTGTCAGGGGCTTTTCTGCAGAACCGGCACGAACGCGTCGCGTGGATCGTCGGATGGGCGACGGACGGCGCGGATCGCGTGGCTACTGTAGCTACTGTGCATCTACAGTGCGTACTGTTCCAGGAACAGTACGCGAGCGCGGAGAGGGCGAGGATTCGTCTTGCTTTAATATAGTTAGTAGATTCCTTGGAACTCCAGCACTTCTTATGATCAACGGCCTGGGCGCGATGAGGGATGCTTTCGATGTTTCGATATAGTCAACATGCGTATCGAAGTGAGTGAATCTACACACTAAACACGTCTAGATACATACGTATTATTCTCCATTTCTAAAAGCTAAAACATATTATATTTAGGAACGAAGGGAGTAGTAGTCAGGCGTGGTCTCGCGTACTAGGGTTCAACATTTCGTTTCCGAATTATTTCGCATCTTCTAGAGATACGCGAATTTCGAGGAAAAATTACGAAGTTTGATAGGATTTTTTCAATTTTTTCGATCAAAATCGTCATGTCGGGACGAGCAGCACCGACAAGGTGGACGCGTCAGTGGCGACCCCAAGACATGCGGCCATTTCCCTCTTCTTCCCCGATGTTGGTTTCGTCCACCCTGGAAGCAACAACGCATAGGTCGCCTCCTCTACCTCGCCTTCATCCGCTGCATCTCGAGCTCCGGTCACCGACGCATCATTTTTCTGAAGTCTAAGCAGATCGAACCCATCGAGAAACTTGGAAACAAGCATCAATAAAAAAGACATGAACTACTGCATTGAAACACACCTTGGCATTTTCTCCTCTACTGCCGTGGTACGCGGCAACGTGCTCGGAGTCTCAGGTGTCGTAGAGCGTGTGATCCATGTTACTCTCAGCTTGCCAGCAAAGACGCCCCTGGTCACTGCCTTGTCGTGAAGCACGGGGACCCTGCTGCCTTGCTGGCCAACACCAAAAGGTCGGCGGCGGCCGTCTGGTGAAGCGAGAATATTTCATCTGAATTGTAAAATTTATTATTCATGTAGGTGAAGGGGGCCACCCCCCCCCCCCCCCCCCCTTCCCCACAAAGCATTGAACCAGGTTGTGAAGGAAAAAAATTGAGAATGGAGTACATACTTTGTATTAGGGACAATTTAGGACAGAGGGGTGCACTAACCAAGAGCTAGAGGGAAATGCGAGGTTAATTTTTGCCCTACCCTAAGGCCCCGCTTGGAAGCCCGTTTAGATTTCCTGCCGGAAAGCTTCCACCCGTATTCAGCCATAGATTTTACGGACCATGTGACCTCCTGTTTATTTTCCGACGGATTACGGAAACGACCAACCAAGCGGGAGCCCTTACAAAAATGTTCAGTGACTAAAAAAAGAGTAACAAAAAATACGAATTATAGAGGAGCTCACGTAGAAGTTAATACTATCACGAAACTGAGTAGAGTAGTAGATAGGTGTACACTCGATGGGTCAAGGCCTCGTCACCATTCCGACGCAGCCCTTTTAGGTTTACAAGAAGCATTATCACATTCACAGGTGGCGCGCGGTGCGATCTCATCTCGTCACATGCACTATCAAGCTCGGCCACACACGAGATCTTCCCCTGAATCTCTCCTTCCTGTGTGCAGTATACACGCCCGTTGCCGCGGTACATGCAATGAGTACGTGTCCTGGACGAATCGTAGAATAATACTGGTGCGATCGACCGTTGGCTTTTGGACACGCATGGCTCGATCATTCGTACGAGTGAAAACAAGCCTGGCCACTTGGCCAGCTGCCGCCGACTTGTTCCCGAGCAGTGGCTCCTCCTCCTTCGGAAGTCACATGACCCTGCCCCCTACTCGACGCGGCCACGTCCGTCTGCGTGGAGAGATATCATTTTATTTTCGCCTCACGCCGCAAAGTCCGATCCGATCGCCTAATTTTGGCTGGTTACGAACGTACTGACATTATGAGGTGTGCGATCTGTCTGTTCCGTTGTTGATTCATTCATTTCTTTAGGATTTAGCGAACGTCCTTTTTGGCATATATCCACTACTGTTCCACAGGAAGGACCATCGAAGATACTTATGAATTGGCTATTGCGATACGTACTGAGTTGAAAGGTTCTTTTAGGCTACGAAATGGCTATATTGAGGGGGGAAAATGGTTGTACACCATGTTCTTTAACTAATAAAAATTGGGTCTGGCTATATTATAATTAACAAATTCAGTTCCTCTCCTTTGATTGCGAGGACACTATCTAATCCGAACGGTCGTCAAATCGAAGAAGCTCCCTACCCGCACATGTTAACACTCTTCCTCGCCTTCATCGGCGACGTCGCAACTCGGTATCACTCGTAGCGTCGTCCCCGTCTTCGGCGAGGTCCTATCAGAGGCCTTGCCGACCTCCCCGCGCCTCGCTTCGCCCGCCGCCGTCTTTGACTCGGAGCTATGCTCAAGAATCAATAGACACAGACTCGAGTACCAGTCGCCTGTTTTATATCAATTCTGTAAAAAATAACAAACTTACATTAAAGATTTTTATCCATACAAATAGAGAAAAAAAGCTAAAAAGACTAAACCTGAGCAAACCTAAATATTCTCAAAGGTTTTTCAAGAGTTACACAAGCCACACCACATGACGTAAGAACCCAACTCTATTCAACATGATGTATCCGAGGACATAACCAACCCTCGCATAGAAGTCCGTGGAATTGTTGTTTCGTCTCCCGACTACATAGAGGAATCCCAAGAGAAAGAATGCATGAAACTTGTCACCGACAACAAACCATCTATCGGTGAACTCATACACCAAACGTGACGACAACACTAAGTCTAGGATGAAGCCGAGGAGACTTTTAGTCCACACGTCTCCACCGCCGGAGCACGCCGCTAAGGACATGCGGGCTTGCCATGAGAAGATCACTCCAAGGCCCCGCTCTTTCATTCCTAGGCAGATTGACCGCTAGAGACGAGGTGAAACAACGCCGACAACATTGAGCTCTCTCTCTCTCTCTCATGCGGGAACGTGGCTAGGGTATAAAGGTCTAGCAGTTTACCCGGATTTTATAATGTAAAATACAGAATTCTCAGAAATTTCAAAGCATAGAAATAGAAAAAAAATACATAATTGGATTGGTAGGTCCACTTAAATCCAATAGAATTAGCAAACCACACGAAGTTGAAATATAGGGTGTTTGATGCCATAGGAAAAATAAACGAACATAAAAAAGAGGTTGGAGTGGATGCTAGATTTTTGTAATACAAATGATTTCTTAGAAAAAATTCTATACTATCCAATCCTACAAGTCCAACTAGTAATAATTTTTAAGGAATCTTGTATTCCTTCAAAATCATATGAAATTTCTTTGAATTTGAACAAGGTTTAAGTTGGTCGGTCTAAATGACCACATGTTCATTTCAGGTGTGTGTCGTTGCTTGAAGATTTCAATTGTCCTCTGTTTTTATGAACTTTGGGGCTCACACACACTTAAAACACATACGCGGATAAGAGCCGTATACGTGTGCCATACTAATTCAGCAAGTCATTACCGTGGTCCCACAGGTCAGAATACTGCGCGCGGCGCCAGCTCATCGCATTCCCGAACTTGCCGAGTTCTACCTCCACGCAGGTGACAGGTCACATCGACGTGCGCAAAACGAACCGAAACCGCCGCTGCCCCCACCGCTGCCGCGCCGACGCGTGGCAGCGCGGCCCACACGTCAGTGACGTTTGCATCGGCGCCGCTGCGTGCCCCGGGATCCCCGCTCCAGTGATCCAGCCGCGCCTCCCGCCGCCTTGTCGCGACGCGACGAGCCATCACCTCCTGCTATTTCTTCTCCCTCCAATCCCGCCCTTCCAAAAATCACGGCCAAATAATTACCTCCTCCCTCTTCCGCATCCATCTCGAAGCGTCGCGTCGCGTCTCGTTCTGCTTGGATTTCGATTTCGATTTCGGCCACGCAATCCCTCCGCATTCCCCCGCTCCTGTAGCACCGTCTGTGCTCCTGCTGCTGCTGTTGCCGGGAGATGGCGGCGGCGAGGAATCGGAAGGAGGAGGAGGAGGAAGAGATGATGTTGGAGGACGGGGACATCGAGGAGAGCCCGCGGGAGAGCTTCCGCGACGACGACTCCGAGGACGGCGACGACGGGGAGGAGGATGAGGAGGAGGAGCAGGACGGCGAGGGCCGTGACGGGGTCGGCTCCTTCGAGTCCCACCAGTGGCCGCAGAGTTACCGGTACGTTCGCGGCGGCATTCTCTGCCTCGATCGCCTCCTCTTACGGGCTTCGTTTTATCGCTCGTTTTACTCTGTCGTTAGTTGTTCATGTTCCGGTTCCTGCCGCTGGTTAGGAGTACAATTTCCGTGCTGACGAGAGTCGATTTGGTTCAGCTGTTCGCTCAGTGATTGGGACTGGAGAGCGGACAGATCGCTAGTTCTGACAGTAAATTGACAGTCGTTTGACCATTGACGTGTTCTGACCACAATCCGGGCATTGCGTTTTTTCGAGATTTTTTATTTTGGCGAGCTCATCATCTTTGATCGAATTTTGACTTCTGACAACACCTAATCGAAGGCTCGGAAGCCGGAATGGTCTGGAGTTCACTGATATTCGGGGAAATGGTCTGATGATCTGTTCGATCGGACGGCAAAGGTTAACTGAAACCGGTAGGCCATTGACAGATAAGGCCTGATATGGACTTTGATGATGCACTGATTTTAGCTATTTACGACAAATCGTCCTATGATACAGGGAACTAAGGATTTTTTATTTGGTTTCTCGTAGCATCGGTATGTACTTGATGTTTATAAGAACGAAAATGGAGTACTATTAAATTGCAATGTTCAAGTTCTACACTACCTGTGTTGAGTGTTGACACCTGGAGTATGTATTTATTTTCTTTACCAATCGGGACCGTGTTTGTATTGATTGGTGCAACGAGAACATAAAAGCATCTTTAATTGATGCCTTTGCTGGTATTTTTAGTAGCTGGTCGTACTCACGAGTGCCAGCAGTTTTTGTTTTTATGTATAGATGGTATGATCATTGACCACGACGTGCTGTTTATTTTACAGGGAAACAACTGACACCTACACAATTGCTGCATCTCCGATCTTTGGTTACCTGGGTCCTTCAACAAGCAAGTACTCAATAGATGGTAGCCGTAGTGGTCTGGCTTCTGACCTGAGGTTACCATTTTTCTCGGAGAAACTTGAATCCGTCAAGAGCCTGCGGAGGCATCTTCTCGGTTCAGTTAGAGACGAGAAACTCTCGTTTCAGTATACTGGAGAAATTTATGTCGGCCAAGGATGCAGCCTAACACAAACTGTCTTCAATGGTACTACCAATAGAGTAGGGGCGTTCCGTTTCTTCTTTACGTTGGAACATATTTGACCGTTCTATGTTTATTTTCTGACAGGTATTAACGTACTTGCTGGTGTTGGCCTTCTTTCCACTCCTTATACAATCCATCAAGCTGGATGGGCTGGTCTTGCGGTTCTGTTCGTTTTTGCGATTGTTTGCTGTTATACTGGAGTTCTTCTGAAGCATTGTTTTGAGAGCAAAGATGGCATTTCAACCTATCCAGACATCGGGGAGGCTGCCTTTGGAAGAATTGGTCGCTTGATCATATCTGTAAGTCCTTGTTTCTGTATAATAAGATGGATCAGATAGCATTCTAGATTATGTGCTGTTTTCTTTTGGAAAGGGGGAAAAACTCCCGGCCTCTGCATCTGAGTACCACCATAAGTCCTGGTTTCTGTATAATAACTTTGATCAGATAGCTTTTTAGATTGTGTTGTTAGGATCTGAGTACCACTAAAAGTCATAAATCTATAGAGCACAACCTTAAAAAGTACTGTATTTTGCTGTAAGTTGTGCATCTGACGCTTTATTGTCTTGATTAGTCATGCATACATTTTCTATGTCATTACTATCCATTTAGTGGGCAAAAACGAAATTAAATTATTTGCTCAGGTATCACATATGAACAGCAGAGACACACACGGTGTGCGCACCTTCCTGTTGTCATTTTGTTATGTGCTTTGGTGTTAGTTTGACAACCTGATCCTTGCTGGGTCGTTGCCATATCTGAAATTCATAAGCTAACATAAACCTCTGATTTCTATTTTTGAAATGTTGCCACCCACTTCAGACTTCACATGACATGAATATGTCAGAATTAGAAAAATAAGGTTCAGACTTAGTTCCCATGCATTGTAAAAAAAAAGCCTTGCCTATCACTAGGGCTGATAAAATACACAGCTAAGTTTTTTAACCCCAATTATCTTACTTCCATGCATAAACTATTTTTTCTTTGGTAGCGAAAAATCACTAACTGAAGTTATATGTTTTTTCGTTTCTGCAGATTATTTTGTATACCGAGTTATATGTAAGTACCCCAGCTCTGGCAGGCTTATATTTTGCATTTTTTAATCTAATTGCTTGATGGTCGAGCAAATTACTGAACTGTTTCTCTAACTTATCTCATGTACAATTCTTGGTAAAGAATAATTTATCTCATACATATAATTATTGGATGCAGTCATATTGCGTGGAATTCATTATTTTGGAAGGTGATAATATGACATCAATCTTTCCTGGCGTTAATCTTAATTTGTTTGGGATTCATGTCGACAGTAAACATTTCTTTGGAGTGTTAACTGCTCTTATAGTCCTGCCCACAGTATGGCTGCGAGATCTTCGGGTGCTGTCATACCTTTCAGGTCTCACTACTCTTAGCCTGCTTAACTAATTTTGTTACATCCATCATTAGTAATATTAACACAATAAAATTACTTTCAGCGGGTGGTGTGATTGCAACTCTTGTGGTTTTCGTATCTGTTGCTTTAGTCGGCACTACTGAAGGTGTAGGGTTCCATCAGACTGGGGAAGCAGTAAAGTGGAGTGGCATGCCCTTTGCTATCGGTATTTATGGTTTCTGCTACTCTGGGCATTCTGTATTTCCGAACATCTACCAGTCAATGTCTGATCGCACGAAATTCACTAAGGCACTGTTAATATGGTATGTATTAGCAACGTTCGTAAACAGCTTAGTTTGTTATTTGTGGTTAAATTTCTCAATGTATGAATAATTGTATTCTGCAGCTTCGCAATTTGCACAGCCATATATGGCTCGTTTGCAATTTTTGGCTATCTCATGTTTGGTGACAAGACTCTATCACAAATAACTTTGAATCTTCCAAAAGAGTCGTTTGCCTCGAAAGTTGCACTATGGACCACGGTAACAATTATCTATCGATTTAATCTTACTCCCTGATAATGTAACTGTTTTTCCTTAATATTGATCATTAACTTTTCTGGTGTTTCAGGTGATCAACCCTTTCACCAAGTATCCTTTAAGATTTTTTGTCGCTAAACTCTGTAATGTTAAGGCTTCTAGGATTATATTGATTTTCGTGTAACGTTAAGGTTTCTAGGATTCTGTTGATTTTTGTTCGCCTAATTCCATATAGAACAGCTTCATCCTTAACCACAAACAGATTTGCTTTGTTGCTAAACCCATTGGCTCGGAGTTTAGAGGAGTTGCGCCCTGAAGGATTTTTGAATGAAACAATCTGCGCCATCATACTGAGGACTGGCCTTGTTGCATCAACTGTTGTCATTGCCTTTCTTCTGCCATTCTTCGGTATGCATGCACCTATTTTCTGGATTTTGCATCTCTTTGTTGCTTCCTCAACACTGATTGTTTATCTCTATTTTCCTTCATTGAATCTTATGTTCATAGAATGCATTCTTATGTTGTCCTATAGGAATGCAGTCCTCAGTGTCATTGCTCTTAAGAAGAATATCCAATTTACTTTATTGTAATACATTTTTTCCTTTTAAAAATGAAAGTACATTTTTTCTGGAAACACACTACTTTTGGAATGGCAAATGATGCATGAACTGTTGTCTCCTATGATATGCAATATTTTTACCTCGCTATAAGCTAAATGAAAGGTGGTGCATAATTATGAATATGAAGTACCAATATTGGTGGTTGAAACAACCTCTAAATTCACTACACTCAAGATTTTTCTCTTACTCCCTCCGTCCCGAAATAAGTGTCTTTGATTTGTCTAAATATGAATGTATTTAGACGTATTTGGGCAAATCTAAGACACTTATTTTAGGACGGAGGGAGTATATGCTATTGGGAAAATGACCTTTTCATAGTGTTAGGATTGATAAGAGATGAATAAATATTGTTTACTAATGATTCGATTTTGATTGAGGGTCACTTGTAGGCTCTGTTATAAACATACATATCCTAAAGCACTGCTGGTTACAATAGTTGTGCAGTCTAGCTGCTTAAGTCGTCACCTGCTATGTATTCTGTCGTAGAAGACCATGCATTTCTGATTTGTGGTTACATATTTCAGGTCTGGTGATGGCTCTGATTGGATCTCTTCTTAGTATACTTGTGGTATGTCATTTAATAGCCTGTACTATTGTACTGAGCTGCAGAATAAGAAAATACCTGTGAAAAGAAAATATTATTTTCCAGTGGAATGGTCGACCTGAAAACTGGCTGCGTAAGAAATACAGATGACATAGTAACAAACTTACTCTTTCTAACATCTTTGCATGATTACAGGCAATCATAATGCCTGCCTTGTGCTTCTTGAAGATCACACAAAATAAAGCCACTCGTTCACAGGTAAGATCGCAAGTTTGTCATAAACTTAGCTTTCTTAGCTTCCTTCTCCTCATCTGTAGATGATTTCTGAACATTACCAGTTTTTTCTCTGCACCCTGTCTGATAAGGGTCATGATTAAATTTCAGGTCATCGCAAGCGTTGCTATAATAGTACTTGGAGTCATCAGTGCTGCCCTCGGAACATACTCCTCATTAGCCAGAATCATCGGAAACTACTGATTATTTCCAAGGCAATCTCTTCAACAGCTCTCAGTACTATCAGTCTCTCGTTAGAGTTTTTGCCATGTATCATCGAATTTTACCGAGTTTTGTGTACATCCTTCGACCTGTATAGTCGATTATAAAGACTGCATCAGTAGAAAACAGTGCAATCCTGTTAACGCTTAGTTGCTACAACATCATTTCGTGTGCTAGCCTCTTCTGTCAATTGTTGTGGTTGATGTTGGTAGCTGATCATTTGGCCAAGCTCCTGCTTTCCAGTATTCTTGATCCGCTAGGGTGCGGGCCAAATAGATACACTTACATGGGCCAAGGTGGATTTCAAGGGCACATGCCAGTATCTGTAGGTGGACTGGACCTTATCTTGTTTCTCCCTCCTGAGTAAAGAGGAGCGGGCCACTTTCGTCATGACGGCTGCATTATCCATAGAGTGGGCTCTGCTTGGCTAACAAAATAACACTAGTTGCACAAAAAAAATAGCATAGTATATATTTTTTTTTCTCAAGAACACCAGAAAAACATGAAGTAACATATCTACAAAAGTATAACTTGATATTTTCCGAGGTTAATTATTTTTGTTTTATAATAGGGATAATACGTTCTCTCGTTTGATCATGATCCTAATAAAGAGACCTGTAGGCACTTTTGGAGGGGGGAATTTATCACTTCAATTTGCAGCCCCCCTTTTGATGTTTATGGAGAATCTTATCATTGTCATTGCAATGCACGCAGGCACTCGAATGCTAAAAAAGCATCTCCTGCTTTTACGAACACATGGAAAAGCAAGGGAGGGCAGTACATTCACCCACATCTTTTTGTACTACAAGAATGAGCAAATGTGCTGCCACTACAAAGCAAGGAATTGTTAAGCTTGACTAATAAAAAAAGCAAAAGTCACAAGTGCACTCCGAAAAAAACTCGCTTTGAGGAACTTTTCACACAAAGCCGGAGCTTGCCCCTTTTATGGGGCTCAACCTTTCCCTCGGCGCCTCGCATTTGTTTTCAGCAAGGAATTCCTCCTACTACTACTTCTACCAAAGTGGCCAACTAAACAAAAGGGGACAAGACCCTCCCTAGCAAACACAAAGAAGGTGTGTGTTTCCTTTATGCAAAGGCAGGCATCTTTTTTTTCCTTGTTGCAGATGTGTGCGCATCCCCACTCACTCATTGCTAGCTAGCTATGCCATGCCATGCCATTGTTGCATCTTAAAAGACAGGAGAGCTATAGCTCCTCCTCCTCTCTTTCCACCATGCACCATGACCTGACTTTTTAGTAGTGCAAATCTATCTTTCTGCCTTGGAAAGTGGCTAATCCTTTCTCTTCCTTTCATTGGTGTCTCAAACGTACTCCCTGGCCTTTTCCTCCTTTTCGCTCCGGAAAGGTTTATGCCATCTTTCTTAGCTACGAACACGCCCCCATTCCATACCGTGGGCCATCAAAGCATGATGCCCTTTGTCAAGACCCAGGTGCCTTCACACCTTGCTTTGCTGCCCTAGCTAGAGAGAGAGAAAGATGAGGCTCTCAATGGGCAATGATCATAAAGCTCGGCCACTTTCTCGATCAGTGACCATTTTCAATTGAGCTGAGCTGGACTGTTTCTCTCATGCCATCATCCATGGTTAAAAACTAGTATGAGGCATAAAGTGGTGGTGGTAGTGCCTGATTAAAGTCTTTGATAGAGCTAATCATGCCGGTTAAAAAGCGCAGCCTTACTTTAGGTTGGGTGTGGTGTACCAGACCAACCATGATGCGTTTTCACGCTTTCACCTTTGCACCAACTATGTTTCTTCAAGCCAAGGATTGATCGATCGATCGATGGTTGCGCGCACACGGCCGGGCAGGTCGATCATTCCTCATGATGCCCTGCTAGATCGATGCATGGTAACTCAATAAGCAAAGCAAAAGTAACAATCAATCGATCGATCTAGGGCTGCTTGCTTTCTTTTTCTTTTTCTTTCTCTCTACTACAGAGGAAAGCAAGCAGTAGGCGACTTTGCTTGCATCCCATGACACGGCGGAGCGGGCATGATTTCACCACCAAAGTTGCCATCCACTCAAGAAAAAAAAAGAGAGCTTATGCTCCATGGAAAGAAGACGTGGGAAAAAGCCTAGTGAAATTATGCGTGTATAAACCACGCTACAAGCTTAGCTAGATAGCCAGAGCCTCCTTTAAATTATTGATGATGCATGATGGATGGATGCTTACATGAATCATTGCCAACCCTCTCGATCGATTCACTTTTACGCCTTTCTCCCCCAATAATTACGCACGCTCGACCTGCCGTCCTCTGAAAGTGAAAGTGAAAAAAGGGTTCACGTAGTTCGTGCATAAGACATGGGTGTGATTTTCTCTGGTTAATTTTACCACACGATCTGGGTCCTGACAGTACGCACGGCGATTCAGACAATCACGGCATGGGGGTTATTCGATCGGAAGGTGTGCTTAAGCTAGTGACCTCGGAATTTGCACGCAACACTGACACTTGATTGTGAACGAATGCTTTCGACTGATCGCTTAATCATGCGTGGTGATTCAGAGAGGACCAAACTGCTAACATCAATCATACACCAATGTAGACGTACTTGCATGAGTAGTCCAGTACGTACCATACCATGCAAGACACTGGTACTAGAATACGGCTCTTTATCCGGACACGGATTTTTGGCTCATGAGTGCAGATGCACCCACTGGGTAAAACATTTTTAGTTTTTTTTCAATGTGTCAAAAAATTCCGAAAAAAAATTCGGATATGCATCAACATTTTTAGTGCTAGCACAAAAAATTTCGCTGTGAAAAGACATTTTGTGTGACCTGTACAAAAAAGACAAAACCATGTCTCGTACAAAAGTCTTTTGTAGCAATCCGGATTTGTCTTTTTTGCACAGGTAGCACAAAATGTCTTTTCACCACGATTTTTTTTGTGCTAACATGAAATATGTTGAACTATCTCCATATTTATTTTTAGAATTTTTTGACATTTGTAAAATGGTTTTTTTTGGGTCATGTGGATTTCCGTCTTTATCCAAAGCAGATTGCTTCTTGGGGTAAACAGAAGGCACTCTTTTTTTTCCTTGCAAGGGCTGTTCCTTCTTTGAACAGAAGCTTACCTATGATAGATACAGTATGAGCATGGCTTGTCGATGTATACATCTCATGTCCTTTTGGCCCTACAGCATAAAGGTCAAGACATATATATGGCTGCTTCCCCTGAATTTCCATTCCCAGTATACTGCACACGATTAGTTCAGCACAGTGTCCATGGCGATCGAGCTCCGTGATGATTCAGTTGCCGTCTTTCTTTTTTCTCTCGTAATGAAGAAAAAGGAACAGAAAAGGAGGGAAAGCACGTATAGGCAGGTGGGGCACGTCGTTGGATGGATCGGTGTGTTTGTGCTTAGCTTCGGGGTGAGCATATACCATCAGCACATGCCTTTTTCCCCCAGTTAAGCGTGGGGGCAAAAAAGATGATGATTACAGTATGATGCTTGCTGATATGAATAAGATTCGGCACAGACGATGGACAAGGAGATGGGGGCTCGAGAATAGGAGCCCGCTCGCTCGGGCCCTCCGGGCCAGGGCAGTGCCGTGGCCCGCGGGGAAAGTTAGAGCCGATCCCTCAATACTGGTTAATGGAATATAAATTTCATTTTAAACGGCTAAACTGTATCTGTCCAATTCATTATGTGTTTTAGAGGAGTAAGAAAAATTATTCTGCGCGTTGGCAGGCTCTCAAATATACTCGGCCGTAGCCGTCTAGAGCAAAAATTCTCCCTCCACCCTGCGCCGCCCCCATCGTCACTAGCCTTGCCTTCGGCGATCTCCCTTGCCTCCGCCGACACCCTGCAACCTCCGCCGCCCACCTAGCCCACTCTGATTCGGTCGTTGGTTGCTCTCCGGACGCCGGAATATGTGTCTCCCTCGTCGAAATCTCTGTCGTCACCTTGTCCTTTCCAAGCTCGTTTTTGTGAGAAAATAGATTCATCAGAGGATGAAGATGACATAGAACGCCTGCCGCGGAGCTTTATGGCGCCGGAATCAAGGCCCGACCATGTGTATTTGGCCACGGCAATCTTGGTGTGCGACCGACACCCAAGGTGATGTTGGGGGTGTGCAAGATGTTTATTAAGGTGAGGATTTTACTGAAAGGGGATAGACTCACCCTCTACAAAATGCTAAGTATGGCCGCGAAAAATGGTAATTTATATATTACGAATTTAGAAAAACAAATATGAAATATAGTTAGACATGGAGCCAAGAAATTTGTGTCGTTGGATTAAGAACTGAACAGACTGGCCCTGTCTAATGATGTGCAACAAGTCATCCAAGACTTCTCGCGGCGCTCTGGCGGTGGGGGTGTACACTGATGAGAACTTGCGGCGGCGGGTGGGGAACGATGGCTTGCTGTAGGTGGCGGGGTGATGGCGACTTGCTCCGAACTAGGGGGACACACTGACTCGGCTCCATGCTACTGCTCATGCACCGCGCCCTGGTGGCAGGGAAGAGCGCCTCCAGCTCGAAGTAGAGGGGACCGAGTGAAAAGTGAGTGAGCGCAAAGGAAAAGTATGGGCTTCTAAAATTCCACAACTCATGTATCCAAACAAGATTTTGAAATTGTCTATCCTCTTCGATTCCAATACCAATTACATACACATCCTCAGTTTTGGTATTCCAGTCCAATTCAATTCCGAGGCCTCAATGCATACACCCAAATGAAGCCTTAGGGATTTGGAAAAAGGAGAGAAAGTACAGTTAGGCAGAGAAATTCGTTGGACTGACAACTAAATGGACATACCACATCTAATTAGTTCTTCACAGGGGCGGACCTAGCGCAAAAACTTCCCGGTGTCCTCAACTGAGACACACATAATTCTTACTGCCAATTAGGGGTGCCACACACTGTCTATACATGCAACACATCAAAGAAATTCACTTGGGACCCGGTGCCCTGTGCACCCGCAAGCCATAACGTGGGTACGCCCCTGGTTCTTCATCCATGTATGTATAGAGAGGTAGCCAAGCTCCCGCCAAAATCCCGCTTCTAGTTCATTTGATGATTTTTAGTTCAAATTTTGGTCTCAAAATTTATAATAGAAATCTCAAGTAGGATTTTGATGGGATCCCACACTAGTAGAAAACAGGGCTTTCGTCCAGAGGCTCTGCCACCTTTAGTCCCGGTCTCCTTACGAACCGGGACTAATGGGAGCATTAGTCCCGGTTCAAACTGCCAGAACGCCGGCAGGCTTTAGTCCCGGTTCGTAAGGAACCTTTAGTCCCGGTTCGTGACACGAACCGGGACTAAAAGTTTGCGAACAGGTGGGGACAGAACGATAACCTTTAGTCCCGGTTCGTATTACAAACCGGGACTAAAGATGGACTTTTAGTCCCGGTTAAAGATACAAACCGGGACTAAAGGTTTTTTTTTACTTTGGAAAAATTTCAAATTCCATGTCGACGTCGACGAAGCGGTGACGTCTTTAGTCCCGGTGCGTATCACAAACCGGGACTAAAGATATTTTTAGTCCCGGTTGGAGATACCAACCGGGATTAAAGGTTTTTTTATTTTTGCCGGAAATTCAAATTCAAATTTAAGTTTTTTGTCGAAATTCAAATATGTTTTGGACATATCAAAAAAAAATATAACTTTTAGTCCCGGTTGGTGTTACCAATCGCGCCCACGTGGAGTGTCCTTTAGTCCCGGTTCGTAACAAACCGGGACTAAAAGGGGGAGCCTTTAGTCCCGATTTGGTAGTCCCGGTTTTCCAACCGGGACTAAAAGCCCTTTCAAACCGGGACTAAAGACCTATTTTCTACCAGTGCCACTTGACACCTTATGTATCTATAACCCGCATATAAGCTCATCCACCTGCTCGGGTTGTACACTTTAGTGTGTACGCGCACACAGATATACAGGAGAACTGCTGTGGAGAGCGTGTCAAGCGCCCACGCGCGTAGGTAGCTTTTAACGTCACACGAACCTTTTTCTCGATCCCCTTTTGTGTGTTTTTGTTGCCTTGTTTTTGTGCGAGTAGCGTACGCCCTCATCTCATGCAAACAAAACGCCGTACGTGGTTGGTTATGTGTAGCATCTATCTATTCCACCCGGTGATGATGATGAATAGGAATAACCACCCCACTCCATCCATGCATGTGCTCATGCCGTGCATGTCATGTTCGTTAGATGAAGTGATCTATCCCTTTCCCTAGGTATCTCTCTCCCTATCTTCTCTGCTTGAAATGTACTGTAGGGACTTGCTAGATGGTCCACGTACGTAAATTTCAAGTCATGTATATATATATATGCCTTGATTGGGCTTACACTTTTGGATACCATGGGTCGAGGTACCTATGTGTACGCGATTATTTGCTTGTCTCGGTTCAAACACTCTGGTCCACTGTCACACTCAACACACCCCCAATTTTAGGTGCAATGTACGTACATTAATGCATAATATGTTCCACCTGAGTTTCAAAGAAGAAAATTCAAGAGGATGCCTAAAAATCAATGGTTTACATAAAAAAATAACCAGAATATATGTGATTTTTTTTGCGAATAAATATATGCGAACATTCATAGTTTTTTGTTTTTGGTAATCAATGGAAATTTATAGGAATATTGGTTAAAATGTGTCAAAATTCTATCAAATCCTATTTTCTTACAAAAATACTCCCTTCTTACAAAAATAGAGTTTATGTAAATCCTATTTTCTTTTTCTGAAGTCAAACTTTCTTAAGTTTGAACAAGTTTATAGCAAAAAAAAAATCTACAATACCAAATCCATGTTAGGTGAAACATCATTAGAAATATTTCCAGAGTGTATTTATTTAATATTATAGATATCAATAACTATTCAACTCATGTAGTTTGTCACAATAAGTTTCGGTTAAGAATGCCTGAAAACCAACGGATTCATTAAAAACATTGGATATTTGTGAACGTCCACAACAACTTCTTTCATGATCAAGGGAAATTCATTAAAACTACTATTAAATAATGTCTAGGACTTTTGTCAAATTAATGATTTTTTAAACCTAAGATGATTTATCTCTACAAATTATGAAACTACAAAACAACCAGTCCAATGTCTTGTACTAATTATCTAACATTTGTGAAAAAAATCATCTGAATGAGAATTAGACCATTGTCTGCATGAAAAAAGAGAGTAAGGAATAGAGGAACACTAGAGACTGAAAAGTCACTTTGGCTCACGAGCTATAGTGATCTTCTGATTTACAAAATTCAAAAATTATACTTACAAGTTTAAAAAATGTCTGGTTGTATACAATGATGCATTCGACAAGCGTGCAAAATCACAATGTGAAATTCTTTGTATTGTGGGCTACAAAAAATGACAAAATCTTGTATATTTTGGAGATATAGAAGTGTGTATACTGAGGTCAACATATTTTTCATTTTGTGTAGCCCAGACTACCAACTATTTCAAATCGAGATTTTGCACGTATGTGGGGTATATTATTAAAAACAAGCAGGATTTTTTTCTTAGATTTTTAAAACCTTGTAATACATGATTTTTGAATACTTTGTAAATAAAGTGATGACTAGAGCTCGGAGCCAGAAATCTCCACTGGACTGGAGACGAGCTACGTACAAGCTAATTTTGATACTTCACGAGGGCCAAATCCATGTAGTGCTGTTACTTGGTCGATCGATCGGTCCCACCCTGCCAGAAGCACTTACAAATGCTTGCACCTTAAACAATCTCTTCCTGTCCCCGCCTCTTTTTTCCAGTGGCACGCACTGGTGAACCAAACTCGCCATCACCACGACGTCCAGCGCGCGGCTAAAACCTATAACTAACGCCACCTCAACCTCCGGCTACTTCAGCTCCATCACTCGAGGGAGACCGACCGACCGATCGATCCACCGGCATGAGAGCCTACTCGGCGACGCCATCCGCTGCCGCCATCTCGCTGCCGTCAGCCGCGGCGCCGCCGCTGACCCCGGACGCGGCGGCCGTGCTCTCCCGCGCCGCGGGCGACGCGTCCAGGCGCCGGCACACGCACACCACGCCGCTCCACTCCGCCGCCGCGCTGCTCACCGGCCCGGCGCCGCTCCTCCGCGACGCCTGCGTCGCCGGCCTCGCGTCCCCGCACCCGCTCCGCTGTCGCGCGCTCGACCTCTGCTTCGCCGTCGCGCTCGACCGCCTCCCCACATCCACGGAGCACCACCACAACCACCAGGATGGATTCCGCGGCGCGCCGCTTCCTCCGCTCTCCAACGCGCTCTCCGCCGCGCTGAAGCGGGCCTACGCGCACCACCGCCGCATCGGCGGCAGTAGTGGCGTCGATACTGGCGGTGACGACCACCGCGTCGGCGTGCCGCACCTCGTGCTCGCCATACTCGACGACCCGTCAGTGGCGCGCGTCATGCGGGAGGCCTCCTTCTCAAGCACGGCCGTTAAGGCGGCCATGCTCCGGTCCCTCTCCGACCCCGCCGCTCCCGACTCCGGCGTGTACGTCAGCGCCACCAGGTCGCTGCAGCAGCACCGGCAAGCCTCGAACAACAGGGACGAGGAGGTGGCCAAAGTGGTGGACGTGCTGAAGAGGAGCAATAAGCGTAACCCGGTGCTCGTCGGCGATACGATGGACGTGGACGCCGTGGTGCAGGAGGTCGTTGTGATGATACAGAGGCAACGCCTCGGCAATGCACGGGTCATCGAATTCGGCAACCTGGTCGACATGGATAGGTCCGAGCTGGTCGCCAAGATCAGGGAGCTCGGCGAAGCGATAAGATCGGAGCTACTGGCGCCGGCGATGGCCACGCAGAGCGCCGGCGTCGTGGTCAACCTCGGCAACCTGCAATGGCTCGTCGAGGAAAGATGCGCGGTGCCCTTCGGCGAACCGCAGGAGACGAGGAGGGAGATGGTGCTCGACACGGCCCGCGCTGCAGTGGCTGAGATGGCGCGCGTTCTGGAGCAGTCCGGCGATAGCGAGCGCCGGCGCGTCTGGGTGATCGGCACGGCGACGTGCGCCACGTACCTCAAGTGCCAGGTGTACCACCCGGCACTGGAGCGTGAGTGGGACATCCAGGCGGTCCCAATCACGCCGAGGCCTCCGCCGCCGCCGTCGTCTCTTGGCCTCTCGCCGAGGTTTGTTAAACAATTTCTCCGTATTTTGTCGCGAATGTCACGTGAGCATGTGATTAATTTTCTTTGTTGATGTCGCAGTGGTGGAATTAACAGAGGCATCCTGAGCAGCTCGGTGGAGGTGTTGTCGTCGGCGATGACCGGTGCAACGGCGCACAGGCCGGCCCCTGGCATGTGCAACGCCTGCGTTGACGGCTACGAGCGTGAGCGGGCTGACATGTCATCCCCTGATGCAAGTTCCCTCAATCCCGCCGAGAAGACCAAGTCGCGGTGGCTGCAGATCGGGACGCCGGCCAGCGCACGGCTGCCACCGTTCGATCGTGCACAGATTCACGAGAAGGAGCGAGAAGCCGACGAACTACGACACCGGTGGCTGGATCGGTGCGCGCAGCTGCACTCCTACGGCCGGCAGTCGGCGGCGGTTACCTGCTCCGAGTGGAACGGCGCTAGCGTTCTCGGCAGCATGCAGGCGGCGATGCCGGCAAGACCATCTGCGCCGCCAAGCGGCAGGGTGGTGGACACGGACCTCGCGCTGGGGCCGGCGGCTTCGACGAGGCCAGCGGCATCGGTTTGTGACACGGACATGAATATGCTCGTGAATCGTCTCACGGAGGCGGTGCGGTGGCAACCGGAGGCTGCGGTTGCGGTGGCTGAAACGATTGTGAAGGCCAGGCTGGGCAACGGCAAGCGGCGATGCGTGGTGGCCAAGGCCGACACGTGGATCATTTTGGCCGGCGCCGACGTGACCGGGAAGAGGAGGATGGCCGAGGCGCTCTCGGTGGCGGTCTTCGGCGCGAGCGCAGTCACCGTGCAGCTCAGCTACGCAGCAACCATCGACGGCAGGGAAGAAACAGTCGTGTCGTGCCGCGGCAGGACGGTGCTGGACCGTGTGGCTGAGGCCGTACGTGCCAACCCGTTCCGTGTCATCGTGCTCGACGAACTCGACCACGCCGACGAGCTCGTGCTATGCACGATCGTGCGCTCCGTAGAGTCCGGCCGGCTCGTGGACTCCCATGGCCGAGACGTCGCCCTCGGCAGCGCCATCTTCGTCGTCATGTCAAATTGGTCGTCGTCAGCCCCGGATCACCCTGCCGACTCGCCATGGAACCTGGAGCTCCGTGTTCAGCCACATAGGTCGCCAAAGCGCAGGCCGGAGCAGCCTCTCGACGGTGACCGGCGCGTGAAGCCCCGAAAACCGCTTCCGCTTGACCTGAACTTGTCCATGTGTGACGATCACATCGACGAGGAGGATGACGACAGCGGCGGCGAGGGATCACGGAACTCGTCCAGCGACCTGACGGTGGAGCACGAGCATGAGTATGCACCGCCGGCCTCCGCCGCCACGCGATCGCCACAGTCCAATGTGCACGAACTCGTCAGAGCCGTGGATGGGACTGTGGTGTTCAGGCCAGTCGACTTCGAGCCGCTAAAGCGGAGCGTTTCCGACGTGGTATCGGCCAAGTTCGGCGAAGCCGCCGACGGGTGGTCGGTGCACGTGGACGCCGGCGTTCTCGATAGGCTGGCCGGCGCCGCGTGGACGGCGGTAGGAGCGTCGTCCGCCACGTCATTGCAGGCGTGGGCAGACGAGGTGCTGTGCCCTAGCATACGGCAACTGAAGCGTAGCCTAAGCACCAACGACGTGGACGGCGCAACGACGGTGAGCCTGTCGGCCGTGGAAGCATTCGGCCGGCGGAGAATGGATGGCGCTGTATTTCCGACGTCGGTGACGGTCGCCGTCGACGGAAATTGACGAGCGCAGTCCGGCCAACACTTGCTTTTTTGGGGTCTGGTCATTAATATGATCATGCATGGTCAGGTGTACATTAGACCTTGTAAATGTTTCAGCTATCGGAGATTAATTAGGCACGAGATTAGAATTAAGTTTATGTTTCCGGTTCCATTTCATGGATACCGTTCATGGAATCAGACAGACATGGTCTCCGTGAAACCGAATTTTCACTGGACATGTCTTTTTATCAATGAGTGACTTAATTCACAGTCGTCAGAGTAGTTAATTAGCAATAGATGACGTCATCGAATCTCAGTTACAATCCATGCTGCAACTCATGACTAACACAAATAATGTAGCAATCCAACGGTATAAAGTATTTTTTCAATTACAACTCATGACTAGTATGAATCGCGAAGCAATCCAACAGTATGGTCATTTTTCTCAATTATCATCATTGTGCAGTAGTAAAATCTTAGTTGCAGCTTCGTATGCAACTGAGAAAATCTCACTTGCAACTTGTGTTGCAACTCATGGATAACACGAATCACGATGTAATCCAACGATCTGGGAGTCGAGTGAGAATTAAGTTAATTCTCAGTCGGGTGAGAATTAACAAAAATGATATATTAACTATTAATAATTCTTCCTCGGTGGTGCATGTTGCTGAGAGAGAAAAACATGAGCTAAGCATATGATTTCCTGAAATGTATGTTGCCATACTTGCTAGTGGTGGATCCAGGATTTTAAAGCACAATTTTTCATAACACAATAAAACATGCCAACACATATACAAGTATAAAATTTATCAATACTACTATTGTCTTACAAACATATTAGAATTCATAATCAACTCTAAAATTGAAAAAGTAGCCTACATATCTATAAAAGTTCAAAAAACACAATGCCGGGTTTACGCCTTGTCATGGCCATGAGGCTCTAAATTGTATCATCTCCATTATTAGAATTCACAAGTATTGAATTTACTCTTCCGAATTTTTGTTGCATGTTACAAAATATAAAATATACATTTGAGTATTTGACTTACAAATTATTGGACATCAAACATAAATAATAAATTAGTGTAACACAAATTGCAAAATTTGTAGAATTGGTGATTGGGCTACTAGACTCAACTATCTCTAGTTGCCCATTGGAGGATTGGAGTGCCTGGTGTCTCTAGCCCCGATACTGGCAGGAGCGCATAGTCATGGGGAGGAGAGTAGATTTCCTCCAGTGACAGGACGCCAGGGAATGGTGCGGCGGGTGGTGGGGATTCTCGCGGGGAGAGGCATTGGAGGGTGGAAACATATTGCCGACAATAGGAGGATGCTATGACGGGATAATTGAAGTTCGCTTGCGGGATGAGGAACGGTTGAACAACAGCCGTATCATCTAATAGAAGCCATCACCAGGAGACAGTGGTAGGCTCTTTTTTTCGCAGCTAAGGTATATGTACCATCTGAAAATCCTCGGATGGGTCACTCCACCATGTATACCCTCTTGATCCGTCCATGGTCCCCACACCATACTTGAAAGAGCATGGTTGCCCCCATGTGTTGTTTTGGTAATTAATGACAATCTCTATGGACTAATGTGTGCTTTGAGTTATATTTGTAGTGTTGGTCCATAAGGAATGCTTGAACTCCATATGTTGGAGTCAAGGCTAAAAGAAGAAGATTATATGTTGATCAAGGCTAAGTGCAAGTTGATCAACATACAAGATAAAGGTCAAGTGAAGATATGTCGAAGAGTGTCTCTCCCATCTTGGTGTATGGGGGAGCAATACGCGAGTCTTCACCAAGCGGAGCAAAATCAAGAAAGGTGATCCACTTGAGAGTAGATCAAGATCGTCATCATCTAGCTCAAGTGGAATGCGCAAGGAAAAGTATGATCTTGATAGGGTTTCTATTTCACCGGTCTCACGGTGTAGTTGGGAGACCGGGTTTTTAGATAGGTAACCGTACTATCAAGAGGGGCTCTCAAGTGAGCTTTAGCGTATCGGTCGTAGAGAGCTCAAACCTTTGCATCCTTTGCATCATCTTTATTGGTTCCTATTTGGCTCTTATCGTGGTGTGGTATTGGTGCTTATCGTGCTTGTCATGACAAGGCCAAGGTCACCGAAAACGGTTTTCATATGTGTTCCCTATTGAGTGTTCGGTGTCGGAGATTTTGCCGGTCCATCTATGCGGAAGGTTTCACTCTTCCGTTTAGTAGCAAAATCTCCCTTGCTTGGTTTCAATATTTTCACTTGTTAGTGGGTAGCATTTGTCATCCTCTTTCCAACAAAGTTGGTTTCACTTCATTCGGACTTCATTTGCAAAAGATATGGTTTTCCGGTTTTCAATAGAAAGGTTTTACCTTTAATCTTTTGGTTTTACCATATCCTTTTGAACAATGATGTTCTCTACATAATCTTGTAGTGCTCGTTGTGACGATTCCAACGAGTCCAAGATTATCGAAAACGGAGTTCGTATGTGGAAGATATTGCATTTCCGGTTTGCAAGAAAGAGTTTTAACCTTTCCTCATTTGTTATTATAATATATTGTTGGACTATGATGTTTTTCTGCATAATCTTGTAGTGCTTGTTGTGGTGATTCCAACGAGTCCAAGATTATCGAAAACGGAGTCCGGATACAAAAGTTATTGCATTTCCGGTATCGGACGTTTTCTAGACAGAAAAAGAAAAGAAAAGAAAGAAAGAAAAAAAAAAAGGGGAAAGAACCTGGCCAGCCACTTGGCCGGCCTGGCTGGGCAAATGGCCGGGGCTCCTCTGTAGGGGGCCGACCATCATGGCCGGGCTACGCAACGCCCTGGCCAGCCATTTGGCCAGCCATTTGGCCAGCTTGGCCAGCCTCGTGCCTTTTGCCTTCAACGGGCAGAATTTTACCCTTCCTATTTAAGGGGTTTCTTCCCCAAATGAACACGACCTTTTGCCCAACTCTTGAGCTCATTTTCCTCCATTGTTGCCATCCCTTTGAGCTTTGCTATCTCTCAATCCCTCCAATAGTTCTTGCTAGTTTTTGAGGAAAAGAGAGAGGAGGTCTAGATCCACGTTTCCACCGATTGATTTCTCCTCTAAGTGAGGGGAACACTTTGGATCTAGATCTTTGGAGTTTCTTTGTGTTTCTCCTTTGTTCTTCTTCTCAAATCCCTCCCAAGCATTAGTTGCTTTGGTTGGATTCGGGTTGGAAGAACTTGACCACTTAGTGTGTTCTTGCCATTGCATTAGTTGCATCGGTTTGAGTTCTCCACGGTGATTCGTGGAAGTGAAGTTGAGAAGCTTGTTATTCTTGGGTGCTTTGGTGCCCTAGAGCTTGTTACTCTAGGGCACGTTGGTACCCTAGAAGGTTTGATTTCTCGGAGTCTTGGTGGCTTACGGGATTTGTTGGGAGCCTTCAATTTGGTTGTGGAGGGTGGCCCAACCTTGTTGGTCTCGGAGCTTTGGTAGCTACGAAGACATTGTCGGGAGCCACCAATTGAGTTGTGGTGTGTGCCCCGGCCTTGAAGCATCAAGTCTTGGTGGCTCGGTGCATTTGGTGAAGACCCTCCAACTTGTGGAGTGTGCTTCATCCTTGTAAAGGTTCTAGTTGTCAACCTCAATGACAACATAGTGACAAGTGCCTCACCACATCGGTGGTAAGACATAACGGAGATACGGTGTGCCATATCAAGGCTACTTGGTGTTTCACATTGGTGAACACCGCGCCGCTCCAACGGAGATTAGCTTCCATTGGGAAGTGAACTTCGTGATAAATCATCGTCTCCAAGTGCCTCGGTATTTCTATACCCGAGCTTCTTACTTATGCTACTTACTTTGTGATAGCCATTGAGCTTGAAGTTATATAGCTTTCTATCACCTAGTCGATTATATTGCTTAGCATAAGTTGTTGGTGCACATAGGTAAACCTAGCTAGTTTAGATTTTGGCTTGATAAATTAAACGTTAGTTTTATTCCGCATTTATTCAAGCCTTAACCGTAATAATTTTAAATCGCCTATTCACCCCCCCCCCCTCTAGGCGACATCCGTGTCCTTTCAATTGGTATCAGAGCGGGTTCTCTCTTTATAGGGCTTCACGGCCTAGAGAGTAAAGATGTCGTCTAGTGGTTTAGTGCACAATGCATCTTTAATATTCGATGGCACTAATTATAATGATTGGAGAAATTAAGGGATCTTCTTGATTATTATTTCCACAAGCCAAGTCATTTGGATTTATTGTCATATCTCATATCCAATGCTCCTTCTTGCGGTAACTTATATTTAAATTATATATACATTGAAAGTTGCTTGCTCCCTAGCATGTGTTAGTTTTGTTCCTAGCATGTGCTTGTATATGTTGTGCTTATTACTTACCTTGAGCAATCAAGTTTGTGTATGTTAATGTGCGCTCCATATACGTGTAAATTTTGTGTTGAGTCCTTATTGGATCTTGTGTTGATTTCAATGGGATCTTTTGAGAAATTAATGGACTATCCCATTTTGGGGGAGTGATATGCTTTGTGCACTTCACTAACCTAAAAATGTGTGTATATGAGTAACACCACCTAGTATTGATATATCAAGATTATCTAGTAACTATGTGGTGTGTCATGCTCATGAGAAATTCAAATTCTATAATGTCTATTAATGATCTCTATTTGATTTTATTTGCCTCTTGTTAAGAATAAATGAATTATCACATTGTGGGGGAGCAATACGCTATGTGCATATTACAATCCCATAAAATGTGAACATTTGAGTTTTTGCCACCTAGATTTGATATTGTAAATTATTTTATTTCTATGTGGCATATTAGCTCGAACAAGTTCCAATTTGCTTTTTAGCTATCCTTTGGCTCTTGTTTGTGTGAGTTTTCTTGGTATGGTTTCTCTCTAATATGCATCCCTATATATTATTTGAGAAACGATTTGCTCCATATTATTCTAACCATGGCCTTGCCGATTGGTTTGAATGGTTGGAACTACCAACAAACCTTATTTAAATATGGTGTTTTATTTCTTATCTCTTGCCATATGTTTTATCTTGTGAGGATATTCTTGGATACCTCTATCATCGGGAAAATAATTCCAAATGGTCACTGTCCTTGGACAATCCATATTTATGTTTGTGGTAGAATATTTTTGATTATCCTTACATTGGCATTGGCTTTTAGTTGCCCCATCTATTGCCAAAATATTTATTTTGACTCCCATTGCCTTCCTTGCCTCTTGCATGGATCCTAATTTTTTCAATTGGTAGTGTTTAGTGTTGTAAATAAAATATGAAGAGTAATGATCCCTTGTGCGTGCATTTTGTATTCAAATGCAAATATCAAAATAATACATGAATCTTGGGGGAGCATTCCTTTTTATTTAGAACACTATCATATCTATCAATATTTGATCCTTTCAATTGGCATTTGATTTTTATCGTATGTGTTTATGGAAGACAAATCTTTTTCTCTTGATGCTTTGTGCCATCATGAAAAGTGTAGAGGGTGTTTGGTTTATTTGGTGTAACCTTGCTCTCTCTTGGGAGTCTTGCTTTCTCATTTCTTGTTTTTATGTTTATCCTATAGAATGAGAAAACCCTTTGAGCATGTCTCTTTCTTTCATCTTATATGCTCATTGGCCTTGCCTAGGTACCTTCAATTGGTATTAATTGGAATTTAATATCTCCTCCATAGATATTTGTTTCAATTGATATTTATTGTGAGAATTTTGATACCTTATTACTTTATTTTACTTTACTTGATTCCGGTCAAGTATTATCCTCTTCTTGGTATCGTGTCTCCTAGTTGGTATCTTATTTTTCAATTGGTGTCTTATCTCTCATGTGTTGTTTGATTTGACTCCTATTGATATCACACTTCATGTGTTGATATATTTTGGAATCAATCATATGTTGATTTGATTTTTCCTCAATCATGTGTTGATTTGGATTTTGATATAATTTGGACGACCTTTTTGTGTCACACTTTGGTGTGCTCTCTTCTTGGTTTACTTGGTGTTTTGTCCAAAGTGTATTTCATTTGGTTCTTGTAAGTCCATGCATGCATATTTATTAGTATATTTACTTTATGGCATGCTAGTCTTTCTTGATCCAATATATAGGGGATACTCCACCAAATCCTAAATCGGCTAAGACGTGCATGAAATTCAATTTCATATCTATATGCACATATTTATGTGGAGTGTTTCCTATGTATTGTAGTGTATCTAACTACTATGGAACCCAATGTGTTTGGGAACCATATTGTACTTGAATTATGTTTTAGGTACAATTGAGAAGCGTTGGATGCTTGCCTCATTCATAAGGAAGATGGTCTCACCATGTGATTTTAGGAGTCAAGCTATGATGACTAACAAAAGATCATCTTCGTCATCACCAATGCATCTCGGTAACAAGTATCTATCTCATGCATATCTTTCTTGTATTCAACCTTGTGTAGGTTGTCTCTTGGCATGAAAACATTAATGTGCAATTGTTGTAGTTTTGGCTTATTTCCTTCACTTGGTATATCCTTGTGATATGTGTGATGAAATTGCGAAAACCTTCCTTCAATTGGTATTATTTCTTTGTGATACTTGTTGCCTATCTCAAAGCATTTCCACTATCTCTTGTTCCCTTAGTGATATGTGTGATGCATTTGATGTGTTTGAAGTTCATTTATATACAATGAGATAAATTTGAGCTATGTGCTATGCTTTTAAGCAATAATCTCTTTTTGTATATTCATGACTTCCTTTTGGTTACCATAGTCTCCTTTTTTCGACCATTTTATATGTGCAAGTTTCTTTGTCGATGAATATGATTGTCTACTTAGAAACCTATACATATGAGAGAGGTCATCTCTTATTTGGTATCCTACTTTCTTTCAAGCCACCTTGTCTTTTATCTATAATTCTTTGGTGGCTCCAAGTTTGTATCGTGAGTGCTTGCTTTATTTCTATTCGCATCTTTGCTCACTCACATTCTATTGAAGATTCTTCTCTTCATGCTCATCACGGTGAGTATGTTGATTTTGTTGGCTAAGTGTTCTCACTTGCTCTTTGTTTTTTCGATTGGTTGTAATTTCCAATTGGTATCTTTGAGCTTGTGAACATTTTTTTTAAAATCTTCTTTGTAAGTTGTGTGTGTCACTACTTGATATATAACTTATCTCCATTTGATTAAGACTATGTGTCTTACCAAATTAATTGTCTTGTCACACACACATACTCTTGGTTGGGCCTTTATTGATAATTTCTTTTAAAATTGGTATCTCCTTATGGCTCAACCACATCTTTGGTGCAAGTGCGTTATTTTGCTTTAATGTTTACATCCTTGCACTTTGTGAGTGTTCTAGATGATTGTGGGGTAGTGAGGATTCCATATTTGTGCACTCCTCAATAGTGCATGAACATTGGGGAGCTTCTCTAATTTTATTTAGAACTCTCGGTTAGGATCTTCTTGATTGCTTTTCTCCTTGGTGGAGATGTTTAGAATGATTTCATCCTTTTGCAATCTTTGGATCCTCAATATAGTTTGATTTCCTCTATTATTCGTCAATGGATATGTGCTTTTGATTTCACTCATATCCTGAGAAATGCATACCTTGTGGAGGAACTCATATTATATTGGCCTTCTAAATTTTTCTTCCCATTTCGGCAATCTATGCCAATGGGGGAGAAGTTTTAGAGGGTTTAAGGGAATTTGGTCTTATGCTTTCGTTTGGTTCTTAAGCATTTGCCTCTCATGCTCATGCATCCTTGTCTTGCAAGGTTGCTTAATTCATTATATAAACCCTCTCAAAAGGGATTGTCATCAATTACCAAAATGGGGGAGATTGAAAGAGCATGGTTGCCCCCATGTGTTGTTTTGGTAATTAATGACAATCTCTATGGACTAATGTGTGCTTTGAGTTATATTTGTAGTGTTGGTCCATAAGGAATGCTTGAACTCCATATGTTGGAGTCAAGGCTAAAAGAAGAAGATTATATGTTGATCAAGGCTAAGTGCAAGTTGATCAACATACAAGATAAAGGTCAAGTGAAGATATGTCGAAGAGTGTCTCTCCCATCTTGGTGTATGGGGGAGCAATACGCGAGTCTTCACCAAGCGGAGCAAAATCAAGAAAGGTGATCCACTTGAGAGTAGATCAAGATCGTCATCATCTAGCTCAAGTGGAATGCGCAAGGAAAAGTATGATCTTGATAGGGTTTCTATTTCACCGGTCTCACGGTGTAGTTGGGAGACCGGGTTTTTAGATAGGTAACCGTACTATCAAGAGGGGCTCTCAAGTGAGCTTTAGCGTATCGGTCGTAGAGAGCTCAAACCTTTGCATCCTTTGCATCATCTTTATTGGTTCCTATTTGGCTCTTATCGTGGTGTGGTATTGGTGCTTGTCGTGCTTGTCATGACAAGGCCAAGGTCACCGAAAATGGTTTTCATATGTGTTCCCTATTGAGTTTTCGGTGTCGGAGATTTTGCCGGTCCATCTATGCGGAAGGTTTCACTCTTCCGTTTAGTAGCAAAATCTCCCTTGCTTGGTTTCAATATTTTCACTTGTTAGTGGGTAGCATTTGTCGTCCTCTTTCCAACAAAGTTGGTTTCACTTCATTCGGACTTCATTTGCAAAAGATATGGTTTTCCGGTTTTCAATAGAAAGGTTTTACCTTTCATCTTTGGGTTTTACCATATCCTTTTGAACAATGATGTTTCTCTGCATAATCTTGTAGTGCTCGTTGTGACGATTCCAACGAGTCCAAGATTATCAAAAACGGAGTTCGTATGTGGAAGATATTGCATTTCCGGTTTGCAAGAAAGAGGTTTAACCTTTCCTCATTTGTTATTATAATATATTGTTGGACTATGATGTTTTTCTGCATAATCTTGTAGTGCTTGTTGTGGTGATTCCAACGAGTCCAAGATTATCGAAAACGGAGTCCGGATACAAAAGTTATTGCATTTCCGGTATCGGACGTTTTCTAGACAGAAAAAGAAAAGAAAAGAAAGAAAGAAAAAAAAGGGGAAAGAACCTGGCCAGCCACTTGGCCGGCCTGGCTGGGCAAATGGCCGGGGCTCCTCTGTAGGGGTCCGGGCTAATGGCCGGGCTACGCAACGCCCTGGCCAACCATTTGGCCAGCTTGGCCGGCCTCGTGCCTTTTGCCTTCAACGGACAGAATTTTACCCTTCCTATTTAAGGGGTTTCTTCCCCAAATAAACACGACCTTTTGCCCAACTCTTGAGCTCATTTTCCTCCATTGTTGCCATCCCTTTGAGCTTTGCTATCTCTCAATCCCTCCAATAGTTCTTGCTAGTTTTTGAGGAAAAGAGAGAGGAGGTCTAGATCCACGTTTCCACCGATTGATTTCTCCTCTAAGTGAGGGGAACACTTTGGATCTAGATCTTTGGAGTTTCTTTGTGTTTCTCCTTTGTTCTTCCTCTCAAATCCCTCCCAAGCATTAGTTGCTTTGGTTGGATTCGGGTTGGAAGAACTTGACCACTTAGTGTGTTCTTGCCATTGCATTAATTGCATCGGTTTGAGTTCTCCACGGTGATTCGTGGAAGTGAAGTTGAGAAGCTTGTTACTCTTGGGTGCTTTGGTGCCCTAGAGCTTGTTCCTCTAGGTCACGTTGGTACCCTAGAAGGTTTGATTTCTCGGAGTCTTGGTGGCTTACGGGATTTGTTGGGAGCCTCCAATTTGGTTATGGAGGGTGGCCCAACCTTGTTGGTCTCAGAGCTTTGGTAGCTACGAAGACATTGTCGGGAGCCACCAATTGAGTTGTGGTGTGTGCCCCGGCCTTGAAGCATCAAGTCTTGGTGGCTCGGTGCATTTGGTGAAGACCCTCCAACTTGTGGAGTGTGCTTCATCCTTGTAAAGGTTCTAGTTGTCAACCTCTACAACAACATAGTGACAAGTGCCTCGCCACATCGGTGGTAAGACACAACGGAGATACGGTGTGCCATATCAAGGCTACTCGATGTTTCACATTGGTGAACACCGCACCGCTCCAACGGAGATTAGCTTCCATTGGGAAGTGAACTTCGGGATAAATCATCGTCTCCAAGTGCCTCGGTATTTCTATACCCAAGCTTCTTACTTATGCTACTTACTTTGTGATAGCCATTGAGCTTGAAGTTATATAGCTTGCTATCACCTAGTCGATTATATTGCTTAGCATAAGTTGTTGGTGCACATAGGTAAACCTAGCTAGTTTAGGTTTTGGCTTGATAAATTAAACGTTAGTTTTATTCCGCATTTATTTAAGCCTTAACCGTAATAATTTTAAATCGCCTATTCACCCCCCCCCCCCTCTAGGCGACATCCGTGTCCTTTCAATACTTACTATCCAAAATTTTGAGATTGTGATATGCATTGTTTCTCGACAAACTGTAAGTAGACCCTTCTATTTTAGAGAAAATTGCAGCAAACACCACACTTTGTGGCACTTGTTGCATAAAAAACACAAACAAAACTTTTTTCGCAGTGGACAACATATTTTTGTCTAATTAGTTGCACGTAACCCAAATAAACTGGTTAATCTCTATTTTTGGTTAATTACTTCGGGTAACACTAGGTTTTGTGCCAATTGTTACAACAAACATAGAAACAAAACTTTTTTTTTTGCAACAGACCACAATTTTTTTGTTTGATTAGTTCTACCTAGCCCAAGTAAGTTGGTTAACCTTGTTAACATAAGCCCATGGCATATCGTAATGTTGTTTTAATGGTGTGGCGACCAGCGTGGCCAAATACACCTGTGAGGCTGGAACTCGGTGTGGTTGACACTTGACACCACTAGAAGTGGACGAATCTTAAAACTCGGGGCCAGAGTAGCGAAGCGGCCGAGCCCCAGAACCCACACAAAGTGGAGACAAGGACAATGCGGCTCAGCGAGGACGACGCACCGCCGATGGGGAGGATGGATTGACATTAGAAAGGTTTTCCATTTGAAAAAAGATTAACCCGTTTATTTCATCTAGGTGCAACTAGTTAGACAAAAATGTGTGGTTTGGTGCAAAAGAGATTTTGTTCATGTGTTTTGTGTAGCATGTTTTGTGCAACTAGTTTCTCTCCGTTTTATGAAAATCAATACACACTCCAACTCGCATTTGTTGGTTGCTGACATATTCGCATGTAAACCCTTTTATTTGACGAAAATCAACCCGCGCTCCCCGGCTGGTTGGTTTCATAATGTTTAATTGAAATCTATGCGAAACCTCAAGGAAACATTTGTGAAACCTCTCGCTACGGCGCACTCATAATCAGTGCGTCGCCATCTTAGACGAAGCGAGTAATCGGTTTAGTTTTCGGGGAGGACTTCTCGCCTCCTCTCTCTGTGCCCCTCTTCTTACTTGTTCTGTGTTGTAATAACTTTATCCTCTATCAATGATGACATGCACATATACACGGTGGCAGCCACGTCAAAGAGCGTCTGTACATGCATTGATGCTGCTGTGGTGCATGCGGTTGGAGATATCCACCTAGCTAGGTAGTTCTTCTACCAGCTCCTCTCTCGCCGTCAGCCAGCTAGTATATATGTGCCTGTGTGGCAGGAAGCAGTGAGAAGGAATTGTATGTACGCGGTCAAGTCTAGTCAGGTCACGCAACAGGAGGCAAGGACCGAAAAGGAGTCGGCCGGAAGCTCGCACGCGCCTGCCCTCCCTGTCTGCCCACTCCCTTTTCACCAGGAAAGACGAGTATGCACGACGCGCGGGTTGCTAGGCGGAAAGCAAAAGGTCGGAGCGCAAGAGAGAAGTTGCCCCTCCTCGCGAGAGCGTGCGCCCCACAGTAACTAATTAATCACCGCTCTAACCCTGCGGCCCTGGTTACTTTGATCCCAAATCCGATCACTACACTACTCCGTATGGTCTGGGGCCTCCAAAGATCTGCACGGCAACCCCCAACCTTGTGAATGTCTGAGTGTCTGACGACATACTACTGCACCTTTCCATGCAAGATACAGATGGATATATACCGTTACCATCCTATGATCACGTCTCCTTTTGGTCTCAACAATACGTTTGCATTTGCATTTGGGGGCACAATCCTAATTAGCCAACCCATGAATAACAGCTATGTACAAACTTTTTTTTTTACAAAATAGTTTATCTTTTTCTGACTTTTGAAAAAAAAATATACGCCTTACTTTCACAAACGGAGGTAGTAGCTCGTTATTTTATTACACAAGTTTACAACTCAAATTTTTTTAGGCCACCGAAGAGAGATGCATTATTTAGGGGCGACACTGCCCAATTGGTGTGGATCACAAGGTTGTGCCATCTCTCGGCATCTCATCTGTGAGTGAAGACGAGAGGAGCTTTGGGTCTAGCCTATTCTCAGCAACTCCCCGCGAGTTCCACGCTCTTCGCACCATGGTCGAGAAGCGATGGCGACTTGCAGATCGGGCGCCATCGAAGAAGCAACTTGATCAACTCTGCCCATACGATCTTCATGCTTGCCAACGCGAGTCTTGAAAAGCAAAAGACTTACAAATATTCAATAAGGCAGCGGAGGTAAAGATATTGACAGCAGAATCTTTCCTCGAGTTCCACAACAAACACACAGATTCAATGCCAATAACTGGCACTTAAATGATATTCAAAACAATGGTCCAACAGCTGCGGGCAACCACGCCACACATTCAAAAAACAGGTGCGCGACCAACAAAAGACACGGATTAAATCATGGATATGTCGATGTTTCAGTAAATTATCTCTAGCCAACAATCTATTGTGAATAAGCAACCGCAGAAAAACACGAATACGTGCATGAACAGGAATCGCCCAAATATGTCGAGAGTGGGCAGGATTAATCCGACCAAAATTGGCAATTCCATACATAAAAGGAGGACGAGGTGTAGACTCCAGAAGTGGAATAATTCCAAACAGGAATATTTCCAAACAGGAGTATCAGAGCAGTCCTACGTACAGACGTTATCTTGATGTACTCGTAGCTAACTAAACAAACACCATGTTAATCAGGCCAGCTGAGCACTCCTGCTACTGTTGCTGCTGTAGGCAATTGACTACTACTTGTGCGCACAATGACCAATGTTATCCCCTAGTTAATGAACCCTAAAACAAAACAGCTACTCGTAGTAGTAAAAACGATCCTGTCATTCAGGCAGTAGGTAGGTGCAGAGACAGTACATCGTGCATTGAAATGGAAGGGAATAGAGGGGGAATGATGGCTTGTCGCCGCCCCGCCCAAGGTTATTCCCCCTCTGGCATCGAGATCTGTCGGGTGATTAGCTAGTGATCAGATCACGCATATATGTATACTGCAGGGTGGTAGTAGATGCCAGGGACAAAATGGCTGCCTGTTTAGGGATAAGGGCCACAGGACAAATCTCACTTGCCCTGCAGGCTGCACTTCTCGTTACGCTGCTACAGCACGTACGGTCCCTGAGGCTGAGAAGACACGCATTAATGAACAAAAGCCTTCAGATGGCCCATGTGGATGCACATCTACCGCATGAATAAGCATGAACGTATATACCCGGCCGGTGAATCGATTTTCAATCTGAAAAAAAAAATTTATTCTTCCTCTTGCGGGTTATAAAGTTATTTATAATTTCAGCATATCACTGCACGTACGGAGCTGCAGATACTTTTTTTAAATATGTGTGTGTGTGTGTGTACACAATTGAACTTCATTTTCAGACATAAGTCGGCTACTAGTAGTGATCAACAACGTATGCGAACAAGATGTATGTAGGGTGACGGTAATTTCTAGACTAATGAACCAAGATAGATAGATATCCGACACGTACGGGCTAGTTTTTCTTATTATCAAGGGTTTATCCCCTTGGAGTTGGAGGTGCAGCAGGTAGGTGCACGCAGGCAGGCAGCTGGGTAAGCTAGCTAGCTAAGGTGAGCAGTGACAAATAGTAGCGGCAAAGTGGATGATGGGGCTAGCACGGCACGGCAAGCCGCCAAGGACAAGACTGCTCCGTGTTTAGGGGCAAGCGCCCCAGGACAAACAACAACGCGGGGGGCAACCTTCGCTTTGCCAGCCAGTGCGGGGGACTCACTCCACTCCACTCACTTATAATGATACTGCTAATAAAGTGGTAAATTCCACGGCCCCGCTTCGGCTGCAACGGAACAGGCAGCTAGAGGCTAGACGGAGAAAGAGGAAGCTGTGTGCTAGCTACGTGCTCTCTGGAAGTGTACTGATTGCTCCACCCCGTTAGAGCCTAGCTAGTCAGTCAGTCGTAGCATCAAAGTGAGCGCCGCTGCAGTGCATGGCATGGCATGGCATATTGGCATGGCGACGGCAGCTTTCGACATTTATTTTTCACCTCGGACCACATTCTCTGTTCCCATACTTTCAGTGCCATCGGTAAAACAACCCTACCCCACCCCACTCCACTTGGCGATTAGTGGTAAAAAAAACAGAGATGAGGAGGTGCCTAGCTACTGTTGGCAGCGAGAAGCACCGGCTACATGTACAGCTACCACGCAATCCAGGTTGCATGGGCTAGCTGGTGAGCTAGCTAGGCAAAGAGGAGTATGTGGTTACTGGTTAGCGGTAATCTGCACTCTATCGAGGCTAGCAACTTTCCTCGGTGCTCGATTCGACGTCCTAAACACATTAAAAATGTACAAAAGAATGATGGCTTGCCAATTTTTTGAGACTTTGCAGCGCCAATAAACTTGAAAATATCTCCACACAAACAAAGGAAAGAAAGATGGAACCTTATCCTGCCATCATGGTTAGTTTGGGACTGATGGCCACTTTATATTTCTCGATTTATCTTTATGTTGCGCATTGATCACAATGCCACATGCAGGTTTGCCACTACAGTTGATAATTGGTCTTATCTTGAAGCAACCTGGCGTGAAGTTCGTGGTATAGTCATCCGTATTTCAGAGGCGTCCCGTGTCAAGCTCAATCCTGCTGAGCATCGGAATTCTTGAGTTTCACACTTGTGAGCAACCCTTTACTTGAGAAATTAGATGTCGCTTTTCGCTCATAGAAGAAAAGAAGAGGTCAGATCGTGCTGGTAATAAGATTTCCCTGTGCTAGTTTAGCTCGATCGTCATAACGTCTGTTCTATTTACATAAAGTAGCACCTTCGTACCGCTTCGTCTCTGATCACCAGGAGAGAGGGATCGGATCTGCTCGTCTCCCGTCGGCACCGCCGCAGGTCTGCCCCGCCTCTGTGGCCTTCGGGCCATGGAGGTGCGGTGGATCTCGGCCGGCGGGAGAGCTCTGTTTTCCTCGTTTTAGTGTTCAGATTTGCTGGGGCGGCGCTCTGTTGGTGGCGGCGACGCTTCTTGCAATAATGTCTCCCCGGCTTCAGCCCCATCTCGGCGGAGATGTCGAGAAGCTCGTGGGAGTGGTGTGGTTCTCGAGGATTCCTTCTGGCGGTGGCGGACTCCGGATCGTCATGGAGCTTCATCGGAGGTTCATTCTTCTTTTTCGGCTCTGGGACGGATGTGGTCTTCTTGACCCATTTGGCGACTTCTCGTCCGCAACCAACAGGTTGGCTCTAGGTGGAGCGGCAGCGACGGCGCGCCGTCAACACAGTTTGAAGGTTGAGGACGAAGGGCATCTCAAGGATCTCGTTGTAATTTTCATTTTTATTGAGGTGTTCTGCATTGTTCGATGTTTCTTTTAATGCCAGAGTCCTTTTAAAAAAAAATATAGCAGTGACGTTTTCTTTAAAAAAAATGTAGCAGTGTGTTTCATGTGAAAAAACGGGTCTGTCATTGGCCCAATCCGCCTCATTCACGAAAGCGTGGATCTGGACTGAATGTTAGGCCCGTCTAAGTGCCACCAATAAAGGCCCACAAAGAGAAGAGGGGAGAACAAAACAATGGAACACTAGACAGAAAACCTTACCCGGACACTGATCCCGTCATGGCAGGACCAAATCCTTCCGCATCTATGGCGGTGGCGGCGGCGGCGGCCACGCCGGCGAGGGCTTGGTGGAGGCCGGATTTTCCAGCGACCGCCGCCGCTGCTGGCACCTGCTTCTTCCGCGCTGGAGAAAAGCGCTTGTGAGGCCTCTTATCTAAGCTCCGTTTTAATCAAGATTTAATTTCAGGGGTTTCTTGTCCAGTTAGTGCTCTGGATGAGGCCTCACAGCATGCTTTTTTGGGGGGTTAAAGTGGGATCTTGGGATTATTGAACCTTGGTCTTTGCAGTTAGTACACACTTTACTGTCAAGTGCTGTAGTTAAGCCTAATTAAGCCAGGTTGCTATTTGTTCTCCCCTCCATAAATCCATCAGTATATATATTATTTCACCTGTGCTCAAGTAAGTTAATACCCTCAAACATGACACTGTATCATTTCTTGAATGAACTGTGAACAACTGAGCCTGAAACGAATTCGAGTCTGAATGAAGCGATAATTGTACTCACAATGACACTAACTGAATAGCTACCTTTTACTTTCTCGTTAGCCTCTGTGACGTACTCTTAGTCCTCAAAAGCAGCAGTCTAATCTAGTGCTTCTGCAGTCACCTGCTGCCTCAACTGATTTTCTATTACATTTTATTTTTGATCGAGTATCTATCTGCCATTAGGTTGCTTCCTTTTCCTCTATCTCGGTTCAGAAACTCTATATCAGTCTTATCATGCCTTCTGCTTAATGGTTTACCTCAATGTCAGCGGTTTAAACTTAAAATTCAGGCACTGTTAGTAGTAGACAGTTTAGATTTCATTACTCTCACACCAATTATCTCCCTCTGAAATTTTGGAAGAAATTCGCATGGTTAATTTGCTGCTGACCATGTTGCAACATATGTTCTGCAACAGCACAGGGCTTCAAATGGCAACCACCCGTCTGGACCTCAAAGCAAGTACCCGCCTGCACGTCAAGAGCGGGGAGGCAGCAGAAGGAAGCCCGAACGCCGACACCGACACCGAGACTGCCGCTGTTGCTCACGTCGTTGTCGATGAGGAGACCCTCCGCCACGACCTGGAGACGGCGATCGAGGAGGAGGACTACGGTCGCGCCGCCCGCATCCGGGACGAGCTGCGCCACCTCCGCGAGGACGGCCGGTCATCCCTCCTGGCGGCGAACGCTCGGTTCTACGACGCGTTCCGGGAGGGCGACCTGGCGGCGATGCATGCCCTGTGGGCCAAAGGGGAGCACGTGTACGTGGTGCACCCGTCAGCGGGGAGGATCGCAGGGTATGAGACGGTGATGCGGAGCTGGGAGATGGTGTGCGACGCTGACTACGAGTTCCCGCTCCGGTTCGACCTGCAGGACGTGGAGGTGCACGTCGGGGGGGACCTCGGCTACGTGACGTGCCTCGAGATGGTGAAGACGAGGGGAAGCGGTAGCTGGGGCAAGCAGATTGCCACCAACGTCTTCGAGAAGGTGGACGGGGAGAGGCGGATGTGCATCCACCACGCCTCGCACCTCGACGATGATGAGTGATCATCCATTGTTTCTGGGAGGCGCAGGGAGGTTTTGCAGTACAGACATCAGCGTATAGAGATCATACCATACTACCCAGCAGCGTTTAAGAGACACTGGATTCTATCCTTCCCTATAGTTCTTGCATTTTTGTATCATACAGTACTTTTTGACGAATCAGATACCAAAAACCATGATGGATTGGCAGCGAAATGATAGTGGAGACGTCTTTTTCTTTTTCTTTCAGTATATCTGATCACAGCAACATGTGACATTAATTTTTATCCAGGAAGCAACTAATGAGTCGAAGCCGAAGACGGGAGTGAAATAGGGATATTTTTCACCTGATCTTTAGTACCCAGATAGCAAAGAAGAGGTAGAGGGTACATCGAGGAACAGCTGGTACCTAGAAAAGCAAAAGGTCTACAAAACTTGTTGAAAATGGAACTCCAATACAATCCTTACAGAATTCATGTTTTGACGATTTGCGCAAAGAAGAGGCAGAGGGTACATCGAGGAACAGCTGGTAACCAGAAAAGCAAAAGCTCTACAAAACTTGTTGAAAATGGAACTCCAATACCATCCTTACAGAATTCACGTTTTGACGATTTGCGAAAACAGCAGCAGAGTATAACTTATGCTCAACAAGGCAAAACGAGACACAAGTTCACATGACACAAAAATACAATTTCAAATACCATACTGGTAGAATACTTATGGGAGATCTGCAGTAGATATAGTAACTAAGTAGGCCTCGGTGCTGCCATCTCCACATGGAGGATAAGGTTATCATAACCATACCCATTGAGCTTGCTGATTGCCTTCTCAGCATCCTCCCTGTGGACAAAGTTGACAAAGCCAAAGCCCCTGCTATATCCAGTCTTCTGATCCACCGCAACATAGACACGGCTGACCGGGCCAAATGTGCGGAATAGCTCGAGGAGGTCAGGCTCACGGGTGTCCTCTGATAGATTGGTAACACGAACAGAGTTCTCGTCGTTCCTGCGCCTCATGTCATGCCCAGCATCTTGCACTGCGCCGGCCCTCAACCTCGGAGGAACATATGATCCCTTAGCAGCAGCAGCACCACCAAGTGCTGTAGGTCCCTCAGAAGTAGGAGGCATGTCAACGGTATCTGGTGCTGCGGCAAGGTCCTTGTAGGGGCACTTCGAGGTCCAGTGGTCACCCTTCTTACCACAAGTTCTGCAAACCATGAGAACAGCACCTCCCTTGCTTGCCATTGCCAATGGATCACCAGAAGCACTAGGTTCATCAGCTTTGCTCCCTACAATTAAATGAGAAGTTACAAATTAAGAGCACTGAGATAGAGCAAAGCTAGCTAGTTTAATGGACTTAGGAACAACAATAATAAAGTGATTATCAACTGCAAATTAGTACATTGGCAATATTAGGAAGTTACTCCCTCCGTATCAAAATATAAGATGTTTTAGCATTTCTCTTTCCATCCGTATGTAGACATGTTTTAGTGTATGGTAATGCAAGGTTATGTTTGGCTAGGCCACAAAGGAAGAAAAGTTAACATGCCCAATGATGAACAATCGTCATTCAGGAACTACTGTGCTATATAACACACAACATTTAACCTAGTCAAAACCAAAGTAACCATTAACAATAACAGCAGCGAAATAATAGAATGTCAACATTATTGGCGAGAGCAGGAAATCGTCTAAAGAAAAATGGAGAAACTGATGTTCAGGTTTCTGGCAACACCTCATTGCAGGAAACTGGAATGAGGAGAATGTGGGCACACGATAGTAATATCTTTGAATTATAATGCTTGTGCTCCAAAACAAACAGTGCATTAAAACTTCAACTAGGAACCCCATGGTCAGGCATTCTACATGGCCTGCACCCAATGTACTTCAATAGCCTACCTAACTCAAGCAGAATACAGTTACCCGATGACCCTCACAGACCTCCTGATCCAATTACAATCAACTGCTGCTTCTCACAATATATAACTGAACTTCGTAGCAGCTTTAAAAAATAGTATTCCGTCCAATTACCCAATACCAGCATTTGCTTCAACATACAATTTTGCTACTAATCTATTTACCCAGTACCAATCTATTTACCTTTCCTCCCAATATCTATCTCGATTGTTGCATACCAATGAGTTGAAATATTAATATACACATGTATTTCCTAGATGTACATGTAAGCACTTAATCGTATTACTTTGAGAGCATCAAAGCCAGTTCCCACCTAGATAGATTGCCAATCTCGATCCAACCTAATCTGACATAGGGTGATAGGGATAACAACAATCGATTCGAAACAGATCGATCGACGCAGATCTAAGTGCGGATTTATACAAGAGAATCGACGAACCTGGTGCGCGTGGGCGCTCGAGGACGATCTCCTCAGTGGAGACAACGGTGAGCCGCGCGCCGGCGTCGTCGCTGCTGGCGGCGTCGCCGAACTTGGCCCAGTTGCGGCGCTCGACGGCCGCCTTGGAGAGGCGCGCGCGGGCGAGCTTGCGGACGCGGGTGGTGGTGGTGACCTTCACCTTGTTGCCGTCGTCGTCGAAGCGGTACTCGATTGTCTTCTTGAACCCGTTCTCGTCGGGGCCGATGACGACGCGGGGCGGGAGGAGGAAGTCGAGGTCGCCCCCGTCGTCCTCCTCGAGCTCCCCCCATCGGATCTTCGCCGCCGCCATGGTTGTCGCTGGTTCGCTGGGCTCTAGGGTTCGGGGTGCGGCGATGCGGGCGGAGGAGGACCCTCTGGTTTGGTTGCGATTCGGGAATGTGCGGTCCGGATTGAAGTTTGCGGATGGATTTATTCTGGAAGGTCGTGGCGCCGGGGATGGGCTACAGAGTACAGACTAGGACTGAGTTTTTTTTTTTTTTTTTTTTTTTTTGACAAAGACTGGGACTGAGTTAATAGCATTAAAAACGTCAAATTTACCAAAAAGTACCATTTTATGTTTTCGGGACTTAAAATCATCATAAAATTTATTTATTTTGGTAAAAAATGCCAAAGACGAATTAAACCCGAATTGAAAGTTTGAAACCAGATCACAATACAACGAGTTTATGAATGAAAATTTTCACAGTAGGGGATCACAATATTATGTACAACCATGATTTTTTTCAGAATTTTTTGAAGTCAAAATTTTGCGGATTCAATTTTGTTTTTGGAAACCGAGCTACATGTAGCTCGGCCTCCATATCGCCGCACTCTCCATGTTGCAGCGATGATACCTCAGCAAGGTTATCCTGTTACAATCTTTTGTGCTTCAGGTCCTATTTCGACAACACGTCCTGCCAGGGATTTTCCCAGGTAGCACACTGTGTTTGGAGATTTCAGATTATCACCTATGTACGTCAACAGCTCATGCAGTTTTCAAAAACTTCAAGGTTAATTCATTCTGTGTATCTTTGTTTCTACATAATTTCATTAGAAATATTGAGATACAAAATTCGAGCATATTGAATACTTAAGTGAGTTCAGCAGTACATAATAATCCACATGGAGTAGTAACTAAGTAGGCCTGGGTGCTGCCATCTCCACATGGAGGATAAGGTTATCATAACCATACCCATTGAGCTTGCTGATAGCCTTCTCAGCATCCTCCCTGTGGACAAAGTTGACAAAGCCAAAACCCCTGCTAAATCCAGTCTTCTGATCCACTGCGACATAGACACGGCTGACCGGGCCAAATGTGCGGAACAGCTCGAGGACGTCAGGCTCACGGGTGTCCTCTGACAGATTGGTAACACGGACGGAGTTCTCGTCGTTCCTGCGCCTCATGTCATGCCCAGCATCTTGCACTGCGCCGGCCCTCAACCTCGGAGCAACATATGATCCCTTAGTAGCAGCACCACCACCCAGTGCTGTAGGTCCCTCAGAAGTAGGAGGCCTGTCAAGGGTATCTGGTGCTGCGGCAAGGTCCTTGTAGGGGCACTTTGACGTCCAGTGGTCACCCTTCTTACCGCAAGTTCTGCAAACCATGAGAACAGCACCTCCCTTGCTTGCCAGCGGATCACCAGAAGCACTAGGTTCATCAGCTTTGCTTCCTACAATTAAGTGAAGAGTTATAAACTAAGAGCACCAAGATACAGAAACGCCAGCCAGTTTAATGGACTTCGGAACAACAGTAATAAATTGATTATCAACAAAGCATTAGTACTATTGGCAATATCAAAAAGATCCATGTTATTGTTTGAGTAGAGGACAAGTGATAGCTACATAGACAGTATAACATCCATGGCACCGTAACGAAGGTTAAGTTTGGGTGGGCTACGAAAGAAATACAGTTAACATACCCCATTTATGAACAATCATCATTCAGGAACCAGTGTGTTGTGTATGCATAACAAACCTTTAACCTACTCAACCGCAGCATTCATTAACTTAATGTCAACATGATCGGCAATAGCAGGAAATCAAATGTAAAACAAAATGCAGAAAGTTATGTCGTGTGTTTCTGGTAACATAATCATCATATCATATGAAACTGGAATGAGAAGAATGTGGGCACTCTCCAATGACAGTAATGTATTAGAATCATAATTCTTGTACTCCAAAACCAACAGTGCATCATAACCTCAACTGGAAACCCCATGGGTTAAGCATTCTACATGGCCCGCACACAATGTACTTAAATCATCTACCCAACTCAAACAGAACAGTTATTCGAACATTATAACCTATGTAGACCTCCTGACTCAATTACATTCAACTGCGGCTTCTCACAATATATAACTGAATTTTCGTAGCAGCTTGCAAAACAAGTATTCTGTCCCATACCCAATACCAGCATTGCTTCAAAACATATCAATCAAAGAAAATTTAAGAGGCCAATGTTTGGTAGTATTTCCTAGCTTTGAATCTATTTACTGTTTTCCCAATGTCCACCTAGTTTAATTGCATACCAGCTAAATAATTACTATACAAATGCATTTCCTAGATGTTTATGTAAGCACTAAACATAACAGTACACCTTATTGTACATTTTTGAGAGCATCAAGGTCAATTCCTACCTATATTAGATATATCCCCAATCTCGATTCTATAATGCAAGAGTGGATAACATCAATCCAACCTGATTTGACCTAGAGAGTGCTGATGCAATGGGTCCGGTCCGGTTCGGACCTGTTACTGGACCTGCGCACCTCTAGCAAAATTCCAGGTCCAAGGGTCAACCCGCACCTCTTCTCATGTGGTAAAGGGTACCCTAGGTTCTGCCCTACTCTGACGGCGTCTATTGTTGGTGTTGCACTGCTGCTGCACAGTTCATTTTTTTTAACCAGGGAAAGGCCAAGGGCCTAGTCAGTGCATTGATTAATGTAGTGGTTTACAAACAGGACTCTCAGAAGAAACAAAATTACAACCCAGTCCTGTTAATTAGCACAAAGTACCCTAGTAGAAAGATGTGAAAAGCAATCAGGTCCCTGGCCACTGTTGAACTTCGAAGGAAACCGCCGCCGGCCGCCGTCACCATCGCCGGGGAACCAGCCACTTGGGACGATGACGTCGTGTAGCGCCGCCGCAGTTCCTGCACAGGGCCTCCTCTGCCACCACATGGCACCGGAATCAACGAAGCAGACCACCAGATAACACACCAGACAACCCGTTGCCGCCGCAGCACAAGGGGGTAGGGGCGCCATGCTCCTTGCTGTGAGCGCCTCCTGCTGCGTCGCGGCTTTCCGGCGGCTGGCCCGGTCCTGCGGCGGCGCGGCGGTGGCGTCCGTCTGAGCAGAGGTGGAGGTGCGGTTCGAACCTAGGGTCGAAAGGATCAGGATCACCATGGACCTATTTTTCTGTGGGTCGACCCCTTATCCTATTGGGAACAAAATCGAGGTCCGGGCCAGAGGTTCAACGGGCCGAACCGGACCAGTTGCATCTATACTAGAGAGTGCGTAGCAACACAGCAGTCGGACCGAAACAGATCAATCGACGCAGATCTAAGCGAGGATGCACAAAGAACATGGACGGACCTGGGGCGCGTGGGCGCTCGAGGAGGATCTCCTCGGTGGAGACGACGGTGAGCCGCGCGCCGGCGTCGTCGCCGCTGGCGGCGTCACCGAACTTGGCCCAGCTGCGGCGCTCGACGGCCGCCTTGGAGAGGCGCGCGCGGGCGAGCTTGCGGACGCGGGTGGTGGTGGTGACCTTGACCTTGTTGCCGTCGTCGTCGAAGCGGTAGTCGATCGTCTTCTTGAACCCGTTCTCGTCGGGCCCGATGACGACGCGGGGCGGGAGGAGGAAGTCGAGGTCGCCCTCGTCGTCCTCCTCGAGCTCGCCCCACCGGATGTTCGCCGCCGCCATGGTTATCACTGCTTCTCTGGGGCGCTAGGGCTCGGGCCTTCGGGATGCGGCGGTGTGGGAGGAGGAATGCTCTGTGGGCACTGGCCACTGGGTGGTTGCGACTTGGGGATGTGTGGCTCGGATTTAGTTTCCTGATGGATCTTATTCAGTGATGAGGTCGTGGGCCGTGCGTGTGTGGCTTGTTGGACCGTGGCCATATGATACGGGCTGGACTTCAGTTACTTTTTTTTTTGACATGGAACACTTGTATTTCACTAAGACACGTGGTCGGTCACCAGACAGGTTACATGGTAGCTCTCTAACCACATCACCTTATTCCTAGGAGTTACACCAAAACACCATGGCTCCCCCCATGATGATTTTTTGTTGAAAACCATAGGTAATCTATGGATTTGAGCCCTAAATATACCCTAAATTACCCATATGGCCCCCTCCAGCTTGTTAAACATGCAATTGGCCCCCCTTATAATCAATTCCTGGTTCCGTCCCTGCCTATAGGGGTATACACCACACGAGCATCTATAAAGTTCATCACGAGTTGGTACTTCATATCATTCACCAGGACGTCCAAGACGAGGAATTCGCGGGACCTCGCGAGCGTCCTGAGGGGACACAAACCCGACTTAAATTTGACCAGAAATACCGTACGGATAGAAAAAACGGATGTTGATCCGTTTGCGTCGACGCATTCAGCCGTAATTTTTACCCAAACGGACATAAACGGAGTGTGTCGAGCCAAATGGGTCGGTTTGTTGGAAATCCCCTAAACTACCAAGAGACTTTCCAGCAAGAATGATCGTCATGGTGTTTCAAACTCAAGTATGTGTTGGGTGTAGTTTGGAGATCCCCTAAACTACCAAGAGACTTTCCAGCAAGAATGATCATCATGGTGTTTCAAACTCAAGTATGTGTTGGGTGTAGTGGCCATATGGCACATTCTTGGATGCTATAACTTGTTGGGTTTAGCTCTTTTTTCGGTGTTTGGGATCTAATGATGTTTGTAATGGCTACATGGTATATAATTGGGTACAAAAACCTGATGGATGGCTGCCATTGATCATACTTTGGTCATTTTTTGTCATCTTCTCCTTTTATAACGGTCGTCGTCGCACCATGTCAATTTTTTCTGTCATGCCCTTGGCTAAAACAACCTGGCGTTGCGCTTATGTTGCTACGCTAGCTGTTAAGAGGGAATGTGCAAAAGTTCCTTCGATGTGGTAATCTGTGCAACGGGATGAACATCACATAGTGGGACCCTTTTCTAGGCGAAAAGGAATTTCTCCTCGGGCCCGGCCCGATCCCGGATCTTTGCCGCCGGTGATGCTGGTTGGGAAGGAGAGGGGGGAGGTGCTCGGTGTTCCGCTGTATATACTAGGATTAGGGCTAGTTTATTTTTGCTACTTGCTAGGTGTTCGGCTTGATGCCGGTCGTCGGCTTTATGCCGAGAGGTCGGTGCGGGGTCTCCATAGCCGGATCTGGCGCTACCTGGCGGTGTTCCTTCTTATCGTGGAGCTCTCACGGTGGGAGCCCATAGCGATGGTGAAGGGGGTCGCTGGAGCCTCCACAAATAAGGCTGTTGTTGGCCTCTTCTGGTTTCGGCGATTCTTCGTGGCTTCACTCCCTCCGGCCGGCCATGGTGGTGAGGGGAGATTGGGTGCAGCTTCGACGGTTCGCAGGTCTAGAGGTGGTATGTTGGATTTTCGAGCTGCCTGTTTCTTGAATAAACCAGATCTGGGTCTTTGGATCTCCCTTGTTCTATTGGTGTTGGTCATGGTGGTCAAGCCAGTGGTTGCGGGTGGTGCTCAGATTCTTGGATCTGTTGTGTGGAGTAGGAATCTCAAGGTCTCCCAGTTGAGAATGTCATCTGCTGAAGTACGTAGCATCGAGCACGACCAGGTAATTTGCCTCGCCACCGTGGTGGTGGCTGGATGCTCTGGTGTTGTAGTCTGGGAGGTTCATTCTGTTGCATTGCAGGCAAGGTTGGAAAATATTCAGATGGCCTCATTGCATGTGGGTGAGTTATATGGCAGTGATTTACACTTAATTGAGCATGATCTTCTTCTCTCAAGCTTTGGCTGCACAAGGTTACATTGCTGCGATTATGTGCATGGTGAAGATATTGTCCCCGTTGTTCGGGTTGATCCACTGGTGGTGAGCGACGATTCAACGGCGGGGACTCCTGAGATTGAGCTCGGTGAGGGATATTCAATATCTTCAGCTCATTTCTCTCCTACCTCAGGTGCATACGCCGGATAGACCGTTGGGAGAGCCACCCGCGGGGCATCAACCGGTATGGAGCATGGAGGCCATTAGAGACTGCAATTGCGACACTTTCGGATCCGGGTTGTCGACGGATGGTCGATCGTCGTTTGGCTTCTTTTGTAGTCTCCTGTGTCTTCACTATGTGTTATCGTCAAACTGTATTTGGGTTGTGCTTCTTAGCTTGTTTGTTTCTTGCTCTGCTATCAAGAGCCATGTACTGTGATCTTTCAATATTAATATATCTTTCTGTTCAAAAAAAAAAGTGGAAACTGCAATTTCCTCATTGTTTTCCCTCCACTGACTGAATTGGTTGCATGCAATGTGACACGTAATATCATTTGACCAAGATATTTTCTCATCTGGTTTTCATTCACATTGTAATGAAATTTTATTATTCAAAGCATTGGGAGCTGACAGAGGGAAATGATGACACGTAGTTGGATGTGGTCTTCCGAACCTCCCTACGGAACGTATTCTGTAAAACCAACGAATTGGTGAACCCGATGCACCCAACTTTAATTGACCACTTACATGTTTGCAAAAAAATCTAAAAAAGGTTTGTACACAGGTATTACTTATATGTAAATGTCACAAAATTTCAAATCTAAATTCATAACATAAAAAAAAAACCGACAATGGATAGTTACAAATGCAAGTTTGGCTTTGAATTTGGCCTATTATCACTATTGATAACAAATTACCATTTTCACTATTGATGTTATGTTTCAAATTTATACTTGAATATTTGCAATGCTGTATATTTATGTTAAATCCATGCACATACTTTTTTCAGATTTTTTTTTTAATAATTAGGTGGTCAATCGGACCCGGGTGCACCAATTGCCCCGTCAAACAGGATACGTTCTCACCTCCCTACTTTCTTTTGGCATCTGAACTTACCTTTGACTCGTGACAAGTTTAGTTAGCATGCTATTTTCTTTCCGATGGTAGCCATGTAGATTACTATGTAACTTAGATTTTCATGTTTAATTCTACACAACACATTTCATAAATTGATGGAGAATTTATGTACAAGCACGTCGCATAAGTGCATATCAAATAATAATTTTATATGCCAACATATTTCAATACACACTATTTTACTTTCATTAGTGATTACTTTAACCAATATTATTTCAATACCAAGTAGAGAACATGCACACTTTATTAAATTTTGACCATGAAAAAATAGTCGCCATTTCAGTTTATACTTTGCAAATTTCTATAACTATGTTTACTTAATCATGTAAATACTAGAAAGCGCTATTGAAATACTTTCTCGGTCGTACACTTTACACAATTTTACCATAAATACATATATATTATATAGATTATGCATTGTAAAAAATAGTTCTAGCACAGACTTTTGCTATGTCATACCGTTTAATATCTTAAGTGATATTCATTATAACTAAAAAATATAAAAACTAATATTTCCATTTATGTGGTTAAATTATGTGAGAAAACAGAAAATTATACTCCATCCGATCCGAAATTTCTGTCGTAAGCTGCGTAAGAAGTTGAACTGTATTAATATTCTTTCCACGAATTTTTTGTCGGATCGGATGTAGTATATGTAATATTGTAGCATGCTAACTAAAATTTAGGTAGGTATAAAAGTTTAGTACAAATTATATTATTTTTATTTGCCCCATACCCAACTTTTCATTGGGACGGCCCTGCACGCACACCGGCACACGCCCGCGTGCGCCTCTATGTGTCCAGGCACCCCGGCACACGCCCGTGCGTGCTCGCCGCCATGTGGAGCGCGCGCCCTAAAGGACACGCCTATAGCCGCGACGCACACGTCGTAACCCCGCGCCGCACGTCGTAACCCCGCGCCGCACGCACTCACGGGATAGAGCGAGAGAAGAAGGAACACTTGCGGCGGAGTACGGAGGCAGAAACACATCTATGTGGGAGACCACCGTCACAGATCCGTCGTCCGTGTCGGTAGGTCTGAACTTGACCCAGCCGCAACGCTCCACAACACGTTGGACGAAGTCCGAGCTTGTGGACATTGCCGTCGTCGGCCACCCGGTACTCGATCATCATTTTGTAGCCGCTCACGCCGGGCTCGATCACTTAACGCGGCGGGAGGCTGAGGTAGTAGTACATCTCGCGGGAGACGCCACCCTGACGGCCGATCGACGCCATCCCTTGGCCGCCTTACCCTCCTCCATGGCTAGCTCGCTCGCTTAGTCGCTGTTGTCTGGTGACCTTGGAGAGAGATTGGACCACCTGCGTGGTTTGGTCGGTTGGGGGTTGGGGTCTTCGGATCGACCGTCTTCGGGTCCTTTTATCCCTATGGTGAATCTGGGTCGGAGTCTGCTCAACGCAAGTTGTGCTTTTAAGAGAAAACGGCCTTGTGTCTGCCCGTTCTAGGCCAGGTTTGGCGGTTTGGCCCCTCTTTGCTTGTCGGAGTCACTCTAGCAAGGACGACCTTCCCAAAGGCTGGGCCGCACGAACGAGCTAGAGCGAGTCAGGACGTAGACGAGCGAGTGAGAGTGTACCGCGAGTCAGAGCATACGCGTCTCCTTAATTTTTTTTCTTCATTTGTTCTCTCGTGAGTATTTAAAAAATAGAAGAAATACATAATATAAAATACGATACGAGGAGAAAGTATAAGGTGAAAACCAGAGTACAAACAATGGAATAGAAGAGTACATGAAAACTTGAGTACGGAGTGCAAAATCTAGAAGTATAAAAGCCAAATTATAAAAATACACAGAAAGACGGAGTACAAGTACACATACGCCAGAGTAAGTATACACGTTTGTGCATGTGAGTTGGGGCATTGGCGAAAGCTTTGCACGACATCGTTTGTGCCAACGCCGTCTTCGGATGCCATTCTCCTCCTAGCTTGGAGGTCTCATTGTGATTCATGTTTTTGCTTGGCTGTGGTTCGGATCCCTTGGATGGCGAAATGGACGCGTGTGGACTGTTGGTCTTGATCAGGTTCAGTGTCGCTCCCTGCAGCAGCGAAGGGATCAAGCAAGCTTCATTAATCTAGTGCTAGGTTTAGCTTTATTTGTGCATCATTTGCGGTTCTTTGTACTTTTGTGCTTGTATTTCGAAGTTGGCAATCCATCATGTCTTCGTAACTCTTGTGGCCAGTTGTGGTTTTACTAATTTAAATCCAGGCTCTTGAAGCCTTCAGTTTAAAAGTACACAATACATGGGAAGGCGGAGTACAAGTATATGGGAAGGCGGAGTACAGATACATGTAAGTTGTGCAGTGAACAATGACCCTCTAGGCCTCGGTTGCGTGTTAATATAGTTGGGAAAAGCCCCCAACATGGCGTACAAGAGTTAGACACGAGTCCGGTTGGTATACTATACCATACCGGTACGTGTCCTCAGATTACAACTCTAACACCCTCCCCCCCCCCCCCCCCCCCCCCTTAATCTTAACCTGGACATAGAGGTTGAGATTACGTCTAAATTCTGCTAAAGCATTTACAGGTAATGTTTTGGTGAAACCATTTGCCACTTGGTCCTTGTTGGAGATGAACTTGATATCAAGAGACTTGTTTGCTACTCTTTCTCGTACAAAATGATAATCAATCTCAATGTGTTTGGTCCTGGCATGAAAAACTGGATTTGCAAATAAGTAGGTAGTGCCAAGGTTGTCACACCATAAATAGGGACGTTCCTTTAAAGTAACACCAAGTTCACGAAGCAACGCCTCAACCCAAATCAACTCAGCTGTAGCATTAGTAAGGGCTTTATATTCAGCTTCTGTGCTTGAACAAGACACAGTAGCTTGTTTTCTGGCACTCCAAGAAATCAAATTAGGACCAAAAAATATTGCAAATCCTCCTGTAGATCGCCTATCATCTAGACAGCCTACCCAGTCTGCATTAGAAAAGGCACTAAGAAGTGTTGAGGAGGACCTTTGAAAAGTGAGACCAAGCTTAATTGTTCCATGAACATAACGAATAATCCTTTTAGCAGCTGTCCAATGCATAGTAGTAGGAGCATGAAGATATTGGCAAACTTTGTTAACAGAGAAAGCTATATCAGGTCGTGTCAATGTCAAATACTGTAAAGCACCAACAATGCTTCTGTAATTTGTGCTATCCTCGGGACCAAGTGGATCACCATCAGTCAATGTTAATTTATCCTTGACAGACAGAGGTGTTGGTGTAGACTTGCAATCACGCAAACCCATCTTTGCAATAAGATCACGTGCATATTTCTCCTGTATAAGAACTAGACCAGAGGTTGTGTTGGAAACTTCAATGCCCAAGAAATAATGCAGATCCCCCAAATCTTTGAGCGCAAAATCCCGGCGCAAGTCATCAAGGAGACCAGAAATAGCCTTTTCAGAGGAACTAGTGACAATAATATCATCAACATAGATAAGCAGAAATATTGTGATACCTGACTTTTGATAAGTGAATAGAGATGTATCAGACTTAGAAGAGTGAAATCCAAGATCATATAACTTGGCACTTAGACGAGCAAACCAAGCCCGTGGCGCTTGTTTTAATCCATATAGCGCTTTATCAAGCCGACAGATGTGATGTGGAGCACTTGGATCTTCAAACCCAGAAGGTTGTTTCATATATACTTCCTCTTCCAGAACACCATGTAAAAACGCGTTCTTGACGTCTAGCTGACGAATACTCCAGCCACGAGAAACTGAAAGTGCTAACAGAAGACGAATAGTGGCTCCTTTGACGACGGGACTAAAGGTATCTTCATAGTCTATACCATACCATTGCTTAAAACCTTTGGCGACCAAGCGAGCTTTGTATCTGTCAATGCTACCATCTGCACATCGTTTGATCCGATATACCCATTTACAGTCAATGAGATTTTTAGTGGAAGTAGGAGGGACAAGGTGCCAAGTATTGTTCTTCATGAGAGCATCATACTCTTCTTCCATTGCTTCTTTCCAGATGGCATCACTGAGAGCATCATTAATATTCCGAGGTTCTCCTGTGGATGTTAGCAAGCCATGTCGAGTAGTACCATATCGAATAGTGCCATCTGTATAGATACGTGGTTGTCTGATACCTTTTTGTAATCGTGTACGTGGTTCAGACACAGGAGGCGGTGCAGCAGCTGGTTGCACAGAAGATCCAGTCGACGCACCGTTGTCCACAGACGCAGGAGATCCGGTGGAACTGACCTGGTGAGACGAAGCCATAGAAGATCCTGGGCTTGGAGCAGATGGCGACGCGGGCACACGCGCGGGAGGCTGGCGCGCGCCAGGACGCGGTCGGCTGGTCGGGGACCCGGGCGACGTGGCAGCGTGAGACGAGCCAGGCGCGGTCTGCGAGGGCGGCCGATCCGAGGAGGATTGCTGCTACTGCAGCACTTGATCCAAGGGTGATTCTGGCAGGGAATCTTCATCAGAGTCCGTGCCACCTGTTGTAGCTGTTATTTCATGTGCTGATAATTCAGTTTCAGCACTTCAAAGAACAAACGATGTCGCCTAGAGGGGGGGTGAATAGGCGATTAAAACTTTTCCGGTTTAAGACTTGATAATTATAGAATAAAACTAGGTGTTTAAATTAACAAGCCAACAACCTAATAAAACTAGGCTCACCTATGTGCACCAACAACTTATGTTAAGCAAGACAAACAACAAGGTGATAGCAAGATATAAAACTTCAAGCACGAAGGCTATCACAATGTAAATTGCATAAGTAAAGAGCTCGGGTATAGAAATAACCAAGGCACACGGAGACGAGGATGTATTCCCGAGTTCCTCCTTGTTAAGGGAGTACGTCTCGTTGGAGGGGTGTGAGCTCGCCACAAAAGGCCTACTCAAGACGCCACAAAGGCCTCACCATATTCTCCGATGAACCTCACCCTAAGGGTTACGTTCACCTTCCACTATCGGAATCCTTCAAGGCGGAATCCGGAGCCTTTACAACGATCTTGGGGCACACACCCACAACTCAATCGGGGGCTCCCAAATCTTGCCCGAAGCTTCACAACTCGAAGTATTTGCGGCACCACCAACCATCTAGGGTACACAATGCACCCAAGAGGCACAAGCTCTTGGGAACACAATGCACCCAAGAGTAACAAGCTTCTCGAACTTCAATCCCGCGTATCACCGTGGGGAACTCAAACCTATGCACTGATGACCCACAAGTATAGGGGATCTATCGTAGTCCTTTCGATAAGTAAAAGTGTCGAACCCAACGAGGAGCAGAAGGTGTTGACAAGTAGTTCTCAGCAAGGTTTCACTGCAAGCACTAAAAGAGAAAATGTTTTTGGATTTTTAATTTAAATAACGAATGAAGAACAAGTAAATAAAAGAGTGCTACAATAATTGCAGCAAATAGCTCAATCCTTTTAAGCTCAAATGACAGGCCGGTTGTGTTACTTATGAAGATTAAAACGTTCTCGAGGACACATGGGAGTTTCTGCCTAGCCAGTTTCATTGCACGCCGGTGATTAACCTTCAATGTTTTGATAAAGTGCTGTGTGGGTGGACCTATGCTAATGCACCGCCCTTACTTGGACAAATACATACTTGTGATTAAACCCCTTGCAAGCATCCGCAACTACAAGAAAGTAATTAAGATAAAAACCTAACCACATCCTTAAACTCCGAGACCCTACGCTCCCTAGTGCACTAGTTCACAAATTGGGGTTTAGGTTTCTGTCACTCCTGCAACCCTACCATAAGCAAACTAAATACACTATGCATTCCCCTAGGCCCTTTGAAAGGTGAAGTATCATGTAGTCGACATTCACACGATACCACTAGAGGAATAACACCACAACATAAATCAAACCATTAAATATTACTCAACATTATGCAATTACTAGCAACTAGGCTTTCCCCATGTCCTCAAGAACCAAACGAACTACTCACAAGACATCATATAGATCATGATCAGAGGTGATATGAATAAGGGCAACAATCTGATTGTAATGATAATTCACCGATAAAACTCTCAAACATCAACTACAAGTGGTAATCAACGCCCGGGATATGATTCCGATGAACTAATAGCAACACAATGATAATTGTTACAACGAGATGAGATGGGATGACGGCGGTGATGATGGTGCTGATGGTGGAGATGATGTTGATGATGATCCCGATGATGCTTGGCGTGATGGCGATGACGATGGCGGAGATTCCCCCCCCCCCTCCGGGAGGGAAATTCCCCGGCAGATTTCTCCCTGTCGGAGCTCTTCTTCTCTCTGTCTGGTTTCCGCCTCGTGGAGGCGGAGGAAAAAATCCTCGTCGATGCCCCCAATGTTTTTAGGTCAAGGGTGAATAATACGCCGAAGGGGAGCCGGAGAGGGGCCACAGGTGAAAGTGCATGGTTGCCCCCATGCATCGTTTGGTAATTAATGACAATCTCTATGGACTAATGTTTGTATTGAGCTACATTTGTAAGTGTGTCCATTTGAGTTGCTTGATCTCCATTCATTGGAATCAAGGTTAAGGGAAGAAAAGATGTGTGTTGATCAAGGCTTTGTGCGGGTTAATCAACCCTTAAGTCCAAGTGAAGATATGCCGAAGAGGTGCTTCTCCCATCTTGGTGTATGGGGGAGCCATGTGTGAATCTTCACCAAGCGAAGCGCAATGAAGAAAGGTGGTGCGTCTTGAGGGGTTGAAGATCGTCTTCATCGACCTCAAGTGGTTTAAGCGCAAGGCGAAGGTATGATCTTGATAGGGTTTCTATTTTACCGGTCTCATTATGTTTAGTGAGAGATCGGGTTATAGGATAGATAGCCATACTATCAAGAGGGGCTCTCGACCGAGTATCGTGATCGTATCGTTCGTGGAGAGCTCAAACCTTTGCATCCATGCAATCATCTTTATTGGTTCTTATTTGGCTTTTATCCATGTGAGAATTTAGAGCTTGTGTTCATCTCCATACCAAGCTCTAGTTCATCAAAACGGATCTCATGAATATCTTCTTGCGTTTTTGATATCGGAGGTTTTACCGGTTTGTCTCTCCTACGAGAGGTCAAACTCTCTCCTTATGTTTTCCTCCTGACATGATAGACTATGATGTGTATATGCATGATCTTGTAGGGCTTGTGATTATCTTCGAAACAAGCCCAAGATCATAGAAAACGGAGTCTTGATGAAAAGCTTGTGCGTTTTCGATGTTGGAGTTTTTGCCGGTTCATCCGCTTGGAAAGGTCTCACCATTCCATCCCTTTGCACAATCTCCTTGGCTTGTTTCTATATTTTGACTTTTTGTAATGTAAGCTCTTGTCGTCCTCTTTCCAACAAAATTGGTTTCACTCGATTCGGACTTCATTTGCAAAAGTTATGGCAGTTCTGGTTTTCTGATGGATCTTGACCGGAGATGGTTCGGAGTCTCCGGCCCAAAGGACCCGGAATCTCCGGTCCTGTGTTTTTCACTGCCAAATGACTCTTTGTGGTGTAATATCTCTATCTTGTCTTAGCATCTGACCTAGTCTGCCAAAATTGCCTTCAGCGGTAGTACCGTTGGCGCAGCGGTCGTACCGCTCCAACCTGGAGCGGTGCCACAGCTGCCCAGCGGTACCTCTGGCGGTAGCACCACGGTGCTACCGCCAGAGGTACCACTGGGCAAGTTTTGGCTACGGGTATGGGGTTCGGTACCTCAGCGGTTGCAGCCTCGTTCTACCGCTGGGATGGCTTAGCCCTTGCGGCTAAGTGTCCACCGGTAGTATCGGCAGGACACCGGTTGTACCGCCACCTGGGGTCAGCGGTACCTCCCACAAGGTACCGCTGCCGCTGGAGTCGGTTTACACGCGGTACCGGTCCACATACCTATAGCGGTAGTACCGCTGCTCCAGCGGTAGTACCGCCGTGCAGTTTTTCTGCACATAACGGCTAGTTTTTGGGGGAGGCTATAAATAGCCCCCTTCTTCCCCCAAGTACTGGCTGCTCGTTTTGCTCACTTGCTTTTCTCTCTCCTCCATTGTTGCTAACCTTGTGAGCTTGATTCCTCTCCATCCCTCCAATGATTCTTGCCAAACTTAGGGATTCAAGAGAGGAGATCTAGATCTACCTTTCCACCAATCAAAATCCCCTCTAAGTGAGGGAAACTAGTGGATCAAGATTTTGGGGTTGCTTTGTGTTCATCCCCTTTGTTCTTCCTCTCGTATTCCCCCCAAAGCATTTGTTGCTTGGTTGGAATTTGGGAGTGAAGGACTTGACCACTTTGTGTGTTCTTGCCTCTTGCATTTGTTGCATTGGGTTGCTCTCTCCACGGTGATACGTGAAGTTGAAGGTTGAAGAGCTTGTTACTCTTGGGTGCATTGTGTTCCTAAGAGCTTGTTGCCTCTTGGGTGCATTGTGTACCCTAGACGGTTGGAGGTGCCGCGAAGACTTCGAGTTGTGAAGCTTCGGCACAAGTTTGGGAGCCCCCAATTGAGTTGTGGGTGTGTGCCCCAAGAGAAGTTGTAAAGGGCTCCGGAATCCGCCCCGAAGGATTCCGATAGTGGAAGGTGAACCAATTCCTTGGGTGAGGTTCATCGGAGAATAGTGTGAGGCCTTTGTGGCATCTTGAGTAGGCCTCTTGTGGCGAGCTCACACCCCTCCAACGAGACGTACTCCCTTAACAAGGAGGAACTCGGGAATACATCCTCGTCTCCGCGTGCCTCGGTTATCTCTATACCCGAGCTTTTACTTATGCACTTTACTTTGTGATAGCCTTCGTGCTTGAAGTTCATATCTTGCTATCACCTTGTTGCTTTAATTGCTTAGCATAAGTTGTTGGTGCACATAGGTAACCATAGCATATTAGGTTGTTGGCTTGGTAATTTAAACACATAGTTTTATTCCGCAATTATCAAGCCCCTAATTAGAAAAGTGTTAATCGCCTATTCACCCCCCCCCCCCTCTAGGCGACATTCCGGGACATAGCTTGTTCTTTTAACAGGACCAGGGGTGGGCCCCACCCGCGGCCTAGGGTGGACCCGCGGCAAGGGGACGCCCCTGCCCCCTGTTGCTCGCCTCTTCGCCCCTTCTGGCTCCGTGACTTATTTACCGAAATATTATGCTCTGAATTTTCCTGGAATTTTTGGGGCTTCCGAAGTCAGGTGTCTTGACAGGTACTTTTCCAGCTGATTCCAGGCTCCGGCGGATGCATCTCCAATAATTGCCAAACATGCGAAAGGGGATAAAATAACATAAGTATTGCATCATAATATGAAATATATCAATTAATAAAGATAAATTATGATGTAAAATAGTGATGCAAAATGAACGTATCATGCACCAAATGCAAAAGGCAAGAACACACTAAGTGGTTAAATCCTTCTCTCCAAAATCCAACCAAACCAACTAATGCTATGGAGGGATTTAAGAGGAAGAACAAACAAAGAAACACTAAGAACTCCAAAGTCTATATCTACTAGGTTCCCCTCACTTAGAGGAGGAATGGATTGGTGGAATGGTAGATCTAGATCTCCTCTCTTGTTCCCCTAAAAATGGGCAAGAATCATTGGAGGGAAGTGGAGGAATCAAGCTCTCAAGTTTGCAACAATGGAGGAGAGAGAGAAAAAGTGGGCTGCCAACTCTTGGGGAAGAAGGAGGCTATTTATAGCCTCCCCCAAAATCTGACCGTTGGAGCAGCGAGGGGCCGAAACTTCCGCTGCATACACCGGAACTTCCGGTGGCCCGGAAATTTCCGGAGCAAACCTCCGGTGCAAAGATCCGGACCCCCTCCAGAGAGAAAACGCGAAAACGACTTAGCCAAATTTTCTTGGACCGGAACTTCCGGACCAAATGCCGGAAATTTCCGAGGAAACTTCCGGGGCAAATTTCCGGAACCCCTCCAGAGAGAATCGCCGAAAAGACTTAGCAAAAAAGCTCAGATGAAAATATGGGCCGGAACTTCCGGTGCTTGTGCCGGAACTTCCGGGGGCCAGAATTTCCGGCCTCCGGGCCAGAACTTCCGCCCCACTAAAAAACTACAGAAAGAGCAAAACGAAAACGGCATATCTTTTGCATCCAGACTCCATTTTCGATGATCTTGGGCTCATTAGAATCATAACGACGAGCTCTACAAGGATATACAGAAAAACATCATAGTCCAACAAGGGAGGATAAAACCAAATGGAGAAAGGTAAAACCTCTCTATGAAAGACGAACTGATAAACCTCCAAAACCAAAAACGCAATAGGAGACGCATATGAAAACCGTTTTCGGTGAACTTGGCCTTGTTATGAAAAGCACGACAAGCACCAAGACCACACCACGATAAGAGCCAAATAAGAACCAATAAAGATGATGCCAAAGATGCAAAGGTTTGAGCTCTCCACGAACGATACGAACAAGATACTCGGTCGAGAGCCCCTCTTGATAGTACGGCTATCTATCCTATAATCCGGTCTCTCAACTAACATCATGAGACCGGTAAAATAGAAAACCTATCAAGATCATACATTTGCCTTGCGCTTAATTCACTTGAGCTTGATGATGACGATCTTTGTCTTCTCAAGATGGACCACCTTTCTTGATTGCGCTCCGCTCGATGAAGACTCACAAATTGCTCCCCCATACACCAATATGGGAGAAGCACTCTTCGGCATATCTTCACTTGGACTCAAGTGTTGATCAACTCGCACTTAGCCTTGATCAACAAATACTCTTCTTCCCGTAGCCTTGACTCCAACAAATGGAGATCAAGCAATGAAAATGGACACACCTACAAGTAGCTCAATACAAACATTAGTCCATAGAGATTGTCATTAATTACCAAAACCACACATGGGGCAACCATGCACTTTCAGCACTATTTTCTGGGATTTCTTCACCATTATATTCAGGCGCATCTCCATCCGGCAAAACTTGTATATTGTCAGTAATAGGAACAATAGGCATGTGGTCATTAAAATGCAATCCCTCACTATTAGATGTCGTTGGTGATAAATCAGAGGGAAGAAGAAGGATTTATTCACGGAGCCGACGACCAGCATTAGGATTTAGTTCGGCAAAGGTAAAAACATGTTCGTCGAAGACAACATCACGAGAGATGTAAACTCAGCCAGTGGAGATGTCAAGGCATTTTACCCCTTTATGATGTGGACTATATCCAAGAAAGGCACACCGTTTTGAGCGAAACGCAAGTTTGTGTTGGTTGTAGGGGCGAAGATTTGGCCAGCACGCACAGCCAAAGACTCGAAGAGCTTCATAGTTAGGCTTTTGGTGGAGAAGCTTTTGAACGGGAGATTCAAAATTAAGCACCTTAGAGGGAAGCAAATTGATAAGAAATGTGGCAGTGAGAAAGGCTTCATCCCAAAATTTCAAGGGCATGGAGGCGTTGGCAAGTAAAGCAAGACCAACCTCAACAATATGACGGTGTTTTCATTCAGCAGAACCGTTTTGTTGATGAGCATGTGGACAGGAGACATGATGAGTGATGCCAACTTTTTGAAAGAAAGCGTTTAATTTTTCATATTCACCACCCCAATCAGTTTGCATGGTGATGATTTTTCGACCAAATTTTCGTTCAACAAGTTGCTGAAAATTGAGAAACACTTGGTAGACTTCAGAACGGTTCTTAAGCAAATAGATCCATGTGAATTTACTATAATCATAAATGAAACTTACATAGTAAAGATGTTTGCCAACAGAAGCGGGAGCAGGACCCCATACATCAGAAAAAACTTGTTCCAAAGGAACAGTGGAAACACTAGTAGAGATCGGATAAGGTAACTGATGGCTCTTAGCTTGTTGACATGGATCACAAACATATGGATGTGTTTCAGGCAAATATGACAATTTATTTTTCCTAAGGACTTGTTGAACAATAAACGAAGACGGATGTCCTAAGCGACGATGCCACGTAGATGAGGTGGGCTAGACGGTGATGAAGGCGTGCTTGTGGGATCCGGTAGAGACTGGTAGAAGAGGATAGAGCCCACCATGGCAAGGACCTTTAAACAGAATTTTCTTCGTGGCCTGATCCTTAATCAAAAAGAAGAAGGGATGTAACTCAATAAAGGCATCATTGTCAAGAGAAATTTTATGTGCGGACAGTAAGTTTTTAGCAGCACTAGGAACATGCAAGATATTATTTAGATGAAGCGGCTTGTGAGGGGTATGCAATATAGAGTGACCAACATGCGTAATGTTCATACCTTTGCCACTAGCATTGTGGACTTGCTCTTGACCATGATAATTCTCCCTAGTGTGAAGCTTGTGTAGATCTCTCGTGATGTGATCAGTGGCCCCACTGTCCATGTACCAGTTGGTGTCAACTCCATAGGCACCCTCTTGATGTCGATCATCATCATCATCATCATTGTTATCAGAGTAGCGCCACCAACACTCATTGGCTGGATGTCCATACTTTTTGCATATCTGACATGTCACATCTTGTGCCTGTGACGGAGTCCTGCCACGTCCACGGCCACCACCTCATCCTCCTCTGTTTGGAGCACGTCCTCCTTGACCACGACCACCACCATATTGATCTTGGCCACGGCCATACCGATTTCGACCATAGTCCTGTCGGCCACCTCCTCCTCCATAATTCTGGCGGGTACCATCAAAGCGACCACGCCCACCAGTGTTAGGACGAGAAAAACCACCACGAAAGGCAGCGTTGGCTGAGGAGGTGAACGAGCCAACAAGCTGACCACTCTCGGCCAGCATACGCTGACGATGCTCAAAGGATGTCAGTTGAGAACACATGTCCTGCAGGGTGGTACTAGGAACAGAATTGATTGATGCAACAATGGGGTTAAAATCTCCATCAAGACCATTGAGGATATAGTTCTTCAGCTCATCATCATCAACTATTTTTCCTGCTGCAGCAAGCTCCGAAGCAAATCCTTTCATCTTGGTTATAAACTGCTAAGCTGTCATGCTAAGTTTCTTTGTGTTGGCAAGGGCACCACGCAGCATGTTGATACGAGATCTGGACTGTGATGAGAAAACGTTGGTGATCTCCTTCCAAACGTCGGCAGCATGCTCAAGATCAAAAACCTGAGCAAGAACATCTGGTGACATGGATTTATTGAGGAATCCAAGAATAGCTTGATCTCTGGCGTTCCAAACCGAGTAGGCCGGATTGGGAATGACTTTCTTCTCTTCATCTTCTTCTTCTAGGGTTTTGGACGGAGCTGGATCGGAGCCATCGAGCAGCCCCATGACCTCGGCACCGCGAAGGGATGGAAGGATCTGTGCCCTCCATACGAGATAATTGTCTCTCGTGAGTTTCTTCGATAGCGGGCTCCTGAGGGCAGCCGCCAGCGACGCCGCAGCTTAAGACGATGCCATTGCTTGATGCTACGATCGCTTGATCGACAGGCTTGTGGGTGCTTCGCGCGATTACTTGAATTGTCGGCTGGTTTTCCTTCGATCGGCTGGTGCTTCGATGCGAGATCGGCGTGTGCTGCGATCGGGGGCTAGGGTTTTCGAGCTAGACGGCGGAAGAGCCTCGCTCTGATACCATGTAAGTTGTGCAGGGAACAATGACCCTCCGGGCCTCGGTTGCGTGTTAATATAGTTGGGAAAAGCCCCCAACGTTGCGTACAAGAGTTGGACACGAGTCCGGTTGGTATACTATACCATACCGGTATGTGTCCTCAGATTACAACTCTAACAATACAAGCTATAGTACAAGTATACAGAAGCCGGAGTACAAATATACGGAAAGGCGGAGTACAAGTATACAAAAGGCGGTTTCCTGGGAATTTATCTTCTAAGCTTGCTGGCTTGAGTTGGGTCGGAATTTTAATCCTTGCTCCTATTCTTTAACCATTGGGCTATAATTTTGGATAGGCCTGGGTCTATTCCACTGTGAGTGTCAAATATGGCCTCAATTTGGTACTGTGTGGTTTTAATTGAATTCAGTTGGTTGTTAGTGTCAATTCGATTTATAATTTCTCAGTTGGCTTATTTGAATTTTATGAACATGTCTATTCATAGAAAGGGGTCGAATCTTTCAAATATATCGGTGGTTCTATGATATTATCACTACTTGTGTACCTTTATATGTTTTTTTTTTGGAAAATTTCATGAGCAAATTATCACACATTTATACTTCAAATTTGAATTCTTTCATGACTTAGGCATAAGGACATTCAAATGGGCGAAAGTAGCTAGAGAAGCTATAAATTTGTAATATATGGGAATTGTCAATTAAATATGGTCTATTTTGTGTGAAAATTGGAGTGTTTACCATTTTTCATTATATTAATTATTTGCACTTGCTTCACAAAAAACTATTTTTGACACTTAGAAAATAGAAAATAATACTTTATAAATAATTTAAAATTTCAATTTGAGACTATTGTTTAGTTTGGTTAAAGGCACCTTTATACCAAAATAGAACCCATTATGATGATTTTTTGTATGGTGTATCGCGCACTTCTTTTTTCAATCGTTTGTGATTGACTTCTACATCGTACACTTTTTTTCTTCGAAAAAACCGTGTGCGGTTGGTTGCATCATACACCCTTTTATTTTTCAACCGCACATGATGTGCGAACATCACACACATTTTTTTTCACAACAGTATGCGATGAGTAATTTGTTATAGTTTTGCAAAATGTTATGTGATTAGGGGTTTTTAAATTGCCTGATGTATACTAGTGGTACGTGCGTGCTGACAATTATGACGTGACCGTTGTGGCTTTTATTCGTGTCAGGGTGCCATGCTCTAGCGGCATATCTTTTTTTTTGAAATAAAAATAATATATTAAGCTAGCAAGCCGCCTCATTAAAACCTTGCAGTCCCCTCAGCTACCCTGGTAAGGAAAATAGTGCATCTGAAACTTGCTGCTTCAAGCATCCACAATAGTTACATCGTTTATTACATCAGCCATAATGAAACTAGGGGGATCACCATCCCAAAAAACAAGAGAGGTTTGAATCAAAAGCATAACGATCTAAATTGTGCGCCACCCGGTTTGCCTCCCGGTTGCAGTGTTGGACCGTGATCACCCCAATCCTGGATGATCTCAAAAACAGTCAACTAGTATAGCAGTATACGGGCTCCAAATCTCAATAACACCAGTGTAGGCTTGAACCAGTTCTAGAGAATCAGTCTCAATTGTAACAGGAGAGCATCCTAACTGTTCAATCAACATAAACCCCTTCTGTAGAGCCAGTGCTTCAGCTGTAGTCGCATCTAATAAATTTAATAAAGGCCAAGCTACAGCCTCACCTTTATCATTACGAAGAACAACACCAGCCGCTCCCTCACCATTTAGAGAAAAACATGCATCAGTATTTATCTTATAGGAATGGAGAGAGGGTTTTGTCCACGATATTTTATGAGCCACCGTAACTTTGGACGCACCTTGGTAGTTTGCTGCCAAGGCTAGAATTGCAAAAGCCGAACGATTAGGGGGTGCAATTATCTCACCTTTAACTGCTTCTCGACGTTGCCACCAAATATACCAAGACCCCACCGCAATTTCTTCCTTGAACCCGGTATTTTCCAAAGTCACAATCTTCGGTTCTTTATTCCTAAGAATTTCTTCCATGATTACCGAGCCCGATCTATCCACCGGGAGGACATCATCAATTGCTTCAAGAACTCCCATAGCTTCCCAAACTTGCCGAGCTCGGGTGTAGGTAAACATCAAATGTTTTATATCTTCCGGCCCCTGTTTACAGATCAGACACTAAGCCGTGGTTTTGATATGTCTATTGGCAAGAATTGCCAAGCCTGGGATTGTGCCATGTAGGGCTTTCCAAACAAATTTTTTAACCTTGGCTGGCACTTTAAGCTTCCATAAAATTTCCCAAACCGGATTAGGACGTGAGGATCCTTGTCCATCGGTACGATTAATTTTCTGTCCAAAAGTATGAGTCCACCAGGCATAATATGCAGAACAAACCGAGAACGTGTACGATTTGGACAAATGCCAAGCCACAAAATCTTCAGTCATGTTTTCATTTAGAGGTATACTTAGAATTCTTGCTGCATCAACAGTGTTGAAAATATTCCGGACCAATTGTTCATCCCAACCATGAGTGTTCGGATCAATCAATTCATCAACCGTTCTCAAGATAACATGTTGTCTTGGAGTTAGAATCATTCTCGACGGGCTGCCAGGCACCCAATGATCTTCCCAAATCTTAATCGATTCACCATTACCAACTCTCCAAATATGCCCCCGCTTGAAGGTGTTCAAACCAGCAATAATGCTCTGCCATGTAAAAGAAGAGCCTTTCTTGGGACCCGCCTTCAGGATATTGCAGTTAGTATAATATTTTGCTTTTAAAACTCTTGCACAAAGGGAATCTGGTTGAGAGATCAGCCTCCAGGATTGTTTAGCTAACATAGCTAAATTAAATGAATGAAGATCTCGGAAACCCATACCTCCATATTTTTTCGGAATACACATGCGCCACCAAGCCATCCAATGCATACGCCGGTGGTCCACAGAATCACCCCACCAGAAGCTTGACATAGCATCCGTCATCTCCTTGCATAATTTCTTAGGGATTTGGAAAACTCCCATTGCATAAACTGGGATAGACTGAATAATAGCTTTTAGTAATGTCTCCTTTCCTCCCATAGATAAGATTTTTTTCATTCCAATTCGCAAGACTTTTGATAATTCTCTCCAACAAGTATACAAAACTATCACTTTTATCCAAGCCAACCATAGATGGTAGGCCTAAATATTTATCCGAAATGGCCTCAGTCATGATATTTGATACGTCTCCGACGTATCTATAATTTTTGATGTTCCATTCTTGATTATATATCAGTGCCACATGTTTTTATAATATTTTTATATCATTTTGGCATGATTTATGGAACTAACCTATTAACAAGATGCCCAGTGCCAGTTACTGTTTTCTGCTGTCTTTTTGTTTTAGAAAAGTTGTTCTGGGAAGTTTCTCGGATTGTGCTGATAATTTACAGCAATTATTTCCAATATGAAACAAAGAAGGAACCCGAAGGACGCCCGGAGGGGAGCCCCAGGGGCTCCAGACGCCACCTGGCCGTGGCCAGATGACGTGGATCACACGTTCGCTGGGAGACCCCAAGAGGAAGGTGAAAGAGCATGGTTGCCCCCATGTGTTATTTTGGTAATTAATGACAATCTCTATGGACTAATGTATGCTTTGAGTTATATTTGCAGTATTGGTCCATAAGGAATGCTTTGACTCCATATGTTGGAGTCAAGGCTAAAAGAAGAAGACTATATGTTGATCAAGGCTAAGTGCAAGTTGATCAACGTACAAGATTAGGGCATGTGAAGAAGAAGATCATTTGTTGATCAAGATCCTATGTTGTCCATGGTGGATGGCGTCACATGGTGATCATCTTTGTTGATGAAGATCCTATGTTGTCCATGTGGATGGCGTCACGTGGGATCATCATCAAGATAAAGTGTTGGTCCATAAGGAATGCTTTGACTCCAAGGCTAAAAGAAGAAGACTATATGTTGATCAAGGCTAAGTGCAAGTTGATCAACGTACAAGATTAGGGCATGTGAAGAAGAAGATCATTTGTTGATCAAGATCCAATGTTGTCCATGGTGGATGGCGTCACATGGTGATCATCTTTGTTGATCAAGATCCTATGTTGTCCATGGTGGATGGCGTCACGTGGGATCATCATCAAGATAAAGGTCAAGTGAAGATATGTCGAAGAGTGCCTCTCCCATCTTGGTGTATGGGGGAGCAATATGCGAGTCTTCACCAAGCGGAGCAAAATCAAGAAAGGTGATCCACTTGAGAGTAGATCAAGATCGTCATCATCTAGCTCAAGTGGAATGCACAAGGCAAAGAGCTCTTCGTTGCGATTCCAACGAGCCCAAGATCATCGAAAACGGAGTCCGGATGCAAAAGATATCGCGTTTCTCGTGCGTGCTGTTTTACTCTCTGTATCTCATCCGGAATTTTCCGGGTCATTCCGGACAGCTCGGAATTTTCCGGATATATTCCGGACGGATTCCGAGGTGAACCAGTTTTGCTCTCTGTTAGTGTTTCGGAATATTCCGGACCATTCCGGACCAATTCCGGACGACCACGAAAACTGCATAACGGTCAGATCTTGTTGACCTATAAAAAGGGGGCTTCTTCCCCAAAGGTTCCCTAACCATTAGAGCTCTTTTTCTCTCTCTCCTCCATTGTTTCAAGAGCTCAAATCACATAGATCTCCCAATCCCTCCACCCAAACTTGTTGATCTTTGGAGGATTGGAGGAGAAGATCTAGATCTACATTTCCACCAATCCATTCCTCCTCTAAGTGAGGGGAACCTAGTAGATCTTGATCTTGGAGTTTCTTGGTGTTTCTCCTTGGTTCTTTCTCTCAAATCCCTCCCAACCATTAGTTGCTTTGGTTGGATTCGGGTTGGAAGAACTTGACCACTTAGTGTGTTCTTGCCATTGCATTAGTTGCATCGGTTTGAGTTCTCCACGGTGGTTCGTGGAAAGTGAAGTTGAGAAGCTTGTTTCTCTTGGGTACTTTGGTGCCCTAGAGCTTGTTCCTCTAGGGCACGTTGGTACCCTAGACGGTTGTTGTTTTCTCGGAGTCTTGGTGGCTCACGGGATTTGTTGGGAGCCTCCAATTGTGGCGTGTGGCTCAACCTTGTTAGCATTCGGAGCTTTGGTAGCTACGAAGACATTGTCGGGAGCCATCAATTGAGTTGTGGTGTGTGCCCCGGCCTTGGGCATCGAGTCTTGGCGGCTCGGTGCATTTGGTGAAGACCCTCCAACTTGTGGAGTGAGCTTCATCCTTGTAAAGGTTCTAGTTGTCAACCTCAACGGCAACATAGTGACAAGTGCCTCGCCACATTGGTGGTAAGACACAACGGAGATACGGTGTGCCATATCAAGGCTACTCGGTGTTTCACATTGGTGAACACCGCGCCGCTCCAACGGAGACTAGCTTCCATTGGGAAGTGAACTTCGGGATAAATCATCATCTCCAAGTGCCTCGGTATTTCTATCCCGAGCTCCTTACTTATGCTATTTACTTTGTGATAGACATCGAGCTTAAAGTCATATATCTTGCTATCACCTAGTTGATCATATTGCTTAGCATAAGTTGTTGGTGCACATAGGTGAACCTAGCTAGTTTAGGTTTTGGCTTGATAAATTAAACGTTAGTTTTATTCCGCATTTATTCAAGCCTTAACCGTAATAATTTTAAATCGCCTATTCACCCCCCCTCTAGGCGACATCCGTGTCCTTTCAATTGGTATCAGAGCGGGTTCTCTCTTGATAGGGCTTCACGGCCTAGAGAGTAAAGATGTCGTCTAGTGGTTTAGTGCACAATGATTCTTTAATATTTGATGGCACTAATTATAATGATTGGAGAAATCGCATGCTAGATTATTTTCGGGACATTGATCCATGTATAGAGCAAATTCTAGATATGGGTTTTTCTCCTCTAGAGGATGAGGAAAATTCTTATCTAGATGATGAAGCTTCTAAAGTGATTTTCAAGTCTTTGAGTAATGCAGTTGCTTTGTCGATCTCTCCTTATCGGAATGGCCATGAGCTGTGGACCAAGCTTCAAGACAATTATGGTGTGTCCATGGATAGTGAGAATGATTGTTCTCACTCCACCTCTGGGCGTAATGAGTTCTCAACTTCTTCTACCTCACCTACATGTGGCAAGCCACAAAATAATGCAATGGTGAGTAGGGATAAATTTTGCAATAATGATAGTGAGCTTCTTTTAGATAATATTTCATCTCTATCTCATTGCAATGATTTATCTTTGGACTTAAACACATCTAGAACTATAAATGTTTCACATGCTTGTGTTGATAGTCCTTGCATATCTTCTAAATCATCAAGTAGTAATGATCATAACAATAATGTTGATGATGAAGAAGATGATGCTTACTTTAATAAGAAAGGTTTAATGGTTCTTAATGCTCTTTCAAAGAATGAAAATGCTTGTGAGAACCTACATGAAATTATGAGCACCCTTATTGAACGAGGGCTTACTATTGAAAATTTAGAAGCTCGTGAAAATGAAAGTCTTAGCCGCGAACGTAATTATGCGGACACAATTGCGAATCTTGAGCAAGCTCTCGAAGAAATCCAAACCACCAAGAAATCTCTTGACGATACATTTACTCTAGAGTTATCTAAAGTAAATGAAACCCATGATAGAGCTCTCAAGGTGGCTAATGATTTAAAATTAAAAATGATGAGCTTGCTGTTGAAGTTGTTAAACTCCTTGAGGCTAATGTGAAATTTGAAAAGGATGTCAAGTCCTTGGAAGATTCTCTTGCACATCTCACTAAGTCTCATGATCAACTCCAAGCTCAATTATTAAAAGAGCTTCCTACTTCTTCTCCCATTGCTATTAATGTTGATGCTTGTGCTACTAACTCTATTTCTTGTGAAGCATCCATTTTAAAGGAGAATGTTGAGCTAAGGGCTCAACTTAAATTGCTAACTAGCAAATATGATATATTGGAAGAAAGCCATGAGAAGCTCTCGAGCTCTCATGAAGATCTTCTCGTATCTCATGATAAGCTAAAGTTAGCTCATGAGGCTAATGCTACCAAGGTAATACCTAGTGAACCTCATGTGGACAATGGCACAACCTCTACTAAAAATGTTACAATGCCATGTGCTAGTCCTTGTAATTCTTCATCTCACACTAGTGGTAAATCATATGTTGAATTACATTTTGTGCCTAGTTGCTCTAACAATGAAGCCTCAACTTCCACTAGTACTTGTGTAGCTACTAACCTTGTAGGGAAGACTAAAGAGCACAAGGCACAAGCCACTTCTTTGAAGAAAGATGTGGAGAAGCGTCATAAAGGGAAGGCCACATTTGACAACATGTTGAGTGTGCAAAAATCCCCCAATGACAAGAGTGGACTTGGATTTAACTCCAATATCAAGAACAAGTCCAAGAATAGCAATAAGAAGGGCCAAGAACAAGTCAATCACTCGGCCAAGATTGTTTGCTTCAAGTGCAAAATTGAAGGGCATCATGTTAGGGATTGCCCAATGAAGAAGAAGCCTCTTAGTGAGAAGCAATTAGGGAAGCGGCCTATTGTTCAATCTCATGCTCAACCTCGGGTTGAACAAGGACCACCTCCTAAGAAGACTCAAGTCATTGCTCCTCAAGTTAAGGAGCCTATTAAGAAGAAAGAAAAGAGTCGATATTGCTACTTATGCCGTGAGAAAGGTCACTTGGCTTCTTCATGCACTAATGGTACTCTATCCAACCCCATAATAGTTGATGATGTTTATTCTCTTAGAAAGGATAGGGTTGGCAATGTGTTTGCCAAATATGTGGGGACTCAAAGTGGTGTCAAGAAAAGAACCATTTGGGTTGCCAAGCCTATTGTGACTAACCTTTTAGGACCCAACTTGGTTGGGGACCAACAAGCTCAAACTTGATCAATAGGTTGTGATGGAGGACATTGGAGACTTGGCTATCATTGAAGAATTAAGGGATCTTCTTGATTATTATTTCCACAAGTCAAGTCATTTGGATTATATTATCATATCTCATATCCAATGCTCCTTCTTGCGGTAACTTATATTTAAATTATATACATTGAAAGTTGCTTGCCTCCTAGCATGTGTTAGTTTTGTTCCTAGCATGTGCTTGTATATGTTGTGCTTATTACTTACCTTGAGCAATCAAGTTTGTGTATGTTAATGTGCGCTCCATATATGTGTAAACTTTGTGTTGAGTCCTTATTGGATCTTGTGTTGATTTCAATGGGCTCGTTTGAGAGATTAATGGATTATCCCATTTTGGGGGAGTGATATGCTTTGTGCACTTCACTAACCTAAAAATGTGTGTATATGAGTAACACCACCTAGTATTGATATATCAAGATTATCTAGTAACTATGTGGTGTGTCATGCTCATGAGAAATTCAAATTCTATAACATCCATTAATTATCTCTGGTTGATTTTAGTTGCCTCTTGCTTAGATAAAAAGAACTATCACATTATGGGGGAGTAATAAGCTATGTGCATATTACAATCCCATAAAATGTGAACATTTGAGGTTTTGCCACTTAGATTTGATATTGTCAATTATCTTATTTCTATGTGGCATATTAGCTCGAACAAGTTCCAATTTGCTTTCTAGCTATCTTTTGGGTCTTGTTCGTGTGTGTTTGCTTGGTGTGGTTTTTCTCTAATATGCATCTCCATACATTAGTTGAGAAACCATTTGTTCTATATTATTCTAACCATGGCCTTGCCGGTTGGTTTGAATAGTTGGAACTACCAACAAACCTTATTCAAATATGGTGTTTTAGTGCTAATCGTTTGCCATATGTTTTATCTTGTGAGGATATTCTTGGATACCTCTATCACCGGGAAAATAATTCCAAATGATCATTGTCCTTGGACAATCCATATTTGTGTTTTTGGTAGAATATTTTGATTATCCTTACATTGGCATTGACTTTTATTTGCCCCATCTCTTGCCAAAATATTTATTTTGACTCCCATTGCCTTCCTTGCCTCTTGCATGGATCCTAATTTTCAATTGGTAGTGTTTAGTATTGTAAATAAAATATGAAGAGTAATGATCCCTTGTGAGTGCATTTTGTATTCAAATGCAAATATCAAAATAATGCATGAATCTTGGGGGAGCATTCCTTTTTATTTAGAACACTATCCTATCTATCAATATTTGATCCTTTCAATTGGCATTTGATTTCTATCGTATGTGTTTATGGAAGACAAATCCTTTTCTCTTGATGCTTTGTGCCATCATGAAAAGTGTAGAGGGTGTTTGGTTTATTTGGTGTAACCTTGCTCTCTCTTGGGAGTCTTGCTTTCTCATTTCTTGCTTTATGTTTATCCTATAAAATGAGAAAATCCTTTGAGCATGTCTCTTTCTTTTATCTTACATGCTCATTGACCTTGCCTAGGTACTTTCAATTGGTATTAATTGGAATTTAATATCTCCTACATAGATATTTGTTTCAATTGATATTTATTGTGAGAATTTTTTATACCTTATTACTTTAGTTGACTTTACTTGATTCCGGTCAAGTATTATCCTCTTCTTGGTATCCTGTCTCCTAGTTGGTATCTTATTTTTCAATTGGTGTCTTATCTCTCATGTGTTGTTTGATTTGATTCCTATTGATATCACACTTCATGTGTTGATGTGTTTTGGAATCAATCATATGTTGATTTGATTTTTCCCCAATCATGTGTTGATTTGGATTTTGATATAATTTGGACAACCTTTTTGTGTCACACTTTGGTGTGCTCGCTTCTTGGCTTACTTGGTGTTTTGTCCAAATTGTATCTCATTTGGTTCTTGTAAGACCATGCATGCATATTTACTAGTATATTTATTTTATGGCATGCTAGTCTTTCTTGATCCAATATATAGGGGATACTCCACCAAATCCTATATCGGCTAAGATGTGCATGAAATTCAACTTCATATCTATATGCACATATTTATGTGGAGTGTTTCCTATGTATTGTAGTGTATCTAACTACTATGGAACCCAATGAGTTTGGGAACCATATTGTACTTGAATTATGTTTTAGGTACAATTGAAAAGCGATTGGGTGCTTGCCTCATTCATAAGGAAGGTGGTCTCACCATGTGATTTTAGGAGTCAAGCTATGATGACTAACAAAAGATCATCTTCATCATCACCAATGCATATCGGTAACAAGTATCTATTCCATGCATATTTTTCTTGTATTCAACCTTGTGTAGGTTGCCCCTTTGCATGAAAACTTTAAATGTACAATTGTTGTGACTTTGGCTCTTTCCTTCACTTGGTATATCTTTGTGATATTTGTGATGGAAGTGAAAAAAAATCTTTTTCTTCAATTGGTATTATTTCTTTGTGATACTTGTTGCCTATCTCAAAGCATCTTCACTATCTCTTGTTCCCTTAGTGATATGTGTGATGTCTTTGATATTTTTGAAGTTCATTTATATACAATGAGATAAATTTGAGCTATGTGCTATGCTTTTAAGCAATAATATCTTTTGTATATTCATGACTTCCCTTTTGGATACCATGGTTTCCACTTTATCAACCATCTCATATGTGCAAGTTTCTTTGTGGATGTATATCATCAATGATTTGTCTACTTAGAAACCTATACATATGAGAGAGGTCACCTTTTAGTTGGTATCCTAATTCTTTTGAGCTACCTTGCTTTTATCTATAATTCTTTGGTGGCTCCAATTTTGTCTCATGAGTGCTTGTCTCATTTTCTATCGGTATCTTTGCACACTCATGTATTTGTGAGGATCTTTGTCTTCATGCTTACCTTGGTGAGCATGTTGATTTTTATCGGCTAAATGCTCTCACTATCTTTTGGCATTTTCAATTGGTTTTAGTTTCCAATTGGTACCCCTAAGCTTGTGAACATACTCCTTTAAAAGATCTTCCTTTTATCTCGGTTGGGCCAATCCTATGTTGAATTTTTAAAAAAATTGGTATCCTTGAGTTTGTGAACATATTCTTTCTGAAAAATCTTCTTTGAAAGTTGTGTGTGTCAATACTTGATATATAACCTATCACCATTCGGTTAAGACTATGTGTCTTACCAAATTAATTGTCGTGTCACACACACATACTCTTGGTTGGACTATTCTTGATAGTTTCTTTTAATTGATATCTCCTTATGGCTCAACCACATCCTTGGTGCAAGTGCTTTGTTTTACTTTAATTTTTACATCCTTGCACTTGGTGAGTGTTCAAGATGAGTTTGGGGGAGTGAGGATTCCATATTTGTGTACTCCTCAATAGTGCATGAACATTGGGGAGCTTCTCTATTTTTATTTAGAACTCTCGGTTAGGATCTTCTTGATTGCTTTTCTCCCTTGAGGAGACGTTTAGAATGATTTCATCCTTTTGCGATCTTTGGATCCTCAATATAGTTTGATTTCCTCTATTATCCGTCAATGGATATGTGCATTTGACTTCACTCATATCTTGAGTAATGCATACCTTGTGGAGGAACTCATATTATATTGGCCTTCTAAATTTCTCTTCCCATTTCGGCAATCGATGCCAATGGGGGAGAAGTTTTAGAGGGTTTAAGGGAATTTGGTTTTATGATTTCGTTTGGTTCTTAAGCATTTGCTTCTCATGCTCATGCATCCTTGTCTTGCAAGGTTGCTTAATTCATTATATAAACCCTCTCAAAAGGGATTGTCATCAATTACCAAAATGGGGGAGATTGAAAGAGCATGGTTGCCCCCATGTGTTATTTTGGTAATTAATGACAATCTCTATGGACTAATGTATGCTTTGAGTTATATTTGCAGTGTTGGTCCATAAGGAATGCTTTGACTCCATATGTTGGAGTCAAGGCTAAAAGAAGAAGACTATATGTTGATCAAGGCTAAGTGCAAGTTGATCAACGTACAAGATTAGGGCATGTGAAGAAGAAGATCATTTGTTGATCAAGATCCTATGTTGTCCATGGTGGATGGCGTCACATGGTGATCATCTTTGTTGATCAAGATCCTATGTTGTCCATGGTGGATGGCGTCACGTGGGATCATCATCAAGATAAAGTGTTGGTCCATAAGGAATGCTTTGACTCCATATGTTGGAGTCAAGGCTAAAAGAAGAAGACTATATGTTGATCAAGGCTAAGTGCAAGTTGATCAACGTACAAGATTAGGGCATGTGAAGAAGAAGATCATTTGTTGATCAAGATCCTATGTTGTCCATGGTGGATGGCGTCACATGGTGATCATCTTTGTTGATCAAGATCCTATGTTGTCCATGGTGGATGGCGTCACGTGGGATCATCATCAAGATAAAGGTCAAGTGAAGATATGTCGAAGAGTGCCTCTCCCATCTTGGTGTATGGGGGAGCAATATGCGAGTATTCACCAAGCGGAGCAAAATCAAGAAAGGTGATCCACTTGAGAGGAGATCAAGATCGCCATCATCTAGCTCAAGTGGAATGCACAAGGCAAAGAGCTCTTCGTTGCGATTCCAACGAGCCCAAGATCATCGAAAACGGAGTCCGGATGCAAAAGATATCGCGTTTCTCGTGCGTGCTGTTTTACTCTCTGTATCTCATCCGGAATTTTCCGGGTCATTCCGGACAGCTCGGAATTTTCCGGATATATTCCGGACGGATTCCGAGGTGAACCAGTTTTGCTCTCTGTTAGTGTTTCGGAATATTCCGGACCATTCCGGACCAATTCCGGACGACCACGAAAACTGCATAACGGTCAGATCTTGTTGACCTATAAAAAGGGGGCTTCTTCCCCAAAGGTTCCCTAACCATTAGAGCTCTTTTTCTCTCTCTCCTCCATTGTTTCAAGAGCTCAAATCACATAGATCTCCCAATCCCTCCACCCAAACTTGTTGATCTTTGGAGGATTGGAGGAGAAGATCTAGATCTACATTTCCACCAATCCATTCCTCCTCTAAGTGAGGGGAACCTAGTAGATCTTGATCTTGGAGTTTCTTGGTGTTTCTCCTTGGTTCTTTCTCTCAAATCCCTCCCAACCATTAGTTGCTTTGGTTGGATTCGGGTTGGAAGAACTTGACCACTTAGTGTGTTCTTGCCATTGCATTAGTTGCATCGGTTTGAGTTCTCCACGGTGGTTCGTGGAAAGTGAAGTTGAGAAGCTTGTTACTCTTGGGTACTTTGGTGCCCTAGAGCTTGTTCCTCTAGGGCACATTGGTACCCTAGACGGTTGTTGTTTTCTCGGAGTCTTGGTGGCTCACGGGATTTGTTGGGAGCCTCCAATTGTGGCGTGTGGCTCAACCTTGTTAGCATTCGGAGCTTTGGTAGCTACGAAGACATTGTCGGGAGCCATCAATTGAGTTGTGGTGTGTGCCCCGGCCTTGGGCATCGAGTCTTGGCGGCTCGGTGCATTTGGTGAAGACCCTCCAACTTGTGGAGTGAGCTTCATCCTTGTAAAGGTTCTAGTTGTCAACCTCAACGGCAACATAGTGACAAGTGCCTCGCCACATTGGTGGTAAGACACAACGGAGATACGGTGTGCCATATCAAGGCTACTCGGTGTTTCACATTGGTGAACACCGCGCCGCTCCAACGGAGACTAGCTTCCATTGGGAAGTGAACTTCGGGATAAATCATCATCTCCAAGTGCCTCGGTATTTCTATCCCGAGCTCCTTACTTATGCTATTTACTTTGTGATAGACATCGAGCTTAAAGTCATATATCTTGCTATCACCTAGTTGATCATATTGCTTAGCATAAGTTGTTGGTGCACATAGGTGAACCTAGCTAGTTTAGGTTTTGGCTTGATAAATTAAACGTTAGTTTTATTCCGCATTTATTCAAGCCTTAACCGTAATAATTTTAAATCGCCTATTCACCCCCCCTCTAGGCGACATCCGTGTCCTTTCAGAAGGTATGATGCAGCAAAGCAGCAGTTTCCCTTGATTACAAAACCAAGGTTATCGGACCAGTAGGACTTGGAGAATGCCTTGCTAGGTGTCAACGGTGCCAGAAAAAGAGGTGTTGTCGGCGTGCTGACATGGACCTGCACACAATCATAAACAAACTAATTTGCCCCAACGAAACAGAGAGGTTGTCAATCTCTCCGGCTTGCTGAACACAAAGAATTAAATGTATGGATGTAAAATATGATGAGAGTGAAATATGACCAGCGAGAAAATGATGATGAAAAGCTATGAACATGGTTGTAAGCAATGTAGGAAAATAGGACCGGGATCCACAGTTCACTAGGGGTGTCTCTCCAAAAGATATACATGATGGACAAACAAATTACAGCATGGCAATTGACAGAATTGTGGGCGCACAACAAGGCTATCATAAAACAATATAGTTCACCGTTTCATCTAATATGGGCATTACGTCAAAATACATAGACCGTGTTCCAACTGCATCTATGACTAATAATCCACCTTGGGATCGCTATCCAGCATGTCACCCAAAAGTATTAAGTTGCAAGCAACAGATCATTGCAATAAGCAAAGTGCATAATGTAAGCAATGTAAATAACACAAGGAAATCACACCGCTATTTTCTCCCTAGTGGCAACAGCACATCTCTCGTCTTAATCGTTTCTGTCAGCCCGAGCTCAGACAAGAGAGGCATGAACCCACTATCTAGCATAAATACTCCCTCATACAACACTAATAATTACTTGGCCAAAGCATCCACTAGCATCGGAGAGCATGCAAGATCATAGATAAAACAGAACATATAGATGAACAAAAGCAATGACTTCCACAATTCATCGGATCCATGCAAACACAATCATGTAGCAGTTAGAGATAATATGATCTTGATCATGATAGGCAGCTCACAAGATCTAAACAATGGAGTACAAGGAGGAGAGACAACCATCTAGCTACTGCTATTGATCCGTAGTCTCGTGGTGGACTACTCACGCATCACTCCGGAGGCAGGCATGGTGGTGTAGATGCCTCTGGTGTCGATTCTCCTCTCCGACAGGGTGCCGGGAAGAGCTGCTGAACCCTCCCGAACTAGGGTTGGAGATGGCGGCGGCCACGGATGTCTTCTGGGAAATATGATTGACTTCTTAGGGTTTTTGCGTCGAGTGAGAATTTATAGGCAAAGAGGCGACGCGAGGAGGTGGGCCACCTGTCCAGGTGGCACCCTACGCGGCCTGGGGGGCGGCCAGGTGGCGTATGGAGCCCCTAGGGCTCCCCTCCGGGCGTCCTTCGGGTTCCGTCTTTGTTTCATATTGAAAATAATTCCTGTAAATTATCAGCGCAATCCGAGAAACTTCCCAGAACAACTTTTCTGTAACAAAACGACAGCAGAAAACAGGAATTGGCACTGGGCATCTTGTTAATAGGTTAGTTCCATAAATCATGCCAAAATGATATAAAAACATTATAAAAACATGTGGCACTGATATATAATCAAGCATGGAACATCAAAAATTATAGATACATCAGAGACGTATCAGCATTCCCAAGCTTAACTCCTGCTCGTCCTCGAGTAGATAAGTGATAACAGAATAATTTTTGAAGTGACATGCTACCAAACACAATCTTGATCATGTAATCATGTAAAGCATATGAACTGAATACATTGATCCAAAACAAAGGTTCATTGAATGAAACAAACAATGATTAACCAGGTGTAACATCTAAGCAAGAATTAACTAGAAAAGAGTACCTTGGAGATTTAAAAGTATAGCACTTAACAATGATTGATATCTCACAATGCAATATTATTTCAACAAAGGAGTTTGGCCAACACAAAGGAAGATTTAAGTTTTCAGCATAAAGCTTCAACTTGCAACTTGTTTATCTCAAAATAAAGTCAATACAAAGTTTTCACAGTTAGACATAAAGATAACATGAAGTAAAACATGAACCAAAGTTGATACCAAGTGATTGCTTGAGGGGGTTAAGAAGGAAGAGGAAGACTGACTCAACATAAAAGTAAAAGAAAGGCCCTTCGCAGAGGGGAGCAGGGATGAGTCATGTTCTAGAGCTTTTTATTATTTTTTTGATTTTTGACAGAAGTAAAACAATTTTCAGATATGCGTGCGTTCATCAACGATTTCACAGTAAAGAAACTAGCTAGTCCCCCACTTCAAGCAAGGCATTTAGACATGTGAGAGCGGCTGGTTTTAGAGGAATGAGTACATTACTCTTTCTCCTTTGTTTCACCACTAACCAATGTTTGAGCTGATTTCTCAGATTTTTATTGTGCGGAGGAGAATGGTGAGTTATATTTATATTTTGCTTAAGCCGCTCTCGGGTTGATTCAAGTGAGGACATAAACCATCAACACCGAGTGAAAAGGGGGGAAATGACCTTGCTTGTCACAGGTTATATCTAGCTTCCCACTGCTTCCTCGTGAGCTTAAAAACAGGGGCACAAAAAGGAGAATTTTGAAAGTTTTAAAGATAGCACATGAAAAATTTACTTGGAGTGGTAGGGAAATACCACATGTAGGTAGGTATGGTGGACACAAATGGCAAAGATATTTGGCTCGAGAAGTTGGATGCACGAGAAGTATTCCCTCTCAGTACGGAATTTTTGGGCTTAGCAGGATATCAAGCAAACACATAACATCAACTTGGTTCAATGAATGTCAACATATATGCATCATGCATAACCACTGGACTTCACACCGTCTACCTAGTTAGCCAAACAAACTCTTTGCAAAAAGAATATCTAGACTTTGAGAGCTACAAAGCAGGACAAACACCACAATTTTAAAACTTTACGGCAGTTCTTTACTAATCTATTCTTACTAGATGATCCACAAGTATAAGCATTAATCTACCTCATATCTCTAAACAATTGACAAGTATCAAAGATTCATGACAATGATCTGCAAGATTGAGCAGCACTTTTCACACTTCCTACATGATAATTTCCACTTCACCAAACACCAATCAACTTATTTGAAACAAAACTAAAAGGGTGAAACAACAAGAGCAATACTCCTAACTACAAAATCTAACAACTCTGAACAAGTAAGAGCTGAAGCAAAAATAACAAAGGCTAAACACTCAACACATATAAGTGAAGCACAGGAGTGTATAATGAAAAAAGTGGAGCGTGTCTCTCTCCCAAACAAGCATGCATGGATCCAAATTATTGCAAAGACCATAGAACTAAACACAAACAAACTGAAAGTAAAAACAAACTGATGCTCCAAAAACAGCACATAATGTGTAAAGGAATAAAAATATAGTACCATGAGAGAAACCGATGATTGTTGATGAAGAAGGGGATGCATTGGGCATCCCCAAGCTTAGATGCTTGTGACTTCTTGAATATTCAGAGGAGGGTCCATGGGGAGCCTCCCCAAGCTTAGTATTTTATCCCTTCTTGATCTTCCTTCATCACCTCGCACTTGGATACTTGAAAAATTCCTTCACGCAAAACTTATAGCAACTTCATTAGTGGGGTTAGTCCATAAAAACAATATCTTCCTTCAGTTCCAAAGCACATATCATGAACTTATTTTTTAAAACATTAGCTACTGTCACAAAGGTCTAAGTAAAGCTCCCGCTTTGTAAAAGAACTTCACTCTGCCCGTGAAAGAAGCAATGCAAAACTAATGATAGAATCTGTCAAAAACATAACAGACTGTAAAGATGAATTTGTTCGGGACACTTCTGGACCTCAAATCACAAAACTTAAAACTAGAGAAAGGTAGAAAAAACCCTGATTAGTGCTGTCAAAACTTTGCAGCCACAGATGACGTTCTGTGATATTTTGGATTTTCGAACAGTGAAGAACAGAAATCTGTTTCTGGACAGCAAACTCACCGATTAGTCATCCTCTCTTTAGAGGCTATTCTTGGCACCAAAAACCAAAAGAAAAAGATACAAGGGAGTTGTTACAAAAGTAAAATCACCCAAAACTCAAAGAAAAACAAAAGAAACAGAAGGTAAAATAAAATGGGTTGCCTCCCATAAGCGCTTTTCTTTAACGCCTTTTAGCTAGGCAAAAAGGGCAAATTCAAGTTTTATCAATAGGACCAAATTCAAAACCACTCTTTGGCTTAACAATGGAATCAAAAGGTTTATTTATCCTCTTACCAGGGAAATGTTCCATCCCTTTTTCCGGTGTAAATTGAAATTTAATATTGCCCACTCTCATATCAATAACTGCACCAACAGTTCTAAGAAACGGTCTTCCCAAAACAATAGGACAAGGAAGCTTAAAATCAAGATCCATAACAATGAAATCAACGGGAACATAATTACCATTAACCATGATGAGAACATCATCTACTTTACCCAAAGGTGTATGCGAAGTGGCATCAAGAAAATTCACATTTAAATCACAATCTTGTAGTGGTCCAAGATCAAGGACATCATATAACTTTTTTGGCACAATAGAAATACTAGAACCAAGATCACACAAAGCATTACACTCAAAATCATTCACTTTCATTTTAATGGTAGGTTCCCAAGCATCCTCTAATTTCCTAGGAATAGAGAATTCACATTTAAGCTTTTCTTCTCTCACCTCAATGAGAGCATTAGTAATATGCTTAGTAAAGCCATGTTCATTTTACTTGCATTAGGTGTTTTAGCAAGCTTTTGTAAAAAAATTATAACTTAAGTAAGATTAAAATTATAAAAATCAAGATCATTGTCATAAAAAAATAACAGGAGCATTATCACCTAAAGAATCCATATCATCAAAACTATTTTCAGCATTTTTATCGACAACAATTTCTGTGTTGACTTAAATTTTTGGGTTCTTTTTAGGTATGGTAGAAAATTGTCCAACTCATATTCTTTTACCATTAGCATACTTAGGTGCTGTAGATGACTCTAGAGCATTCAACATTTTAATATCATCATTAGTACAAATAGTTAAAACATTAGCAACCTTACTATTTTCAGCAATTTCAGCCTCTTTTTCTTCTCTTTCCCATCTAGCATGTAATTCAGCCAACATTCTTATATTATTTTCAATTGTAACTTGTATGAAATTTAAAGTTTTATGTTCCTTAACATCATGAGGCAAAAAAAATTATTTTAAGGAAATCAACTTCATGAGATAAACTATCAACTTTAATAATGAGATTATCAAGTTTCTCTTCAACAATTTTATTGAAAGATTTTTGTGAAGTGATAAATTTTTTAAGCATGCTTTCAAGATCAGAGGACACACCTTTATTATTGTTGTAAGAATTGCCTTAATTTGAAGGATAAGGTTTATAGTTATTATTACCAAAGTTGTTCCTATAAGCATTGTTGTTGAAGTTATTTTAACAAAATTAACATCAACTTGTTCCTCTTGAGCAACCAAAGAAGCTAAAGGAACATTATTTGGATCAATAGGAACTTGTTTGCTAGCAAGCATAGACATAATCATATCAACCTTGTCACTCAAAGAGGAGATTTCCTCGATAGAATTTACCTTCTTACCACTAGGAGCTCTCTCGGTGTGCCATTGTGAATAATTTGCCATCATCTCATCCAAGAGTTTTGTTGCAGCACCTAATGTGGTGGACATGAAGGTACCTCCAGCGGCCGAGTCCAATAGGTTCTTTGAAGAAAAATTTAATCCTGCATAAAAAGTTTGGATGACAATCCAAGTAGTGAGTCCATGAGTGCGACCGTTTTTAACTAGAGATTTCATTCATTCCCAAGCTTGAGCAACATGTTCATTATCAAATTGTTTAAAGTTCATAATGTTACTCCTCAATTGTATAATTTTTGCAGGTGGGTAATATTTCCCAATGAAAGCATCTTTGCATTTAGTCCAAGAATCAATACTATTCCTAGGCAAAGACAATAACCAATCTTTAGCACGTCCTCTTAAAGAAAAAGGAAAAAGTTTCAGTTTTATGATGCCGCCCTCTACTTCTTTATATTTTTGCATATCACATAACTCAACAAAGTTATTTAAATGAGAGGCGGCATCATCACCACTAGCACCAGAAAATTGCTCTTTCATGACAAGATTTAATAAAGCAGGCTTTATCTCATAAAATTCGGCTGTAGCAGCCGGTGGAGCAATAAATGTGCATATAAAGTCATCATTATTCATGCTAGTGAAGTCACACAACTTGGTGTTCTCAGCTGAACTCATTTCCACAAGATAAAAGCAAGAAACTAAGCAAAATAAAAGTAGACTAGTTACTGGATTTTTTTTTGTGTTTTTCAGTTTTAGAGCAAACAAAAGGCAAAACAAGACTAACAAAAAATATACCAAGCAAGAAAATAACAAAGTAAAGTGAAAGGATGTGTGAAACTCCCCTAGTTGAAGCTTCCAAGTCCACGGCAACGGCGCCAGAAAAAGAGCTTGATGATGTGGATCACACGTTCGCTGGGAGAATCCAAGAACAAGGTATGATGCAGCCAAGCAGCAGTTACCCTTGATTACAAAACCAAGGTTATCGAACTAGTAGGACTTGGAGAAGGTCTTGCTAGGTGTCAATGGTGCCAGAAAAAGAGGTGTTGCCGGCGTGCTGACGTGGACCTGCACACAATCACAAACAACCTACTTTGCCCCAACGAAACAGAGAGGTTGTCAATCTCTCCGGCTTGCTGAACACAAAGAATTAAATGTGTGAATGTAAAATATAATGACAGTGAAATATGACCAGCGAGCAAATGATGATGAAAAGCTATGAAAACGGTTGTAAGCAATGTAGGAAAATAGGACCGGGATCCACAGTTCACTAGAGGTGTCTCTCCAAGAGATATACATGATGGGTAAACAAATTACAGCATGGCAATTGACAGAATTGTGGGCGCACAACAAGGCTATCATAAAACAATATAGTTCACCGTTTCATCTAATATGGGCATTACGTTAAAATACATAGACCGTCTTCCAACTTCATCTATGACTAATAATCCACCTTGGGATCGCTATCCAGCATGTAATCCAAAAGTATTAAGTTGCAAGCAACAGATCATTTCAATAAGCAAAGTGCATAATGTAAGCAATGTAAATAACACAAGGAAATCACACCGCTGTTTTCTCCCTAGTGGCAACAACACATCTCTTGTCTTAATCGTTTTTGTCAGCCCGAGCTCAGACAAGAGAGGCATGAACCCACTATCTAGCATAAATACTCCCTCATACAACTCTAATAATTACTTGGCCAAAGCATCCACTAGCATCGGAGAGCATGCAAGATCATAGATAAAACACAACACAAAGATGAACAAAAGCAATGACTTACACAATTCATCGGATCCATGCAAATACAATCATGTAGCAGTTACAGATAATATGATCTTGATCATGATAGGCAGCTCACAAGATCTAAACAATGGAGTACAACGAGGAGAGACAACCATCTAGCTACTACTATGGATCCGTAGTCCCGTGGTGGACTACTCACGCATCACTCTGGAGGCAGGCATGGTGGTGTAGATGCCTCCGGTGTCGATTCCCCTCTCTGGCTGGGTGCCGGGAAGAGCTGCAGAACCCTCCCGAACTAGGGTTGGAGATGGCGGCGGCCTCGGACGTCTTCTGGAAATATGATCTGATTCTTAGGGTTTTTGCGTCGAGGGGGAATTTCTAGGTGAAGAGGCGACGCGAGGAGGTGGGCCACCTGCCCAGGTGGGGTCCAGGCGCGGCCTAAGGGGGGGGCGGCTAGGTGGCTTCTGAAGCCCCTGGGGCTCCCTTCCGGGCGTCCTTCGGGTTCCGTATTTGTTTCATATTGGAAATAATTACTGTAAAATATCAGCGCAATATGAGAAACTTCCCAGAACAACTTTTCTGAAACAAAAAGACAGCAGAAAACAGGAACTGGGACTAGGCATCTTATTAATAGGTTAGTTCCATAAATCATGCCAAAATGATATAAAAACATTATAAAAACATGTGGCACTGATATATAATAAGGCATGGAACATCAAAAATTATAGATACGCCAGAGCCGTATCACGCCCCCCCAGGCCGCGTCGGGGTGCCACCTGGACAGGTGGCCCACCTCCTCGCGTCGCCTCTTCGCCTATAAATTCTCCCTCGACGCAAAAACCCTAAGAAGCCGATCATATTTCCAGAAGATGTCTGAGGCCGCTGCCATCTCCAACCCTAGTTCGGGAGGGTTCTGTAGCTCTTCCCGGCACCCTACCGGAGAGGGGAATCGACATCGGAGGCATCTACACCACCATGCCTACCTCCGGAGTGATGCATGAGTAGTCCACCACGGGACTACGGATCCATAGCAGTAGCTAGATGGTTGTCTCTCCTCCTTGTACTCCATTGTTTAGATCTTGTGAGAGGCCTATCATGATTAAGATCATATTATTTGTAACTGCTACATGATTGTGTTTGCATGGATCCGATGAATTGTGGAAGTCATTGCTTTTGTTCAGCTATATGTTGTGTTTTATCTATGATCTTGCATGCTCTCCGATGCTAGTGGATTCTTTGGCTACGTAATTATTAGTATTGTATGAGGGAGCATTTATGCTAGATAGTGGGTTCATGTCTCTCTTGTCTGAGCTCGGGCTGACAGAAACGATTAATACGAGAGATGTGATGTTGCCACTAGGGAGAAAACAGCGGTGTAATTTTCTTGTGTTATTTACATTGCTTACATTATGCACTTTGCTTATTGCAATGATCTGTTGCTTGCAACTTAATACTTTCGGGTGACATGCTGGATAGCGATCCCAAGGTGGATTATTAGTCATAGATGCAGTTGGAAGTGGTCTATGTATTTTGACGTAATGCCCATATTAGATGAAACGTTGAACTATATTGTTTTATGATAGCCTTGTTGTGCGCCCACAATTCTGTCAATTGCCATGCTTGTAATTTGTTTACCCATCATGTATATCTTTTGGAGAGACACCTCTAGTGAACTGTGGATCCCGGTCCTATTTTCCTACATTGCTTACAACTGTTTTAATAGCTTTTCATCATCATTTGCTCGCTGGTCATATTTCACTCTCATCATATTTTAGATCCACACATTTAATCTTTTATGTTCAGCAAGCCGGAGAGATTGACAACCTCTCTGTTTCGTTGGGGCAAAGTACTTGATTGTGATTGTGTGCAGGTCCGCGTTAATCTACAAGCGCCAGAGTAGATTGACACCTCGCTAAGCCTTCTCCAAGTCCAACTGGTTCGATAACCTTAGTTTTGTAATCAAGGGAAACTGCTGCTTTGCTGCATCATACCTTCCTTTTGGGGTCTCCCAATAAACGTGTGATCCACGTCATCAAGCTCTTTTTCTGGCGCCGTTGCCGGGGACTTGGAAGCTTCAGCTAGGGGAGTTTCACACATCCTTTTAGTTTACTTTGTTATTGTCTTGCTTAGTATATTTTTTTGTTAGTCTTGTTTTACCTTTTATTTGCTCTAAAACTGAAAAACACAAAAAAAATAAAAAATACAACACCTTGTTTAATTCGGTTTCACCCTGTTATTATGACTAGTCCTTCAGATATAACATCTTTGGGAGAGATTCTTACCTTTGAACAAAATGTTGGAGAGAGTTTTAAAAATTCTTGGGAAAGAATTTCAGAATCTTACAAGAAAATGCAGCCCAAAATTGAATTGGGATTTCTCCTAAAATTTTTCTACTTTGGTCTTACATCTGTGTATCAACACGCTTTAGATGTTATGGTAGGAGAAACCTTTTCTGAATATGATGCAATCAAGGCCTTTAGGATTTTAAATGGGCTAGCCATTTTCCCTATGATGGATAAAACTGATAAGGTTATTGAAAAATTAGATAAGATGGAGAAAACTTTAAATGATCTTGCCATAAATGAAAAAGAGAGTGTTTCAGAAGCTAAGCAACCCCTTGCTTTAATGAAAAATGATTGGGAACCTTTTATTAAAATTGAAATTGATCACCAAAACTTTCTAGCTTATTGTGATCTAGTTTCCACCGTTTCAATCATGCCAAAAATGGTGTACGACTCTCTTACTTATAAGAATCTGATAGATTACCCATTTTATCATTCTCATGCTAATGGAACTATTTCTAAGAGTCTAGGGAGAGCTAATGGTATCCCTGTTGTTTTCCGAAACAAAATGTTCCCCATTGATTTTTTTTATCTTAGAGAAATTCCAAAGGAATATAGTTTTAGGGAGGTCTTTCCTTAAAGATGTTGAGTGCTTTATTAATTTTAAGTATGGATTTATGAAGCTCAACTCTTCCATTAACCGAAAGATGTTTTTCCCTTGTAAGGTAAAAGATGAGCTTATTGAAGGGGGTAATAATTTTGATATTGTGGAATTTCATAAAACTTGAATTTGCCCTTTTTGCCTAGCTAAAAGGCGTTAAAGAAAAGTGCTTATGGGAGGCAACCCATTTTATTTTACCTTCTGTTTATTTTTGGTTTCTTTGAGTTTGGGTGATATTACCTCTGTAACAACTCCTTTGTATCCTTTTGTTTTGGTTTTTGGTGCCAAGAATAGCCTCTAAAGAGAGGATGTCTAATTGGTGAGTTTCCTGTCCAGAAACAGATTTCTGCTCTTTACTGTTCGAAAATCCAAAACATCACAGAACGTCATCTGTGGCTGAATTTTTTTTGACAACAAGAATCAGGATTTTTTATACCTTTCTGTAGTTTTAAGTTTTCTGATTTGAGGTCCAGAAGTGTCCCGAAAAAATTCATCTTTACAGTCTGTTCTGTTTTTGAAAGATTCTGTCCTTAGTTTTGCATTGCTTTTTTCACGGGCAAAGTGAAGTTCTTTTACAAAGCTGGAGCTTTACTTAGACCTTTGTGACAGTAGCTAATGTTGTAAAAAAATAATTTCATGATATGTGCTTTGGAACTGAAGTAAGATACTGTTTTTATGGACTAACCCCTCTAATGAAGTTGCTATAAGTTTTGCGTGAAGGAAGTTTTTAAGTATCCAAGTGCGAGGTGGTGAAGGAAGATCAAGAAGGGATAAAAGACTAAGCTTGGGGAGTCTCCCCATGGACCCTTCTCTGAAATATTCAAGAAGTCACAAGCGTCTAAGCTTGGGGATGCCCAAGGCATCCCCTTCTTCATCAACAATCATCAGTTTCTCTCATGGTACTATATTTTTATTACTTTAATCATTATGTGATGTTTTTGGAGCGTCAATTTGTTTTTACTTTCAGTTTGTTTGTGTTTAGTTCTCTGGTCTTTGCAATAATTTGGATCCTTACATGCTTGTTTGGGAGAGAGACACGCTCTGCTTTTTCATTATACACTCATGTGCTTCACTTATATGTGTTGAGTGTTTAGCCTTTCTTATTTTGCTTCAGCTCTTGTTTTCAAGCATCTCTTGTTCAGAGTTGTTAGATTTTGTAGTTAGGAAATATTGCTCTTGTTGCTTCACCCTTTTAGTTTTATTTCAAAATAAGTTGATTGGTGTTTGGGTATGTGGAAATTATCATGTAGGAAGTGTAAAAAGTGTTGCTTAATCTTGTAGATCATTGTCTTGAATCTTTGATACTTGTCAATTGTTTAGAGATATGAAGTAGATTAATGCTTAAACTTGTGGATCATCTAGTAAGGATAGATTAGTAAAGAACTACTGTAAAGCTTTAAAATTGTGGTGCTTGTCATGCTTGGTAGCTCTCAAAGTCTAGATATTATTTTTGCAAAGAGTTGGTTTGGCCAACAAGGTAGACGGTGTGAAGTGGTTATGCATGATGTATATCCGTAGTCATTCATTGAACCAAGTTGATATTTTGTGTTTGTTTGATATCCTGCTAAGCCCAAAATTCTGTACTGAGAGGGAATACTTCTCGTGCATCCAACTATCTGAGCCAAATATCTTTGCCATCTGTGTCCATCATACCTATATACATGTGGTATTTCCCTGTCACTCCAAGTAAATTTTCATGTGCTATCTTTAAAACTTTCAAAATTCACCTTTTTGTGCCCCTGTTTTTAAGCTCATGAGGAAGCAGTGGGAAGCTAGATATAACCTGTCACAAGCAAGGTCATTTCCCCCCTTTTTCACCCGGTGTTGATGGTTTACGTCCTCACTTGAATCAACCCTAGAGTGGCTTAAGCAAAATATAAATATAACTCACCATTCTCCTCCGCACAATGAAGCCTGAGAAATCAGTTAAAACATTGGTTAGTGGTGAAACAAAGGAGAAAGAGGAATGTACTCGTTCCTCTAAAACCAGCCGCTCTCAAAAGTCTAAAAGCCTTGCTTGAAGTGGGGGGCTAGCTACCTTCTCTACTGTGAAGTCGTTGACGAAAGCATGCATATCTTAAAACTATTTTACTTCTGTCAAAAAATCAAAAAATAATAAAAAGCTCTAGCACATAACTAATCCCTGATTCCCTCTGCGAAGGGCCTTTCTTTTACTTTTATGTTGAGTCAGTCTTCCTCTTCCTTCTTAACCCCCTCAAGCAATAACTTGGTATCAACTTTGGTTCATGTTTTACTTCATGTTATCTTTGTGTCTAACTGCGAAAACTTTGTATTGACTTTATCTTGAGATAAACAAGTTGCAAGTTGAAGCTTTATGCTAAAACCTTAAATCTTCCTTTGTGTTGGCCAAACTCCTTTGTTGAACTAATATTGCTTTGTGAGATATCAATCATTGTCAAGTGTTATACTTTTAAATCTCCAAGGTACTCTATTCTAGTAAATTCTTGCTTATATGTTACACCTGGTTAATCATTGTTTGTTTCATTCAATGAACCTTTGTTTTGGATCAATGCATTCAGTTCATATGCTTTACATTATTGCATGATCAAGATTGTGTTGGTAGCATGTCACTTCAAAAATTATTCTGTTATCACTTACCTACTCGAGGACGAGTAGGAGTTAAGCTTGGGGATGCTGATACGTCTCCGACGTATCAATAATTTTTGATGTTCCATGCTTGATTATATATCAGTGCCACATGTTTTATAATGTTTTTATATCATTTTGGCATGATTTATGGAACTAACCTATTAACAAGATGCCCAGTGCCAGTTCCTATTTTCTGCTGTCGTTTTGTTACAGAAAAGTTTTTCTGGGAAGTTTCTCGGATTGCACTGATAATTTACAGGAATTATTTTCAATATGAAACAAAGACGGAACCCGAAGGACGCTCGGAGGGGAGCCCCAGGGGCTCCATACGCCACCTGGCCGCGCCCCCCCCCCCCAGGCCGCGCCCCCACCTGGACAGGTGGCCCACCTCCTCGCGTCGCCTCTTCGCCTATAAATTCTCACTCGACGCAAAAACCCTAAGAAGCCGATCATATTTCCCAGAAGACATCCGTGGCCGCCGCCATCTCCAACCCTAGTTCGGGAGGGTTCTGCAACTCTTCCCGACACCCTGCCGGAGAGGGGAATCGACACCAGAGGCATCTACACCACCATGCCTGCCTCCGGAGTGATGCGTGAGTAGTCCACCACGAGACTACGGATCCATAGCAGTAGCTAGATGGTCGTCTCTCCTCCTTGTACTCCATTGTTTAAATCTTGTGAGCTGCCTATCATGATCAAGATCATATTATCTGTAACTGCTACATGATTGTGTTTGCATGGATCCGATGAATTATGGAAGTCGTTGCTTTTGTTCATCTTTGTGTTGTGTTTTATCTATGATCTTGCATGCTCTCCGATGCTAGTGGATGCTTTGGCCAAGTAATTATTAGAGTTGTATGAGGGGGTATTTATGCTAGATAGTGGGTTCATGCCTCTCTTGTCTGAGCTCGGGCTGACAGAAACGATTAAGACGAGAGATGTGCTGTTGCCACTAGGGAGAAAACAGCGGTGTGATTTCCTTGTGTTATTTACATTGCTTACATTATGCACTTTGCTTATTGCAATGATCTGTTGCTTGCAACTTAATACTTTTGGGTGACATGCTGGATAGCGATCCCAAGGTGGATTATTAGTCATAGATGCAGTTGGAAGAAGGTCTATGTATTTTGACGTAATGCCCATATTAGATGAAACAGTGAATTATATTGTTTAATGATAGCCTTGTTGTGCGCCCACAATTATGTCAATTGCCATGTTGTAATTTGTTTATCCATCATGTATATATTTTGGAGAGACACCTCTAGTGAACTGTGGATCCCAGTCCTATTTTCCTACATTGCTTGCAACCGTTTTAATATCTTTTCATCATCATTTGCTCGCTGGTCCTATTTCAGTCTCATCATATTTTACATCCACACATTTAATCTTTTGTGTTTATTCATCACCATCTATCTCCTGGTTATTCACTCTGATTTTATAAGAGACAGATCGGACACAAGCCATTAACAACTCCACAAAGGCTGAATTGAACCCCAACTTTAACAGCATGCTTTCAAGAAAATTCCACTCCACCCGATCATAGCCTTTGTGCATATCGAGTTTCACCGCACAGTAACCCCATTTACCTTTCTTCTTATTCTTGATTGTATGCAGACTTTCATAAGCCAAAAGAATATTATCCGTAATAAGCCTACCAGGGACAAAAGCACTTTGAACCGGGGAGATAATGTCATCTAGCACGTGCTTCAAACGAAGAGCGATCATTTTTTAAATAACTTTATATAGCACATTACATAAACTTATAGGCCTGAATTGGGTGATCCGTTCTGGTTCATCAATTTTCGGAATTAAGATAATCACAATATCATTCCAACCTGATGCTTTCATATATCCAATTGAAAATAAAGCCTTTTTTACCTCCTCAGCAGAATACGGCTTAAGTAAATCTTCATTCATACCTTCTGTAACTCTCGGGGTTACTTTCTCAAGAACATGGGGGTCCGGCTGTGGTAAATAAACCTGCAAAATATTGAGAGATCATAGGATTCAAAGCCGCATTACCTTCTCTCCAAATACCCGAATCATCCTTTAATTTCTTGATCTCATTCTTATTCCTCCTGGCACTAGCAAAATTGTGGAAATAACTAGTGTTCTTGTCACCGTGCTGTAACCAGTTCAACCTGCTGCACTGCGCCCAACGAATCTCTTCCGCTATCTTTTTTTTTTTTTTTGCTTCTTATTTGCCAGCGAGGCAGCGACCATAATACCGTTGGTATGCACTATGGTAACCGTGCTCGTTGGTTGACGGCGATTTGTGAGTAGTTTGTCCACAACACCCGCCGGGGCCCGCTTTTGTGAAGAAGAAGCAGGAGCAGGAGCAGGCAGCGCTGCGGCAGCAACGGTTCCAGTGATCAGAGAGGGTACAGTTCTTTTTTGAGGGATCGACGATGGCGACGTTTGTCGGCAGACTAGGACCTTGTCCTCTCCGCCGGCGCGTCCAGCCGAACTTGACCCGTGAATGAATCGAAAATTCAAATCGAGCGACAGGTCTAGAACGATTACGTTGTCACGGTACGACAAAGTCAGGCCGGACCTTGTATTGTACTCTCCGCCTGCGCGGTCCAGCCTAGCTCAACCGTGACATGGATTCCACCATTTTTCTTTGTAGTGACGGCATCGGTTCAACGATGCGGCCTGTCAGGCTGGCTGGCGGTGGGCGCCGCCGTCGGCAGCGCCACCGCGGCTCGCACGCCGTCTCCTCCCCTGTCGTCTTTCGTCCCCGGCACGGTCGCAACATGCACACATGTTGGCGCCCACGCACATGACATGTGGGTCCGGACGGGAAGCGGGACCCGCCTGGCATTCAAGGTGTCGGTGAGTAGTTGGACTGCTGTGCGATGGGCTGCTTGCTACCAACCGTGCGCCGTGCGCGGGCACCGGAATAAAGGCGTCGCGCGCACACCCACCAGGCCACCAACATTGGCCCACCCTTTGCACATGACGAGCTGCCACGGAATTTCCTGTTTTGTATATCGGTTTTGCTACTGCTCACTCGAGTGAGAATTAAATTAGATCTAACTCAACTCTAATCTCGTCAGATTTGTATCGTGATTCGTGCATGTAACTTTAATTTTTCCAGTTACACGTGGGTTGCAAATAGTTGCAACTGAGATTTCTCAGTTACACATGAATTACACATGAGTTGCACATGCAACTGGATGACATCATCTGAGTGAGAATTAAGTTAATTCTCACTCGATTGAGCCCTAGTTGTTCGCAGCTATGTAACCGCATCTTCGATGCCGGACTCGTTGTAGCTCTCTTTTCCTTCAAATGCAATCGGCACGCAAACCTTTTGCGTGTCGCAAAAAAAAATAACCGGATATAATTTATTTTGCCGCATAATTAACCCTAGATGTGTTTTACAAGATTCCCAGTCGCCCTCTCCTTAGAGGTTCTCGTACAGGTTTAGTCCTTTTTGTCGACAAGTCAAGATAAAATGGAGTAAACTTTGTGATGGTATCACAGCTAAAAGGTAAAGTATGAGAGATATTTAAACAAGTATAAAAAGCTTCACAAATTCACAACAAGGGAGTAAAAAAAAAGTAATGTAATCATAGCGATATGATATCTTGCTAGAGTCCACTCGATCCCGTTGGTCTATAACAAAACATAGTAGGGGCGATGTTTTGCCACCCGAGAACATATGTTTCCTTTTTTTAAATGGATTTTAAGAAAATTTAAAACGTCAAAAAAGGATAAAAAGTTTCGCGCATACAACTCGACATTCTATATGCTCACAAAGTCGTTTCACTCAAAACTGATATTTTTTATGTCGTATGTAAAAACACAAAATTTGATGCTAAAAAGGGGTTTTCACATTTTTTTTGCCCATTTTACACAAGACACAAAAAATATCTTTTTTTTTTGCGAAACTTGTCATGCAGATAGATTTCTAGAAGTACGTGCCATTTTTTTTATGACATGTCAAAATGTTTTTTCGGTGGTAGGAGCATATGCTCTCATGTGCCAAAGTGAATTTCTCGTAGGTAGTCACATTCTTTTAGACGGCGTCAACAACAATTGAAGTGTGCATCAAAATTATTGGCATATTTGTTTAAGAGACGATACTGGAAAATGTAAAGATTTTCCCAAAGTGTGCATGTTTGGCTCAGTGATAAAATTCAAACTATGTCGGCTTTGACGGAGGCTATTTTATTTATTAACTTTGTTTTAGATGGCTATTTATTAGCTGGTCAAGCACACTTTGGCTAGACTATATACTGTAGCAAGTTACGAAACCACACTAGCAACACATCGTGCCACAGTAGCCTTCTTAATTAAGTTTCATTAATAAAGCTGGGGAACCCTTTGAAAATCTCACCATCCAGGTAAAATAATCGTTGACATGGATAAGAGGAGAAGGGAGCAAGGAATAACAAAACAATCTAATAGCCTGTAACTATTCGGAAAGTCAAAATGGAGCTCGGTATTCCATAAAAAAACCAAAATCAATTTTTTATTTTTTTTTAAATACAAAAAAATATACGTATGGATAATATCGTGATCTGTGCACAATCTAGATAGATGAAAAATTCATTATATTTTTTCCTAGGTAAAAGAATATCTAGATTTTTTTTTTCAAAATCTTGAATCTGGACACTTTTCACCGGTCTACATCTGGGTTTGTCTTTTTTACCCAGATCAAAATATAACGAATATTTCATCGCTATTAGATCACGGCATTATCTACACCTTACTGTATTTCGATTTTTTTAACTTAAATATTGATTTTGATTTTTTTGGAATATCGGACTCCATATTGCCGCTCTCACAACTCGTTTATTTGTAACATAGGTACGTCTATAGTAGTTTGTGTCGCAATTTGAGAGCGTCTAACTTGAATCCAATTGATATTTAATTCGATATCAATCAATTTTCCATACTTCGGTACCGCTTAATACTAGATAGTGATGAAAAACGTCGCGGCTCATACAAGATTGAGCTGGGCGGACGAACCCACAATTTAAATAATATTGAATTGCTGAACTAGCCATCTAGACCAAAAGTTTAGAACTGATGGAAAGGGCCGTGCAATCTAAAATAAAACGTGAATCTTGCAATAAAACATGTCCAAATACGGATGGAAAGCTAAATGTAAAACATCTTATATTTTGATACGGAGGGAGTATATTATATTTCTGACACTCCCCCTCACGTCCAGGCTGGTGGACTTTTTACTTCACGAGCCTAGTACGTGGATTTTACTTCACTAGTAGTTATGCACGCGCACGCGCGTCTCAACCACAATTGATTCTAATTTTAAATGCTATTTTTGTTCCAAACTGACTTGCATAAGTGCGCTATAGCTATTCACAAAAGAACGCATCATATCCTTGTTTCATTCCTAGCAGCTAACCTAGTTAATGTTTATAATAACTAATTTCTATGGAGAGCAATTGTGTCTATTTCTATGGAGAACAATTGTGTCTATTCTACTGGCTACTGGCGAAGATGGGCAAAGCTCAGAACATTGAGAAAAGATGTATAAGTTTAATCTTACATTCAGAAAACCCTTTTTTTTGCGGGGTTTAAAACCTGATAGTGATATTTTTCAAAAAATCTCAATAGATAAGAAATAGCAAAATAGAAATAGAAAAGATTGTAGATACAACAGTCTAGTGCCTATTTGCAGTCGTATTTTGAAGAAAGTATATATCACTACTCAGGTTGCACTATAAATCACACCATACCAAATAGGAAATCAACATAACATACTACCACACAGAAAAAATAGTAAGGAAAACTTAATAACTCTACATAGCCTGGAACGTACATGAACAAAAATCTTGTGCCTTCCTAAAGCAGCAATTAGTTCCCTGCCAAATGGACGGTTCCTCAACCATTTATGCTTGGTTGGTACCCATGCAGCCACAAGATCTTCATATAAACTCAACTGCAATAGATATGAGCAGACATGATAATAAAATGGCTCCTGTTGTGCGCCATGCAAAAGTGATTTAAGAAGATGTGAGGCACACAGAAGTTTTTAGGAAGATATCAGAAAGGAAATCTACGTTTGAAGCTATAACTCACATGTCACTGCCGGAATCTGTAGCTTGCACTTTTCTGCTAGTTATGTTCTCCTTAATCATTGTCTTGCTATATGAGTATCAAAGGGCAAAAAACTAATGACATGATTTAACACTCAAGTCTAATATGCAGGTGTCAAAGTAGTAGTGCGCTACCATCATTTAGAATGGCCTTACTCTCCATAAGCTCGCTCATTGATTTATCAACGAAATTTTGGTTGTAAGCCACAACCTTGGTTCTTGAATGATTGCCTTGCACTGGAACAGATCATGGAAATGTGGTCGAAGAGCAGCAGGACAGGACCATCAGGATTGTCTCCGGCCAACGCACGGGCAGGAAAGTCTTTCCCCAGTGGGGTTCGCCACCGCCGCCGGAGTGAATGATCGGTCAACATAAAACGTACCACTGAGGTGAGCTAGACTCATCTACAGAACTGCGGCAGAACCATCTTCTTCAGGGAGGAATTCAACAATCTCTTCCTCGGAAGCCTGCAAAATTCAGGTCGAGGGAGCACGGAGCAGAAACCAGATTGTAGTACAGGTATATCAGCGATAGGTCAAATCGTGATGGGGTAGTACTTCACCTGCAAGATGAGGTGGCGGACGAGGGAGGCGGCGGCATGGAGCCCGGCGGTGCTGGAGTCGATGTGTGCGGCATCAGGGTCCGGACCGGCGAGGGCGGCGGTAGAGGACAAGGCGACGGCGTGGAGCCTGCTGGCACTGGAGCCGATGCCGCGATGCGTGCGTCGTCGTCATCCGGACGGGCGAGAGCGGTGGTGGAGTCCGAGACGACAGCGTGGAGCCTGGCGGCGCCGGAGCCGGTGCGTGCGAGTGCGACGTCGGGGTCCGGGCCGGCGAGCTCCACGGTAGAGGCCGAGGCGACGACGTGGAGCCTGGCAGCACCGAAGTCGATGCGTGCGGCGTCGTAGTATGGACCGGCGAAGGCGGCGGCAGAGGCTGAGGTGACGGCGTGGAGCATGGCGGCGCCGGGCTAGCGAGAGGGCGGCAGCGGCGCAGGGCCTCAGGGGATGAGGGGAATCACCTCGATGTATTGACCTGCGAGCCGATAGTTTTTTTCGTCTGCTCGGGTTGGTCCGCCAATACTAACTGCTAGGTGCACCCGATGCGCAGATCGGATCAATTAAGTCCGTTAGATATAGATAGTTGGGATAATCTGATGGTAGAAATTAGACTGTGTACACAACGCGGTGTGGGTGTAGAAAAGATCATGTTTGCTTGTTTAATAGTAGTAGAGACTCAACGTGGATTTAGGGTGTCCTGAGACATTTATTTTAATACTGCGTTGCCTAGGATTTGAACTCTAACCTCTAGCTCTGATACCATATTAAATTGCTGCATTAGCCATCTAAACCAAAAGTCCGAACCAATTAAAAGGCCGTGCAATCTATATTATATTTCTGACAAATAATGCCGACGGAAATCAGCTAGCTGCAAGTTAGCAAAAAATGCTTTTGTTGCCACATGGACAAAGAATCGAACGCTCATAGGCTGAGGAGATTCCCATCGATTTGCTTCGACAAGTTTTGGCTTAAATCCATTTGTTTCTTTTATTATGTCTGCCGATGCGCGCGGTCCAGGCGACGATGCTTCGACCGCTGTCGAGCTAATGTCACACGGAAGAATCCGGTACCACATGGCGGTCTGACCCGGTCCTTCTAGCCTTTTCATCCAAAACAAGATTCGTCACACTTGTACGTTTGGCTTCGGCCAAAAATAAAAAAAGTATTTGTTGGGAAAACTTCCTTATTCTTGGGAAAACTTCCATACGACGATAGGACCAAATTGACAAGGACATCTATTTCCGTGAAGTCAGGTCACCGCCTGAAGAACGAGCTAGCGTATACGTAGTATTCATGTACGGATAGAGGAAAGAAAAACGGTTAATTAAAGCGTGGAAACGGACTTGCTGGCGTGGCCGGTGGGCAGCTGCCCTCTCAGGCTGCGAACTATGTGGACGATAGAGCAAAGAAAAACGGTTAATTAAAGCGTCGCTGTCAGATTGTTTGTAATAGATCGCTTTTATGTTATACAGTAGTATTCATGTACGGATGGGATCAGACTTCTGATGACACGGTGTGTGAATTGTCCATTTGTCGGTTCAGAGTTCAAAGTTTGAAGCACTGGATGTATAACACATCATCCGTTGACGAGAAACGTTAGAAAAATCATTGTAAAAAATCTCTCCATCTCTCTCGTCCAAACCTGACCCAACCTAATCTTCAGTGAGCGTTGTACCCTCCCCATATAAGTTATAACGTCATTTTCTTCCGGCGTCGGCATTGTTGTTCTATCATGCCCTTTATCTCAACACCTCCACCTTGACCATCTTCGCTATGCTGCCATTTTTGTGTGAATAGTGCATTTGGCTCGGCGCTTGACTCACCTCCTCTTAGCGTTGTCACACCATGTTGTCACCGGCTCAAACTCGGTCTCGCTGACGACTTCTATGATGTGAGAGAAAGGGAAGAATTTTTTAAAGAAATCTTAGCGATATTTAATTGAAAATAAATAACCAAGTGAGTTTAAATTCCTATATGCGACTATGGTATTGTTTTCTTTGCCACAATGGTATTGCTTTTGTAGGCTTGCTTTTTTCACATAGATAGCTCTCGCTTCTACCTTATATGGTCCGCCGCCAACCATTTGTCATTTTTTAACCCCATTTCACTCTTCTTCTTTTTCCATGCACAATCCTAGCCACCTTCTATTGATGATGCCACGCTCCCCACAAAGCTCTCTCACTTTCTCCTTGGGCGGCTATGATGAAGGGAGGAATAGGCTTGATGTTTCTTTGTTGTAGAGTGAGGTTGAGGATGTGGTAGGCGGCGGAGGTAGATAGTGGAGGGTGTCTAATATGATATGCAATTGCGGTGGAGGAGGATATCGGTCCAGAGCATGTGGCACATTATATATGGATGAAGCTAGGCTTCTTTTGGAAGATGCCAACCCCCGAGCCTCCGCCTCCCCCATCGTCCGATCATCATAAAATGAAAAATCACGTCCGTCTGATCCTTGTAGCATACCCCCACCCGCGCATCTATTTTTTTTGTATTATTCCATCATCATTGCAGCAATAGGAGGGCCGCTCATTTCCCCTGCATTCTCTCCCACCTAGCTAGAGTCCCTACGAGAGTCTTTTTCTCGTCTGTCGGGCCTCTCTGATGTTTCCCTTGGAGGTGTGGACGTCAGGTGGGGGCTAAGAGGTGGTGCGAGAGGTCCTGATGTGTATAGTAGTTGTAGGTCATGTAGTAGTATTCGTTTTCCCTTTCGTCTTGGCGTGTTGCCGGCTCTTGGACTGCTCCAGGTGGGTTCCAGCCATCGGTGGAGTTGGCTGACTCAGGGCTTGCGGTAGTCCATGGAGGACATCGTCCAGGCTCGGATCTGGCCAGATCAGGATAAATAAAGGTGTCGGGTTGGATCTCCTCTTTCTCCCCATCTCTTTTGAGGCCACTCTCTTTGTTAAAAAATAATCATTGCAGCAAGTCATCCCGTGTTGGGTCAAAAGCAGTGCAAAAGCATAACAACATTTCTGAAACACCTGTGCTACAAAATAATACGAGTATGCATCAAACAAATATGAGTGCATCAAATCCCAACGAGTCGCAACAAATCACCATCGCCGCAACATATCGCTCATCGTTCGTTGAGTTTGCATCATTTGAAAAACACTCATAGAACATTGAAAAATCCATAGAAACAAACCTTGGGCTCAAGGACCGACTTCTCCGGCTCGGGCTTGCGGCCGACGAATCCGGCTCGCCATAGCCCCATCGACATCGGATCTAGTCAGAATGGACTTGTCCCCCTTAGCGTTTTGTCTTCTCAAGCTTGAAAAATAGCGGAAGGAGCCCATGGGCAGTAGCGAAAGACCTTGGATGGGCGGCGGCGCTTTTCGACAAGGGGGACGGTCCACCAATCCGCTGTGGACCGTGGCGTTCAGGTCGTGGGCACATGGATGTAGGTGGCAATCAAACGGTTGCCTTTTTTTACCCAATCCGGAGGATCGGTCCTCCGTTACATACACGAAATACATTCGTGCATTTTTTTCATCCAAGAAATGTATATTTTCCAGGAAAAATACAAGAAGAGTAATTCCATCTCAGCAAATGAGAAGTAATGCCTCATGAGCTGTGTACCCGTAGCGGCGTAGGAGACGCAAAGAGCAGTCCAAGGACGCGCTTGCGAGAGATAACGGAAAAGCGCACGGGCACCAGTCCAAGTCCACCTAATTGCCCCCTCCATTAACGAGACTTTATTCTTCTTTTATATATACCCGTTAGCACTAATAAAGTCGGCGCTGCTCAGTTTTTCCCCAATTCGTCTAGCTCGCCGGATCAACCAATAAGGAAGCTGCTGAGCTGTGATACTGCAGCCTTTTCCCTTCCCCGGAGGCGCCGTAGCGATGGAGCGAGCCGAGGCGGAGGTGGAGATGGTGGCGGCCGCCGACGGCGGTGTCGACACGCCTCACTCGGCTCCGTCCACGGCGCCGTCGGCGAGGGTGTCGATCTGGGAGTCGGTGCGCGCGTGCGGGGTGTGGGGGAGGGAGGTGGACAAGGCCTTGCTGCGGCGGCAGGTCGTCATGCCGCTGTACGCGCGCCGCGCGGTGGCGGCGGCCGTCGCGGCCAAGGACGAGGCCGCCGGTGTGGCGGCTGCGGCGGCGGCGAGGGAAGCGCAGGTGGTCGAGGGGGAGGAGGGGCTGCCGGTGGTGACGCCGATGGTGGTGTTCGTCAACTCCAAGAGCGGCGGCCGGCACGGGCCCGAGCTCAAGCTGCGCCTCCACGAGCTCATCAGCAAGGAGCAGGTGACGACATCGTTGATTCCCGCTCGTGCGGCCGCTTTCCAAATTTTGACGATTTTCTCCCCCGGCCTGCTTCCGTGATGGTTGTTACTGTACTTGTTGCTCGCTCTAAATTCTGTCTTAGATTCATTCCACTGGAACTCGGCAGCTATTCGGGCTTAAGAGATTTGATTTGGTTGGAATTAAAACGCCCTTTTTTCTGCTGGGATAAACGGATTTCTTGCCTCGCTGGTACTTTCATGGTACAATGGTACCGTCGTAAAACCAAGGACCAGCAGAGCTCTGCCTCCTGCGATCTGAGGAAGATAGTGTGACGTGATGAGAATCTCTCTATTACCTATGTTTTCAGAAGATCGTCATGCTTCCTACGACGCATTGTACTAACCTTTTTCCCCTGTTTCTCCGAGTTCTGACTGATACCGCAAAGGTAGAATCATCTAGATAGCTATGCACTTAATTGGTGGGTATTCCGTTTATTGGTTTGGTACTACGAGGGGTTGGGAGTAGGGGGTCGAGATGAAGACGGATACCTGAACATTATGGTTGGATGATAAATGCATAATAAATAATACCCATGCCGTACGCTTGTGTGAAGGCTCCACATACTATGGCCTTAGAATAGGTGACGAGGTGAAGGAAAAGATCTATGACGGTAGGTGTTAGGTGGGGGAAGGAGGTAGGATATGAACACAAAATGTGTAGGTGACAGTAGTGAGAGTAATGTAGCGAGACTGCCTGTATTTTTTAGCTGGGCGTTTCTTGTAACAGAGCACAGAACCATTTGGTGCTACTTGATGATTAGTGATCAGCTACTTGGGCCTTTGTTTCCTTTTTCTTTTATTTTCGGCTACTTGTTGTTCTGTACAAATTTCCTCTTCTATCAATGAGATATGCAGCTCTCCTGCTATATTAAAAAAAACCATTTAGTGATCAGCATGGAAGTACTGGATTCTGTCTGAGTTAGCTGTGGATCAACATCTGAAACTGGAGGTTGGCTTATGAGGATTTGTTGCTAATGTCACTAGGTGGTGTGAAAGGGTCAGAACTGATAGAAGCTAGGGCCATGAAGATCTGCATATATGGAGTAATTCTGTGCAGTTTGATGCTATTGTGGTTGTCAAGACAGGCTAATCGTTTGAGACTTGTTTGTAATGTCAAATATGGAGTATTTTGTGCACTCATAATTCACAGCATGTTGTTTCTTCTGGAAGACCCTGAACTTTATATACTACTTACTGTTGGAACATCTTATTTTCAGGTCTTCGATCTTTCTGTTGTGAAGCCTTCTGATTTTATTAAATATGGGTTGGGTTGTTTGGAGAGGTTGGCTGACCAAGGCGATGGTTGTGCAAAGGACATCCGCGGAAAATTGAGGATTATGGTACGTGCTTCATATGCTTTAGCAAGGATACTGCACCTGTTAGAAGCTTTTAATAGTTCTGTGCGTGTTCTATTTTTTTATTTGCTATTAAAAGTTATCCAAGAACTGGGGTTAATATCTTCTAGCTCATTAAAGGTTTCTGCTCTACTGTTTAGGTTTCCACATGCTTTCTTTGTTTTCGGTCTTCCGACTACTTTGCATAACATCACCGTGCTAATTCTTTCTGACAGGTTGCTGGGGGTGATGGCACTGTTGGTTGGGTACTTGGATGTCTCCAAGATTTGAATAAGTCGAAAAGGGAACCAGTTCCTCCAACAGGAATCATCCCACTTGGTACAGGAAACGACCTCGCTAGATCATTTGGATGGGTAAGGGGCCTAGATGTGATGCCACTATTGGATTTAGATTGTTTGATCTCATTCCAATATACTAATCAGCACAATCACAGGGTGGTTCTTTCCCCTTTGGTTGGCGTTCAGCTGTAAAGCGATATCTCAGCAAGGCAGGGAGTGCTCCTGTAGTCCATCTTGATAGGTGAGAATGTGAGATCATTGTTAGTTTGTTATTTCTATATTTATTCACTCATTCGCATTCAACTCCATTTTGTTGATTACCAGTGTTTAAGTTTTACGCGGCATCTTCCCCTGCTAATATGCCTATACACTATATATCTGCTGAGAGTGGAAAGAAAATTGTCAATCCGTATAAGTTCAACACCTGTATGCCATATTTTATTGTCTTAATACATAAGATGTCTACCTAATGAATATGATGAATAATGTATCAAAATATTAGTCGTCATTTTTGTAGCGAAAAAGGCAGGTGCTTTGCCAAATTCGTTGACGAATTAGTCGTCATTTTTGTAGCGAAAAAGGCAGGTGCTTTGCCAAATTCATTGACGAATTAGTCGTCATTTTGGGACAACTGTTTTGCAGTACCAAGTTCTGTCATGTGCTCTAGATGCTTCTTCTAACAACTGCGCATACATCCGTCATCCTCTTTTTACACTGAGAACCTCTGCCAATTTTCTTGCAGTTGGCAGACTGTGATTACAATGCCAGAAGGAGAAATAAAAGAGTTGCCGCATGCACTTAAGAAAGTGGAATCTGCAGATTGGGTGGAGTTCAGCAAGGTTTTGACTAGGACTTCACCTGGAAATTACACTCTGAAGTAGAAAACATACTTGAGCCCAAACCTGTTTTAGATGCCTGTTAAGACTATGATAACTAAAAAAAACTACTTTAAAGGCAGTTGGGATTTTTTCTTAGAAAGCAAGTTGTAAGATGAATTGTGCGTTATATTGATTGTTGTATGAGATCCAAGTTAGTCTAAACATCACAAAATTTTCAATTTGATTCTAAAAGAAAAGGTTGCATGCACGAAATCTTTTTACTTGCCTAGAAAAAGAATAGTAGTTAGTACTAAGTTTACATAGTGACTTCGTCTGTTGTGCTATTCTGTGGTTAGTAACTTAGTCTGTTGTGCTACTCTGTGGTTATTTGTATTTTTTAACGGTAGCCCTTCACACTTATTATTTCAGAATGCATGCTACACTATCTCTTCCTTAAATAGTTTTCATACATTGTTCTGGCATTTTATTTTCTTCTGCCAATTGCCAATTTTGTTTGAAAAATACCACACTCCCTCCTATAGTGTGGCTTTCTCAGATGGACGTGCAAGTATTTGTATCTTCAGTCTTTGTGAAAGAGCTAATGTAATGTGCTAATATGGTGCAGGAGAATGGCAGCGAGTTATCTGAAAAAGCTTCTTGCTATAAAGGAGTATTCTACAACTACCTTAGCATCGGTAAAAAAATCTTAGCATTATTTCTCATGAACTTTACATTGGATTAGTACTCAGTAGAGGTCATAATCACACTAATAACTCTTATCTACTTGATGGATTTTTTATATTCAGACCAACTGGATAATTGGATAGTACATGCAATATCTATTTTTTCTCCAGTTCATAATAGGTGGTTAGGCTTTCCTGACAGTGACATTTTTTTTGCAGTAAATAATTAATTGATTTTTTCTGAAAGGATGCATAATCTTCAGTTAAATGCATAATCTAAAACTATTTGTGCTGTCTCTATCGCCATATAAAGTTGTAAGAATATACTGAAACTGCAAAATATGTACTATTTGCTTAGTTTTCATCATATATCTAAACTAGATCAATGATTTATTGCTAAATTCTATGGTTGTTGTAATTCTTAAGAGCCTTGAAACACTGTAAAGTCTACCATTTCTTTTGGATAGGAATGGATGCTCAAGTTGCATATGGCTTCCACCATCTACGAGATGAAAAGCCATATCTTGCTCAAGGGCCTGTTGCAAATAAGGTGCTGAAAGAACTTCTTTTATGGTGTAATGCATAGTGGCTTAAAATTTTCATAGACATGTTTTGTCATAGTGAAGTGTGTGTGTTTTCCTAAGCTCACAATAATTTACTGAATTCATCCGGTAAATGACTAGCATATATCCTTGTGTCAAAATCTGTTGGGTAGCAATATCTTCGTTAATTGTCTCTTCCATCAGTAGGCAGTAGCTCATAAGTATGGCAGACGGAGGATAATCACATGATGTCGGCACATACAAAAGAACTCATGCACCCCAAGTTCTCGTGTAGTAATATTATTATGTGGATCCTGCTTGTATACTTGATAGATAAGCTGAATATTATTCTGAAAGTTCTTCTAGAATATGTGAAAAGAAAAAATTACTTCAAATGACCCATTTTTATTTTCTGTAGCATGTTAGTACCTCAGAATTCCCTGTCATGCTGTTGTGCAACTTACAGGTCATCGACTCATTGTGCTAACAACATTTGGTTTTTGCCCTATGCAGTTCATTTATGCTGGATATAGCTGTACACAGGGATGGTTCTGTACACCTTGTACAGCCAGTCCTCAGCTAAGGTAAATAACCTGCCTTCAATGTATTCTAGAATGGCGTCAAACTTTTAAAGTATCAAATAATTCTTTGAATATTGATCCATCCTCTAGGGACATCATGGTTTCTGGTATCTCCATATTTTGATGGTTCATAAATCAGTTACAATCATGAAAAGATGTTCTTGTTCTTCCTTTGTTTTTGACATTTATTTGTATAATACGTTAAAGGCTGACAGAATGTTTTGTTGATGCAGGGGACTTAGGAACATTTTGCGGCTTTACATTAAAAGGGCTAATTGTTCCGAATGGGAGCCAATTCAAATGCCTTCAAGGCAAGTCATAGATTTCTGTTACATTAAGAAGGCATTTAAACATCTATGATCCCTGGAAATCTTAGAAAAATCGAGTAGCTAAATTTCTGTACAGTAACTATTGCTATTAGTGTAGGGACTAGTGTTCAACACTGGGCAATGTAAGACCTATGCTAACATGTGAACACTAAATACTATAAAATGCTGATATAATATGTCTAATAGGACTGATTACAAATTTGATATAAAAATATTTTAGTTGGTATTACTTCTTTTTCTGCGAGAAAGCTTTGTATTATTGATATAGTAGGTGCAGAAATTACATATGTGGTTTTCTGCATCATTTTTGCAACCTTATATTGATATAAACATAGCTATTCTTGTCAGAGACAATGACACAACGGTTTGGTAATTATCTAGATTGCATATCATTCAACGAATAAATGGATTTATGTCAGCCGGTACTATTTAAGTAATTCAATTCAGCCTAGAAAAACAACATATCTGGAAGTCTTAGCAGCCTGCCCCTTTCGCCGGGTCTTGCCTTTGGAACTGTAGAAAAAATGTTTTGAATGCTAATGTTGGCCTGTTGGTCATGCAAAAATTATTTTGGAAATAAACAAGTAGATATTTTTGTCATCTCCAAAATCATGCGATGCTTATCATGTACATAACTACATATCAGTTGGCATATCATTGCAGCACACATGGTATAAAAACATGTTGCATGGACTGTTATTGGAAAGTGTGGAATTTACATGATCACTCTTGATTATTTTCGTTCAAAGGTGTTGTACCAATCCTGGTGTGGGTTATTACAGAAAATGAGCTCACATTTGTTCATACTGCAGTGTTAGGTCCCTAGTGGTCTTAAATTTGTACAACTATGGCAGTGGAAGGCATCCATGGGGTGATCTTAAACCGGATTATCTTGAAAAGGTTGGTGGTTGAGCTTGCTCGTGCACCTTACGTATATCTTTTTAGTTTTAGTTTCTAGTTCAGAATATGGGGTTAATTCGTAGCTGACTTGATGCCAAATTGGATTAATTGACAGCAACTGACCATTATTTGGAAGTGTTTTCTAGCATTGTTGTTGTTGTATCCTATTAGAACAAGTGGGTACTACTAGTTAGGTTCAGCATTGGCCATTGGATGGGGTTACACAAGCGGTTCTGTTCTATGCAAATAATGCCTATTTTTCTCATTTCAGAGAGGTTTTGTTGAAGCTCATTCAGACGATGGTTTGGTTGAAATCTTTGGTCTAAAAGAAGGTTGGCATGCTTCATTCGTTATGGCTGAGCTTATTAAAGCAAAGCACATTGCCCAGGTACTTGCATTTTTTATTGTCCAATTTTTGCATTGATGTTTTATCTAATTGTTGATCTATTGAGTCTGGACGATAACTATATTGTTAGCCTCAAAATTGTATATGAGATAAATGTTTTAGAAGCTTTGTCGTACCTGAAGTTACTTCCCGAGTAGTGCTTTAATATGTCTGCACCGTTTGGGCACCGCTATGTTCTTGAGTTGTTTTCACATACCTCGTTTTCTTCCCTGATAATGAACTTCCTATCCAAACTCACCGCCTTCTATCAGGCTGCAGCTATCAAGTTCGAAATGAGGGGTGGCGAGTGGGACCGAGCATATGTTCAAATGGACGGAGAGCCATGGAAACAACCACTTATCCAGGACCAGTCAACCACTGTGGAAATAAGTAAAGTTCCTTGTCATTCCCTGATGATAAATGGGGATCATTGAGATCTTGGTATGTTAACCAGGTAATATTGGAGAAAGTCCATTTTCTCCTTCTGCACGGACATTTATTTCTGCTATCTCATTCTGATAGCCCCTGATCGTTCAATTACCATTTCATACCAGGGTTAAATTCTAGATGGTTAGACTATATGTACAGTTTAGGAGCAGCAGGTGCCACATTCTTAGAGATGGCTCAGCTGCAGCCAGGTTGTATGTTTATTGGCTTTTATCATGCCATGGTCGAATCATGGCAGAAGCACAATGTGCCACCATGTACCATTGTATCGTATAAGTTATATGTTGTATCCTAGTTCTATTTCGAGGGGAAAAACAAATTCAACTTGCTTTGTATTGTAACCTTTTCTGTATGGAAAACAACCTGGCGAAAGTGCCATGTAAGCCGTAGCTTTGTTTTCTGTTCAATTCAACAGTTATTTCCCTCTGGGATATTCCAAGTGTGATGTCATTTGAAGTTCTTTTGCTGCTAGCTATGTACAGTTAGAACGTCTGAACTTTGTACAATAGAATATCAGTGCCTTTTGAATTTGCTAATGTCCCCTCTAATAGAAATACAAACAATTTTCTGGCCAAATTACAAGTAGTAACAAGACTGTAGGGAACCCCTATACTAGCATTTCTCATGGAACTGGAAAGTATTAAAATAATCTACTGCAGTTCATAGATTAGTGACCTTCCTATCTCCATGCTTGCTGCTGCCCCCTCTCACCACGACTCACTGATCTCCGACGCCGGCTTCCCCTCTGGCTCAGCAGCTCCTCCCACCCATGCCATGTTCCTCCTCCCTGCCCTGTCTGGCTCGCATCACTATTCCATCGGCTTCTAATTAACAACATATATAGGGGAATAGAGGATAATCATGGCGATGCCATGAATGATTACATATAGTACTCTATTTCTGGAGGTGAATAATAGGAGGAGAGCCGGACTTGAATCACAGCAGGAGAAGGTGTCACCAATGCCTCCGTGATCTTTTTACTTAACAAGTCCTTCTCCTCGCTGGTTCGTGGATATCTTGACGGTCTGCATATGTTACCGCAGAGCTTGCACACCTTCCTGTCGTGTAGAGATACCTCCCGGATTTTCGCCGCTACTTCCATAACGGACCTGACGTATCTCGTGAAGTTGTTATCAGACTCAAAGCCATGGATGGTTAGCTTGGCCAGAATCTTGTGCTTGAAACCGGCCACAGATGGCTCCCACTTCACATGTTTTTTCTTGGAGTAATCTTGTCGTGAATCTGTTTTGCAATTATGATCCGATACTGTGATGCAAAGCTCCTCTAGGGATGGTGCAGCTTCAAGAAAGGACAATGTCCAAGCGATACCACCTTTTCCGGCTCTACTCTACTGAAATACCCGTCGGCGATGTCAAGCTCGACGAGTCGAGCGTGTTCTACCCGCAGCACCGAATGGGCTCCTGAATCACACATTCACACGAGCTGAGACGCAACGACTCTAGCCGCTTGCAAGTGCTCAGGATGATGTTGGGTATGTCTGCCTGACCAAACCTCATTATGCAGATGTAACCGCGTGAGACCACCAAATGCATCAGGACACTCACCGATAAAACCATTGAACTGCTTCGCGTGGTGGCGGATACCGGCGTCACCGGCACGAGTGCGGTCGTCATAAGAAACCTTGTTCGTCAGGATCTCGAACTCTACCGCGTCAACCTTCTGTGCCGCCATGGCAAGGGCGACGGATCTGCCGATCTTGAGATGGTCGTCGCCTCTCATGATGAACTTGAGCTTCAGGTTCCGGACGGGGATCTGCGGAGACCTAGAGCCGAGGATCCTGTCGGTCACGTCGGCCACGACGCCGTTCTTCCGCTTTAGCTCGCGAGCGCCGAAGATGATGGCGATCTGAGGGAGCATGGTGAGGAGGTGTAGTAGTTTCTTGGAGGCGACGCAGGTTCTGACGGCGTCGACTGTGCTCACCCTGTCCAGGATATTGAGCAGCACGTCGTCCGGCAGCTCTATCTGCCTGTCGACTTTGATCAGCTGCATTCCGCCGGGAGGGGAATTAGTGTCCCGTCCGCCGATCCCCATCGACACAGGAAAGCTGCCGTCCGCCACCGATAGCGAAGAACACGAGAAAAAATTGCCGTTGGAAGGTGCAAAGATGCTGCTTCCGCGTGCAATGATCCAATCGTCGACGGGTGGGCTGAGCTTTGTTTGTAGGTTATTATAGCCTCCCATGAACACGGTTTCCAAATCCTACTCCACACCGTAGATAACCTGAACTTTTTTTTTGTCTTTTACTAAAATTTTGCACGATAGATATTCATTTACAGTAATACGTGTTTCATTTATATACATATAAATCAATTTATCCTACTCCACACCGTAGATAACCTGCATTTTTTTTGTCTTTTACTAAAATTTTGCACGATAGATATTCTTTTACAGTAATACATGTTTCATTAATATACATAGAAATCAATTTATATGAATACAAATCAATTTAGGTGAGCCCTAAACACCGATCTGATAGAAATGAAAAGATAGAAAATTCTAACTTTTGCAAAAATACCCTCAACCAAGAAACAAAATTACAATCTAGACCGAATAAACACATGATCAAGACACCAACGTCTGTCACTCGACTCCAACACCACCGTAGTGGCTATCCAAAGTAAAGTGGACACCCCCCCCCCCCCCCCCCCCCCAAAAAAAAAAGAAAGTGGACAGATCACCTCTTCACCCGATCTCGACATGACTCTATCATCGAGCTATAGCTTTACGAAACTCCAAAGTAGCTTACTTTGTCTTTGAAACAATCTGGCAGGGGTAACACCCTAGACATGCCATCGAACTCCAGATGTAGCACCCCAATATTGAATGAGGAAAACAGATCTGCCAGCCTCCAACCACATCGCCAACACAAGATTCATCATCTTCTAGCTGTTACCGATGCAGACTATCGTATGCACGTGTCCCTAGATAATATCTCGAGCTCTGCTCCGACGCTGGAGCGAGTGCTATCACAACGGCGGAGCCCGAGGACACAAGTCCACCACAAGGATGTCGCCCACCATACACATTTGAACATAGTACAACCCATATCTATCACCAACCACATAGTAGACCACTGTATTGGTGGAGCATATGGAACACTTTTATTCATACCGCCATTTGCCTTCCTCAGAGCCAGGTTGATGTAAGCAATGCTTTTCTTCATGGTTTTCTGAACGAGGATGTTTGTATGCAGCAACTGCCTGGTTGAACGAGGATGTTTGTATGCAGCAACTGTCTGGTTTTGAGTATGCTCGGTTTCCAAGACATGTGTGCAAGGTTCAACATGTATTCTATGGCCTTAAACAATCTCTTCGCGCTTGGTATGCCCGGTTGAGTGCACACCTTCATCATATTGGTTTTGTCTCATCCAAGGGTGGTGCTACGTTAGGGACAACTGGTCCATGGCCTGCCCAGACACGAAGTATCGACGGACGGACAGATATTGAGCAGTGGGCAACATGGACCCTGAGACCAACCATCAAATTGAACCCCTATTCATAACATTTTTGTTGTTATCCTCCACATGTGTCCCGTCCATCATTTTATTTGTAGATCAACCACTGGTCTCGTCCAAGGGTGATACGTCTTTGTTCATATTTTCTTGGAGTGGTGTTCAGATATAAATGCTAGTCTATGTCGATGACATTGTGATTGCTGGTTCCATTCCTGCTAATGTTGATCGTTTGGTGCGCTCATTCTTTGACACTTTTCCTATCAAGGACCTTGATACTTTGGAGTTTTTTTGTTGGATTGGAAGCGTCTTACCATTCAGGGGGCATGACACTCACTCAATGCAAGTATGCACTCAATCTTCTTCATCGTGTAAATATGGAGAATTGTAACCTCACTTCCACTCCCTTAGTTGTCACGGAGCGCCTAGCTCGTGATATAGGCACGCCTCTCGACACTGATGATGCTTTCCGATACCGTGGTTTTGTGGGTTGTCTGCAATATTTGACACTCACTCGCCTAGATATCTCCTTTGTTGTAAACAAAGTATGTCAGTTTTCTTCACAACCCACTGATGTACATTGGGAAGTTGTTAGCGCATTTTGCGGTATGTCAAGGGAATGTTGGAAACTGGCACCCCAATAGTGTGGTGTGACAATCTTGGGGAAACATATTTGACGGAAAATCCAGTCTTACATACTTGTATCAAGCACATTGAGATAGATTTCTATTTTATGCAGTAACGAGTAGCCTCCGGTGACTTGGATCTCAGATTTATCTCCACTAAATATCATTTGGATGATCTATTTACTAAACCGCCACACGACAGATGTGAAACCGATTTTAAGTCCAATCCAAATCAATTTTTAGTAGTAGTTTAGATTGAGGTGGCGCATTAAGACCGTTAGGTCATTTATAGCGTGTATTGTATGCTAACCCCACCTGTACACATGTAACACTGATCTATATAAATATACAATAATAACGAGGGGATGCGTGAGATTAGACAATCCTAAAACCTAGTGTCTCAAACTACGTCGAGAGTTGCTTTCTTCTCTCAGTCGCCACCCCTTCCCTTCCTTTCTTTCGTGGTGCTGCTGGCTGGCAGGAGGATGATGTAGGTTGTTATGCTCCTCTTGTACATAGTAGAAGTAGGTTTAGGTCTAGGCTTTATTCCTATCTTCGGCTGCATGCCAGTCGTCGGCTAAATGCCGGGAGGGATATTTCAGGTCTGAGGGCCCAAATCCGGTATTGCTTGGTCTCCCTGCTTCTTGTTGCAGCGTTCCCATGGTCTAAGATGGAAGTGACGAGGAGGGGAGCATCGGAAACCTCCATTAATAAAAGGGCTGCTATAGTGGAGCTTGGGGTCTGGGTGCATCTTCTCGATCTCGTCGTCGCGGTGACGGAAGATGGAGAAAGGCGGTCGCATTTGAAGCTCCACAGGGACTTGTTGCTGCAGATTGGAGATCAACACATGATGGCCATAGTCTCCCGCCATGATCTTTGGCTAAGATGGAAGCCTTTTCAGACGCCTTCGACGACGTCATCTCAACCTCCAAGATGGAGGCCCTCTATGGGATTCCCGACGGCGCGCTGCGGCTTTCCTCTCCCAAGTGGTTTCGTCCCCGGCGAGATGAAGGACGGCCTGCGTTCGAGTCCCAGTTGCTACGGTGGAGGACTTAATTGTTTTTTGTTTTATCTTTTAGGGTCCTTTGCGCTAATTTTCAGGACTGCTCTGTAACTTTTAGTTATTTTGAGGTCCTGTTTCCATATTGTACTCCACCAATGATGAATGAAAGGCAACACTAGGCCCTTCTGGGCCTTTCCCCTGTTGAAAAAAAGTGTCTCAAACTACTCTGTTCAACGGTTGTTTCCTTCCGTGAGATTCCTGCTAGCTATGTACACTTAGGGCTTGTTTGGCTGTCAAGGGTTTATAAACCAGGGAAGTTAACCCCATGCAGGGCTTTCTGAGCAGCACATGGGATCCCCTTCTGTCGGGGGAGAAATCTCCATGATCCCTGTTACCATTTGGTACCGAGGGGGGGGGGGGGGGGGGGTTGGGGGGAATCGACGCATGGCATAAATCCGGACAACAGAAAATGAAGTGTTCCACATTTTTTTTTAAACCCAGCAAAACAAGACAAAAAAAAAAGAAATCCGCAAGTTTAGAAGTACAGTGCGATGAAATAGACTATACTATTACAACATTTTTCAAATAGATTCTAAAGAACCATGTAACTGCACCACAACAGGCACTAATCAAGTTTAGCTAGCAGATACACACCAATTGTTGGGTTTTTCCTATACCTATGTTTTTTTAGATAAAAGGCATAAAATGCCCAGCTTTGAATTAATAAAGCTAGATACAATCCAGCGGCAAGTACAACATGTTGATACAAGCAACAGGCACCAAAAGCAAATAGAAAATAAAACAACAAAGAACAGCTTGAGGTGCCAAAGCTAAAACCCGACGACGCTAACAAGCACAAGCTTGACCGCAACACCGGACCCAACCTTCCGGACGAGGCCGCCATGAAGAAGAAGCAGCAGAAGAAGGCACCCACATCACCGTGACTGAGCAGGACCTCCGAAGCTCAAACACTCACCAGCCAGAAGTGTCGTTGTTGCCGTAGAGGGGAACCCATTCTCCTCTCGCCCAGGCATGAGGGCGCCGACCCATTGGCGAACAAGGACATCTTGCTGGGAGGAAGAACACCCGGCACCCGCCAATACAAAAAGTTCAATATTCCCAAAGTTTTCATGTACAAGGTGGGCAACACTTAAGAAGAGTGGAGCTAAGGCGACGATTAGGAGTCCTGCTCTAGGCTTTCTCCACTCTGCATCGATATCACGTACCATAACTTGACGCTAGCTAAATCACAAGAAACAACGAGGAGGTTAGCAATCGTTTCAGTACATAGTTTTTCAAGCACAAGTAGAAAATATTATTGAGCCATCTATGTAGATTGTTCGTAAGAAATCAAGATTAATAGTACATTTCTTAAATGAATCAAGGATGGTGGAAAGTTGAACCAATATTTTATGCAGCAAACAAAAGCACTAACACAGATCGATACGATGATACCGCAAAGTGATGATGCAGAAGAACTAACAACATGATGCAAATTCAGATTAAAGTATGCAAACAAAGAGTAACATATTCTAATCTGTACGTAGACAGAACTAATACTATGACGCAAATTCAGATTCAGGAAATCAAGTATAAGGCAATGAATACCACAACAGGACGGCAGTTCTAATGATCTAGTATATCTAAATTACTAGAAGTGCTTCCCTTGTAAGCATGCAAATCCAGCCATTATAGAACAATGGACGAATAACTAACTATAATGACGAATGTTTGAACTTTGCATAACTAGAATATCGGTGAACTATTTTCCTTTGCATTTGCTACTGTCCACTCGAATGCAAATTCAAACGATTTTCTAGCCAAATTACAAGCAGTAACTCCTATACCAGCAACTCCTCATGAACTGCGTTCTACTCCAAAACTACTAGTAGTAAATAATCTACTGCAGCTCAGAGGCTGGCGGCCTTCCAGTCTCCACGGTGCCTGCTGCCCCCTCGCTCCTCTGCTCGAATGACTCACTGATCTCCGATGCTGGCGTCCCCTCTGGCGAAGAACTAGCGTTCATCTCGGAGCTGATGTACACGCTCAGCGGGCTCGTCCCGCCCATGGCATGTTCCTCCTGCCTGGCAGTCGGCGTCTGGCTCGCGTCGCCGTTCCATCTGGGCGTCCTGGTTGAGAAGGCGCCGCCGTTTCTCGAGGACTCCTCGTTCCACGTCTTGAACGTCGGAGACTTGAGGTCCTTCCTATCGTAGTACTGGAGCCAGGCTTTCATCCTCCGCACCGATACGCTGCCTGAGCCGGAGGCGGTGGCGGCCGCCTCGGCCTCCGCCGCCCGGAGCTCGTCGCGCTCGCGGTAGGCAAAGATGGCAAGGTAGAGCAGCAGCATGAGAGTGGACACGACTCCGGTGATGAGGAACAGCCCGCCGAAGCTCTGGAAGCTGAGGTTCGACGAGCCGACGGCGGGTGCGGTCCGGCACGTGCCCGGCTGGCCGAACCACGCCTTCTCGATCCGCGCCATCTCGTCCCCCTCCGACAGCCTCAGTATCTCCCGCGACACGTCCGACACCATCGGCGACCCCCTCGGGAACACGAATCCGAAGCCGTCCGTCTTGTACACGGGCCCCTGCATCATGTACCCGTCGCAGTACTGCGACAGGAACAGCTTCAGGTATGGCATCTCGTCGAACACCGCCTCCACGCCGCCGTTCGCCGACCCCTTGGACAGCGCTTCGGCGTACTGCTCCGCCGTGCTGTACTTCCTCATCTTCCGCTCGTCGAAGCCCATCTTTCTGAGAAAGGGCTCGATGAAGGTGCCCTCTTGGTAGCCGATGTAGTGGCCGCGCCTCTGCAGCTCCGTCACGTCCGTCACAGAGGGCTGCAGCTTCTGCACCGTCAGCATCGACGTCAGCTCGCCGTATAGCTCGACGTCAGGATCAGCACCACAAACACCCAAATGATCACCACGAGCCTCGACAAGTTGCTCTCCAGTTTCTCCTCTGAAAATTCATCATCAAGCTGATTAGTTATCGATCTTTCAAGAAATCTACAGATTAATTCGTTTATGGACTAGATAATCAGGAAGATAAAGACGTCTACGTACTGTGTGCGAAGACGAGGGTGGAGAAGGCGAAGTAGAAGATGAGGCCGAACTGCTGCGACGGCGTGCCCCGGAACTCCGGGTTGACGCGGTGCTCGATGACCCAGACGACGAAGCCCGTGAAGCAGAAGAAGGCGAGGCTGGCGAGCCAGAGGCTGGCCGTGAGCGGCTGGAGGAAGATCCACATGCTGGCGGCGGTATCCGGCCGTACAGCCACCACCATCGACCACCCGGACTCCGTGAATGGCATCGTGTAGTCCACTTCATCCAGCCTCCTGGCCGTGATTGTCACGTCGCCCACCACGATGTCCGCCTTCCCGTCGCGCACCAGGTCCACCAGCTTCTCGTAGGACTCCGAGCTGGGGTAGAATGGCACGTACCGGTAGGGCACCGGGTATGCAAGGTTCTTCATCACCTCGTCGAACACGTCGATGCAGTAGCCCGTGACCGTGGTCGTGGAGTTCGGGGAGACAACGACGTCGACGAACTGCTTGAACCCGCGCTTCACCGGCACGGCGACCTTGAGCTCCCGCCCGTTCTGCGATGCCGTCCAGCCTTTCGGCGTAGACAGCGTCTCGCCGGGCCAGAGGATGTGTTTCAGCGGAGGAGCCTTGCCGCCACCGCCGTTCAGCTCCCGCGAGAGGCCGGACTCCGGCCTCCAGAAGCCAACCGTCCTGGCGCCTCTCCCGATGATGTTCACCACCTCGTACGCCGCCACCTGCAGCTGCCCGTCGACCAGCCTGAACTTCCCGGCCATCCCGTCGAACGTCGTGTCGAGCACCGCCCCGAGAAGCGCTGCTCCCGTGGCCGATACGCCGATCCGGTCCAGGTCTGTGACCTGTGTCCTGGCCGTTGTGCCTTGCGGCGGCGTCTGGAACGCCGGGACGGTGACGGTGGCGGCAGCTTCGGCCGCCGCGGCTATCGCCCACGCCGTGTCGTACGCCCAGAGCCTCATCACGCTCGGGTCACTGATGGCGTCGTCGTCGAAGCCCGGGTTGTCACGCCGGAATCTCGCCCTGAACCTCGTCGAGAAATTCCGCACTTTGTCCGTGAGCTCCACGTGAGGCCGGAGGCTGACGACGCCCTGCATCGCCTCGATGTCCTCAGGGAGGAGCTTGTCCACGAAGCTTCCGACGCCGTCCGTGGCGACCCAGACGTAGCCCTCGGACATCATCCCGGCCTCACTCGCCCGTCGGAATAGCCGCACGGCGAGGCTGTCCGTCGCGTGCACGACGAACACCCGCGTCGGCATCGCCATGAGGCGGTAGAGGATCGCGTCGAGGGAGTCGTCAGACGAGTAGCTCGGCACGGACACGCGGTCCACGATTGCCGCGCCACCAACGGCGACATTCTGGAGCGCGTCGGCAAGCGCCGTTAGGATCCCGGCGCCGTAGGGGGAGTCCTCGTGCAGGACAGCCGCCGCGCGCCAGCCGAAGGCGGCGAGGACGGCGGCGACCGGGGCGGCCTGGAAGGAGTCGTTGGCGGCGGTGCGCACGAAGTAGGGCGTCTGCGCCGGAGAAACGGACGGGGAGGTGGCGGAGTAGGAGAGCACGGGGACGTGGGAGCGGTTGCCGAGCTTCGCAACGAACTCCGCCTGCGCCGACGTCTGCGGGCCGATGATGGCCTGCACCTTCGCATTGTTGATCAGGTCTACAGCTGCAACGTAAACAGCAATGAGAGAAGATAATTTAGGGCCATGCGTTTTTTCGGCCCCTTAAAACTATGGGCCGTAAGAAAGCCTAAATGCTATGATGTTAACGAACCAAACCATTCCCTAAAAAAAAGAGGACCATTCCCCTAAAAAAAAGATCAATTCAATTTTGTGGAAAAATATCACTTTTGTGATTATGAAAATCATTCGAATGTTTGGCACGAAGTAACTAGTAGAGCACATACGTTGCACACCACAGGCTGAAGGAAAGAAAACTCTGGCTAGCGAGTGAGGGCAAATGGTGCCTAAACTTTCAGAGAGCACTTTATTTTAAAATACTTGAAAATAATAGTTGAAAGTTCATTAATTATCTAAAAAAAATATGAATGTAGGCAAAGTTGTATTATGCCATCTTGTAAAATCTCAACTAGAAATATCCTATATTTTGGACGGAGCAAAAATGAATAATCTGACGTTTTTAGGTGCAAAATTTTAGCTCCTTCAAATTTGTCAGATTTTATCACTCTTTCTTAGCCTAGAATATAAATATTTTGATGTGGAATTTTTTTCATGTTGATAGTATTAAATTGATGCGCTAGCCATCTAAATCAAAAGCCCGAACTGATGAAAAGCGCTAGATGATATATATTTATATTTCAACACTGAACTTGAGACCTTTTGGCTCTGATATAAGACATAATTGACGTGTTAGCCATCTCAACCAAAAGTCTGAACTGAAGGCTAGCTAGACAATATACTTATATTTCAACTCGAATTTTTAAAAATTAAAATGTTCTCTACATGCCGGCCTCCATTGGTAGTTTCCGCTGGCTAGCGCTCTATAGAAGCTCTGATGCGCATATCATTGAGCCTGTAGTATCTTTAGGGAGACTTTGACAAGGAAATTAACAAGAAAGGGACTCGTCTCTCAAATCAGAGATACGCGCTAGCTTGGACGGACTGCAATTATCTAGGGTTTTCCCTTTGTCATCATTTCTCACAGTTTACATGAGAATTAACACCAGACCTAACCTACTACTACTATATATATATACGCTTGACTGACCAAGATAGCTAGTTTGATGAAGAACGACCGGTGACAACCGCATATATATAGACCAATATATATAGCATTAAAACCTCGACTGACCGTTCCACGGCTAGCTGGCCCCACGAACAGATAGGTCCAAATTAAATTGGTCATCATATCATGTGCATGTGTTCGTTATCATTTACGAAGATCCTTGTGCAGTTGATTGCGAGAAAAAGGCAACACAAGTTCTTTTGTGAAAGAGCTCGCGTGTGAAGCATATGACAGGTTTTCGGGCAAATTTTGGACCTATCTGTTCGTGGGGACCGATCGAGCCAGTCGCTGTAAGCTAAGCTAAGTAAATCCCGATCTGGTAACCATCTTGACCAACTGGCATGCTCTAGCACGTGCCACCGGGAAGAAAGAAGACTAGTCAGAGCTAGCCGAACTAGATACTACATACTAGATCAGATGCACATCATCAATAGTCCAACCCAATCAAGCCGTCCGGGGCAAAGAAGACGACAGGATAACAGTTTGGTCTATGCACGCGTGTGAGTGTACTGATTTAAACTGCATTTTTGTGTTTGAGGTATTAGGCTATGACTGCAGTACGAGTAGCTAGTACACGCAGAGATGGACCGATGAGGTTTTCTTGTCTCGACGCGGAGACGGAATGGAGATTTTATCGAGACGTACAGGTCCACGTACGATGGATCCGCAAGGCTGCGACACGACGAAAACTATACGGCCGGCAGCAACGAGAGCCGAAGTGAGCAGGAGGACCACCAGCATCACGTACGAGCAGACAGTCAGGAGCTCGAACAAGCAGCCTTGCTTGTGTCGATCGGTAGCCACATCGATCTACCAGTAATGAACTAACTAGACGAGCAAACATGAACGAACTAAGCTATAGCTAAATCTCGACCGAGATCGACGAGAGTGTTAATTTGAGCATCCTGCAGGCAAATAATTGATTAGTTAAGCAAACCTAGCTAGCTAATTCATGTATCTAGTTCGGCCAGACGTGAGTTCGTCGGCGACATATCAGGTGGGCAAGAGAGGCCGCTTACCGGCGGAGGCGGCGCCGACAACGTCGCCGGCGGAGTCCCCGAAGTGGAGCTCCACCCTGGTGGCCGACCCCGGGTGCGCCGCGTAGTAGTCCTCCACCGCCATCCTAATGCCGGTCCGCCGCCGCAGCGACACCGCCGACGCCAGGTCCAGGATCACTCCCATGCGGACCGGCACGCCCTGCGCTGTCGCCGCATGCTCCCCCAGCAGCGCGGCCACGGGCAGCAGAGTGAAGAAGAAGACGGCGAGGGAAGAAGAAGAAGAAGAAGCAGAAAAGGAGGACGCGCGCGCCGTGTGCTGCCTCCCCGCCATGGTCTGCTGAATTTGCAAGGTGTGCCTTGTGCTTGTGGTCTGAGCTCTGGCTAGCGCCGCACTCGGACGCGAAGCCAGATTTATATGCGGGGGTTCGATCGATAGGGAGCGTCGATCGCACTTGGAACGTAACCTCGACTCGACTCGATAGGTTTTGATTTTGCAGCGGTGGCGTACGTATCGCGACGTGTTGCTCGTGGAAAACTATTTTCCGCAGTTGACTTGACTACCGCGCGCTAGCTTAGCTTGTTGCTGTGTAGGGGCCACGGGCGTACGATCGAAAGTTACGCGTGGCACTGTGGGCGCTACCGCAGGGGCCGGTCAACGGGTGTACACGTCGGCCGATAGGACAGGACGAGTCTACACGTCGGTCAAGCTCCATGACTTCTTCTTTTTTCAGTGTGAAGGGGGCCCTGGTTCCATTGTCAACAAAAAACAAGTAATGACAGGAGAATGGAATCTCCAACGGCGTTTTTCAATGGCTGGTCCGACAAACCGTGGCGGATTGATGCTACTGTGAGCTTTACACACGTGGCCGGAGTATTGGAACAGGTTGTAATGTACCCAACGGCCATATTGTTTTTTCACAAATACAACTATATTTCTATCTAAATCAACCATATTGCATAGTTTTAAACATATAAAGTTAGTTCCACAATGAAATATGGAAATAAAATTATTCATACAGTAATTCGAATAAATTGAAGTCCGAAAAGATCACCTAGATCAACACTCAGTTTTTCGTAACTTTGAGCGCCACATATGTTTAACTAAATCATTATGCAGTTGGCAATGAGCGACTTTGTCATGGATTTCCGCATGCATGGCAAGAAATTTGTAAAATCGGCTGGCACCTAGTGATCAACATCGACAAGAGGCTCCTGCTAGTTATCCGACACATCATCAATCAATATAACAATACGCTAACTCTCGATGATCATGTTGTGCATGATAACTAAAACATTAATGGCCTCTCACGTCTAATCTTTTGACCAGGTAAGACCAGGGTACCAGACAATACCAAAACGAGCCTGAAGCATGCAAAATGCACGATCGACATCCTTTCTACAACTGCCGAAGCAAGCCAAAAGTTTTCCTTACCTAAAGGGCTACGGATTGTATTCATAAATGTCGACTATTTCGAATAGATGACATCAGCTAGGTAATACCCCTTGGTGTATTGGTGTATATTGATCTCATAGTTGCACTTCAGAGTATGGTTCTTGCAAATACCGAAGAATATTGCAACAAGTTGATGGCATTCTGAGATCTCGTCATGCCAAAAATATCGTGCCAGATCCTCAAGCCATAATCTACCATAACTTCAAGTACAAATTTGGACTCTCCAAGATGACCTTTGTACAACCCTTGCAAAGTGAACATAATTTTTTCCGACCAATGCATGCAATCGAAGCCGGGGAGAGTTGTGTGGCGTTGATGGGTAGGCGCCACCGAACTATCTGTGTCGATGGAGGTGGGAGAGGAGGCGAGCACGGGAGACGAGGTGGGTGGTATACACTGCTTAGGTCGCCGTGTACTCTATGATCGATACTATGCGTCACTGACAGGGACGACCCGTGACGCGGGTGTACCCTTCGGGTGCCCCATGGTTTGGATATTTGGTGTTCAAGCACCGATGGCAGCCCATGGAGCAAGGCCGAGAGGGAGGCCCATACCGAAGGAAACAAGCCCAAGTGAAATCAAGGCTATGTCGGTTATGAATTGTAACCCTAGTCGGTAAAGGATCCCGAGACCCAGCCCCACTATGTAAGGGCTGGGAGGGCCGCTGACTAGGGGATACGCTCATACTCGCCACCGTAACCCTAGTGAGATCATACATCCCGATCTCGCCATTGTAATCCTCTTGTAAAACTTCATCAATCCATACCAGACAAGCAGGACGTAGGGCTGTTACCTTCAGGGGCCTGAACCTGGGTAAATCTTGCTTGTCAGCCGAAGGATCTACCAACACCACCATCTTCTCCTTTTCTCTCAACCCAAGGATGACCTCCGAGGGATTTGGCGTGGTAACCCCACGTCAACCCGCCTGTCGGTATCCGATGTGGCATTGCTTGCCAGTTGTGTCCGACACTCCCAGATGGCTCCATGTGGATCAGAGCCAACGTAGGAGTCTCAGATAGTTTATTGGACCATGTCGGCAAATTTTCCGCTATTGGGGTCGCGGTTGTGTGTGATTTTTGTGTGTCTGACACCCCAATAGCCCTATCAGGAGGGCTATTGGGAACACCGCTAGAGATGCTATAAGGGTTTCTCTAGCCGATCCTGTCATGGGGTTGTCACGGCAAGTTCTTCCTCAGGGAAGATGAGTTCTGGGGCCATTGATGATCGAAGTACGTGGAAGTTGTTACTCTCGCCAAGGGACAAGGATTTACCCAGGTTCGGCCCCTCTTGATAGAGGTAAAGACCTACTTCCTGCTTTGGCTTTATTGCTTTGGACTTGATCTCGATTACAAGGTTCTGACTCCTCTAACTTAGGGGTCGGCGACTTCTCTCTGGTGAACTAGGGTTTCTCTCTCTGGAAAAAGCTTGTCGATCTAAGGTCTTATAAAGGTGGCCGGGTCCCTGGACTTTACAACTTGTGCCGAGTCATACTTAGACACGGAGTCCTACTCTAGGTCTTGTCCTTCCAAGTTAGAACTCCGGGTTGTGCTAGGACTCCTCTCTGGCGGGTCCCTTCTCCACACGGGCCTTGGTCGGCTTGTCTCCAGCCCAGCCCATGTGACTTGACTTGTGACTCGGCTTTGGCCTTCTTAGTCTTGGCGGGTCTACTTTCCGGGTCCATGGGCCTACCTATAAAGTATCCCCCCATCAGTAGCCCTCGAATTTATCTTGGGAGCAGCTTTCGCGGCTTCCTCCGACTCCTTGATTCGTCTCCTTGAGTCGACTCCTCCCATTTGTGTCACAGGTTCAGAAGTCGCTTGCTGCTAGCTTCAAGATGAATTCCTGTATAAAACATAACACACACATATAAAAAGAGTTCATCCTCGCCCTCTGTTCGAGTCCACCACTCTTGCCTTTTGTAGTACTGGCCGAGTCTGTTGTGGCTCCTTTGAACTGGCTCTGAGAATTTTAACTCTCTTTCAATTCTTTAAGTCACATGACTCGCCTTTTCTGAGACGAGCCGGCTCTTCTTCCACTTATGTGACCTTTCTTTTTTAGATATCTCTTTTTTGACTTTTAACCACTGAACCGTTATCTACAGATTTACTGCGGACCGTCACTGTACCTTTCTAGGGTTTTTATCCCCTTATAAATTACGAAGGGTAGGGACCATAGCCCTCACTTGTCCCTTTCGCCTCCAAATTTCTCTTCCCCTTTGCTCCTTTCTTTCCCGCACGCAGCACACCCCCCACGCTCCGCACGGACACCATGGCCCCTAAGCGCTCCAAGGCCAAGGCCTCATGTCCAGCAGGACCATCGACATTGCCGCCACGGCCGCCGCCGCCGCCAAATCTTCGTCATCAAAGAGATCGATCTCCGCCGATTGGGGAGGATCCATGATTACGGCGGAGCAACTTAAAGCCCATCGGCTTGCTGGCCTTCTTCCCTCGGGTGTCAAAGCTCGAGCTCCAGGGGACGAGGTAGTGCCCTCTCCCGCTAAAGACGAGGTCGTCATCTTCACTGAGCACTTGTTCCGCGGATTCGCGCCCTCGGGTAATCTATTCTTCCGCCAACTCCTTGACTTCTATAAGCTGAGGATCCACGACCTAGCACCCAATTCCATTCTCACTCTGTCCAATTTTGTCACTCTCTGTGAGGACTACCTCCAAATCGAGCCAGACCTAGATCTCTGGCTCGAGCTCTTCTATTGCAACCCCCAGCCTGAAACCTATGGGGGTCCTCTTCTGCAATGCGGCGTTGTTGCTCTCCAGCGTCGCCTCCACTCTTTCTTTCCCAAACATGTATTCCCAAATCGCATCAAGGATTGGCATAAAACCTTCTTTTACTGCAAGGACACTTCACCTGCAAGCGGGCCTCGGCTTCCTCTGTTCTCTGAGGATCGCCTGGAGGCGACTCCTCTCATGATGGCTAGATGCTCAGAGACCGCACGGCCAAAAGTCGAGTCTTTGATCGTCCGAATTTGACCTCTTCTATCTCGCAATTTGGAGAATATGGATCTTGTCTGCTGCTGGACAACATGGAGAATTCAGCCGCTGAGTCCTAGGACTCGGCTTATTTGGTCGTATACTCGTTGCGTCACCAATGACCTCCGAATAACTGACAAGCTATCTGATGGTCCTGAACTTGGTCGGCTGATCAAGAAGTTGGCTGGAAAGCCAGTGAAAGACCAAGCACACTTTGGACTCCAACCTTTCTGCTCCACCAACCCAGCTCCTGATGTAAGCATTTTGTTTGTCTCTCTCTTCATTTGCTTTCATTGTCTCATTTGCTAATTTACCTTATCTGTCTGTTTTACAGCTAGATGACTCCTTCTGGAAGCCAGCTCTCGAAACTAAAACTGAAGCTGGGGCTGAAATTGAGAAGAACAAGGAGGATGCTTCTGCTGTGGCAGAAACTGTTGATGACGATTCCAGCGAGGAGTCCTCTCAGCAGGCTCCTGTTGCTGGTGATGATGATGAAGATGAGGAGTCCTCTCCAGAGGCTCCTGTCGAGAATGTTGTTGAAGAGGAGTCCTCTCCAGAGGCTCCTAGTACTGAGCAGGAACACGCAGCGTCAAGTCCTGCAGCAGCCCAGCCGACCTCGTCTGAAGAGTCCTCAGGCGCCAAGAGTCATTCTTCCTCTCCCCCGGCTCCCACTAGAAACGGGTCTCGAGCGGATGTCCCCAAGGTACCTCTCTCACGAGTCCTTGGATCAAGCTGAGGAGAAATTGGTGCGGCCTTATGCCTATGAAATTGCCAATAAGATGGACCCTGAGGTATGGGTTCATCATTATGATCTGGAGAACAAAAGGATTACCCCAGAGACTCCTGCGATCGTAAACTTTGGTCGCCCCTCACAGGACTCAGCTGGTGCCCCTTCCTCTGCCGCACCAAGCTCTTCCACCCCGGCGGCTCCTGTTCCTGGGAACTCATCTGCTGCAGAGCCTGTATTGAAGACTCCTGCTGCGCCCACTCCTTCGAGAGCTACCACTGGGGGCTCCCAACTTCAAGAAGAAGAGCGGGCACAACATGCAAAGGACCCAGGAGCTGCTGGTTTCCACATGAAGAAGGTTGCCACCAAGACTCCGGTGAAGCCAACTCGCGCATCTACCTCTCTGGCTAAAGACAAATCACCTGCCAAGAAGGACTCCTCAACTGTAGCCGAGAAGTCGACTCCTGAGAAGGATCACCCTCTTGATGACTTCTGAAAAAATTTAGTATTGATATACAACTGATGTAAAGCTTTTGGTGTCCAAACTATTTATTCTGAGTTGTGCCAATCGGCTTGTAATGACTTGTTTACTCAACTGCGACATTGCTATGTCTTATCTATACAAGTCATTGCTTGGTTCTTATAACCCATCTAATTTTTCACTGATGAATAAGTAGGCCCTGCATGACTTCTCTTACAGTTTGTGCTGACAGGCTCCTAACCTCTTATGTCCTTAGGATTCATAAGAGCTAGAGACAAGTCATGCCTGTAGATTATTCATATTGTGCAGGATGCATCTGACTTACCAGCGAGAAAACTAGGAAAAATTTGGCTACTGTGCCAGGTTCAAAGGTCTAAGCTTGACTTTTTTCCTGAAAAGCAAGCCCCCAAGAACCTTGTGATCAAATATAAAGAATAAAGCGCACTCACTAGGTGACTCGACTAAAGAACTCATATTCACAGAAGCCGGCTTTATTTCCTTTGATCACGAAAATTTGATTACATTTAGGCATGGCTCACTGAGCTCTTTGCCTTTCAACTCATGAACTATTACAATTTAGCTATAATAAGGATGTAATTGAGCTATATTCCACGGCCTCTTTGCCTCTGCATATGTGTGGGGTCACTATGTTGTGTCGGCTCCTTTACTTTCACTTGCTGGCTCTCGTACATCCATTAGATAGTACGACCCATTGTGCAAGTTCTTGCTTATGACGAATGGTCCTTCCCATGGTGGAGATAACTTGTGCATCCCTTCCTTATTCTGGACTAGGCGAAGCACTAAGTCACCCTCCTGGAAAGTACGGGTCTTGATTCTGCGTGCGTGATATCGCCGCAAATCCTGCTGATAGACTGTTGACCTCTCAAGGGCTAACTCCCTTGCTTCTTCGAGTGCGCCTACCGAGAAAACTTTCCTCCTCTAACGGTGGCCGGACCTAATCGATCCCTCAAATTTAACTCCTCAAACAAAGTGACCCCACACAAAAGTCTCTCTATATCTTTTCTTCCATTTGGCGGTTAGCCTGAACAAGGACAACCTCAGGTCGGGGATGCACTTGGAACGTCGACACACACACATGTAGCAGCAACCATCCATCCATCAGTGCAGGTCATGGCCGGCTGCACGCACGAGATGGTCGGCAGCTATGCACGCACACGCACACGGCGCAAGTACACAACTGAATGGATGAACAATGCCATGTAATGGTTATTGTACTACAACCTCTGTTCCATAATATAAGACATTTTAGCAAGCTAAACTAGCTTGCTAAATCGTATTACATTAGAGAACGGAGGGAGTAGTTGCCATGACTCATGCCTTCTGTACACGGGCACAGAAGAGCGATGTGGGCGCCCGGCCGCTACCGATGACATGCACAAGTAGAAGTGAAAGGAGAGAGGTGGTATAGGGGTGATGGTTGGAGAGAGGCGTTTTGGCTCCCGAGCTCACCTGCTCCTGGTCCAACAAAAAATTCGGGAAAAATAGTAAAGCATTTCAAAAAATTCTGAGATTTTTTGGTGATGAACATATACATGTTTTTTACATACGTGTAAAATTTCTTGATGAAATGACATTTCTGATGCTCTGTGCAAAAAAGACAAATCCAGTGACCAAAATGCGATTTAAAAAATATGTTTCCAGAGCAGTGATTTTGTCTTTTTTGTACAGAGCATAGGACATGTCATTTCATGACGAAATTTCGTAAGTATGTGAAAAACATGTATATGTTCATCACCAAAAAAATTCAGAATGTTTTGAAATGTTTTACTATTTTTTATGATTTTTTTTTATTTGACCAGGAGCATATGAGCTCGGGTTCCAAAGTGAACTTCTGTGATGGTTGAGGGTGCGGACTGGAGATAGGAGGACGGACGGGGACTTGACCATCGCTGACAAATAGGCGAGCGCTGTCGTGGCTGCCGACCATGAGCAGGGTGGCTCAACGGTCTTGAACTGATGCTACAAGTCCGACTCCATGTGTGCAGGTATCTAATCTTGGTAGACTCATCCAATGACTTATGACGACTAGGCCTGGCAGCTGCACTTGTATCCTCATCCGGTTCAATCAGAACTCAGGAGCGGGTTGTCCAGAACATGTTCTTTCTTTTCCTGTTTGAGAACAATTCTTAGGTTGCGATACTAGTAGCTGAAGTTAGTTCTATTCAACTTATATTTATCTAAGATAGAACTAAGTGCAAGCTGGAAATCTAGAGAGTGATTTTTTTCGAAATGGAGGTTGAAGCCCCCAGCCTATGCATTGAATCAATGCATACAACTTTTTTATTAATAATTATTCAACAAAACCCTACAAAGTAATTCAACAATAAATCCGAAGCCACCTTCTTGCGATATGTATCGCTGATGACGGAGTTGATGGGGGAGAATCTTCTTATGTATCCTCAGTGCGTTCCCCTCTCCCTCAACTATGCCAAAACACTCTTGATACCCTAAAAGGAAAATAATATATGGGTTAGGTTGAGCCTCCAAGTGCAGAGTATGTAGAAGTGGAAGTCTTTTCCCCACGAGGGTGACTCGAGGGTTTAATATCGAACTCTCGGGGAATCAGTAGTGTGGGATTTATCTCCTTGTCCTTCTCTAGATTTCCTGTAAACAAAGAAGATTGCTTTGTGCCCTCAACCTCACCAAGTGGTTGTCAAGCACAAGGTGTGAGAATGATATTAAAATAATAAATGATGCAAAACAGTAAATAGAAATGCAATGGTGGTAAATAAATATGCAAGGATGATAGTAATGATGATGGATGGTATTTTTGGGGTTTTTATATGTGAATGCAATGAATAAAAGTGTTTTTGTATTTTCTGATTTTAAAATGGCTGAATGTAAAAGATGCTTAAAAGTGGTTGGAAAAGTGTTTCTTATGACTAAAAATGGACCGGGGTTCATGGTTTCACACATGCACTCTCTCTTTAATATAGTGTGGCAAACAAGTAGACATAGGATTAACATATGAGATTGCAAACAAGTTCAATGACATGTTACTAATTATATGGGCATCACGTCCTAACATAAAGACCTTTAGATTATTAGTCTCACTTATACTCCACCAAGATGTGAACTAAATTATGCACCTTAGTAATTAAGATAACATCAGAGTATAGCTTTAAGATTAATGACATGAAGTTAAAATAAACACATGATGGATCTAGTCTTAAGAAGAGGCATGTCACTCCTCATACCTTGCAACATGGTATTTTGGTTTATCCCTAGTGAGGCAACAAAGTAAGGTAAACACCCAATGGATCATGATATTAAGTTGTCAGCTTATCACTTCACCACCCCCGTTACTCCAACTAATGCACACATTCCCCCACACACGCTCTCATAAACATGCTTGATCATAACAAGGATATAAGAACGGGGTACATAATATGCATCTACTTTCATAACTGAAATAAACATTGCAATCTCAACATATATTAACTCATAGAAAGATCCACCACAATGGTAATACAACGGTGACCGTAATCATGTTCAGTAGCTCATACAGTGCTAATTAGTGAAGCTCAAGAGAGAGAGAGAGATACATATGCTACTGCCACAAACCCATAGTCCAGAGGTGGACTACTCCCTCTTCATCATGGATACGGTGGAGATGTTGATGGAGAAGAAGGAGGCCTCTCCGGCAGGGCTCCGCCGGAGTTTCCCCCCTCCGATCTGCAGCCTCCTGGTCTCTGTTTCTTGTTTCTCTCGTGTGGCGGCTCCCCCGTCGAAAAACGTCAGGGGACCTCTTATATAGGCGTTTTTAGGTCACGAGGATGCTTCTGGGCGAAGGATCGATGCAAACGGGGCCACAAGGGCAGAATTAGGTGGGCCCACGCGGCATGGTACTGTAGCCGCGTGGGACCTCCTATTTCGGCCCTCCGGCCTCCGTTCGTTGACTTCTTTCGCTCCTAGGTCTTCCTCCTTCCAAAATAATGACCCCCGTAAATTTATAGCTCATTATGACGTCGTTAAGGTCCTGAAACAAATAAAGAAAGAAATAGGGGTTTTCTGCCTGCGCAGGATTAATTCCATAAAAAGGGGAAATCATTATTAATTACAAAAAATCATTAAATAATAGTAATATACCCCTTATATGATGGAAATATGATTGGAATATAACTATTATAGTGCAAAGTTCATGTATGCATTTTAGATGCATCAACATCCCCAAGCTTAACTCATGCTCGTCCTCGAGTATGAAAATGATAAAACTAACATGAACTTTGCAATATAATAAAAACATGGATATAAAAGATGATTTCTACTGCTACATAAAGTCAAATAATTCATTATTCAAGGAGGTAGCAATATGCAAACAGTTTATAAAGTGACATCAAGTATTCAATGAAAGGATGATCAATGATAGTTCACAAAGTGTAACATAAAAGATAGTACTATGGACATTCTTACTTTTGCATACTTGTGGTCCATAGAGTGTAAATGAAAATCTGAATATAAAAGGTGGACACTTTGGAAAAGATATATAAATAAGTAGAGGTAAAGCATGCATGAGTTTCTTCTATCCTCCAAACTATTCTACTTAAGTTATTGAATGCAATGGTAATACTTGGTGTAAAGCTCTCATTCCCCTATCATAGCATCTTGAATGATTAAAGTTAAATGTGAAAGCAAATATGAGTAGTGGCCTTGATAAAGTGAAGGTTAGATGTCTCATGCCCCTTGAATACAAGTACCTACACCATGATTACTCAACTTGGGAAACAAAGCAAATTTAAGTTATCTATCATTGTAAGTAATAATGGTATCATCAAGAGTCTCAACTGGGGTACCTCTTGTCCCATGATATGGATCAAGCCCACATCAAAACAACAAGACAAACAAACATAATGAACAATCTCAACACCCTCTTTATTTACCACTTGATATAGCTTTTTATTGTAGGGTGTATCACAGAGAGTTCAAAATAGCATGTAAGTAAATTTCCACCATGAATGATGCATGGATTAGATTAGCGGCCCAGGTTTCTCTCTAACCATTTATACAAACTCATTTAAACTTAACTCTATTTCCACATTATTTCATCGTGATAGGCATCCATAAACAAAAGTACATGATATCAACTTAAATAAATGATGGAACATGTTGAAAGCTTTGCATGTGACAACACATATGGGCTAACTCCCAACCTTAAACATTTATCAAGCCACTATCATCATAATATTAATCACAATGGTTCATCTTTATTGAATGCAATAAAAGTAAAGTGTGCATCAAGTTCGCAAGAGCTTTTTAACCAACTTTTCCCATCACAATAAATAACATCATCATTTTCATTTAGAGGTATAGATAACACAAATAACATGATAAACATACTTGGAATAGCATAAATCTAATAGGTAGATATGGTGGACTCACTGGAAAAACTTGGGTTGAAGGTGTTGGAAACAAGTTTTTACTTGTTGGAATTTTTGGGCTAGCAAAAGGGAGAAAGATGACCATCTAGATGCATGCATGAGTGTCCATAGAACTAACTAATTCATGTAAAATAAGGTGAAGTAACATACATCATCAAAACATGAATAAAAGATAGCTCATGATAAAGCATTTGCAAATTATTACTCATAAGGAAGCTCATGAATCATGCAACTATATGTGTCATTAAAAATCAACTTAGACATCCCTTTTTCCAATACAATAAAAGCATGAAAGATATTTCAACCCATATTTTCAGTAGCATTCTCATATATAAAAGATAGTATGGTGGTCTCACAAAATAAAAATCAAAACAAAACAAACAAAAAGACGCTCCAAGTTTATGCGATAAAGTGCATTGATAGAAAAACAGAAGTTAGACGTGTGCAAACCGAGAGTGTTTTGGTTCAGTGGGGATGTTCTCCACATTCCCAAGTTTATGGTTTTCACCATCCTTGGATAACTCATGGTGCATCTCCTCCAATCCCTGTGAAAAAACTTCAAAACACAATTTCTCCCATCTCTTTTCTGTGGGGTGATATTAGTAGAGATAAATAAACAAGTTTCTTGCTCCATATAATCCATGGACTAAAATTCATATGAATTACCAGAGAATGTATAATGTTTTATGCCTACTCATAAACTCAATTGGATCAACTCAATAGTTCAAACTGTGCATAAAACAATTTGGGACAGAATCTGTCCAGAAAAAAAGTAGCAGCAAAACGTATTTTTATGTGCTACTTAAACTTGTCGAAAAATTCTGAACAAATTCAGGCATACATAGGATGAAAAGTTTCAGTTACAGTTAAAATCTCAGCTCATTTGGAGGTACAGAATAAGAACTAAAAATCAAACCGTGCACAGACTCCGTGCAGGAATAAAATTTCCGAATAGAAATAGCAACTTTTTCAAACCAAAATGGGTAAAACTTGGCACTTTATTAAAAATTCCAGAAACTAAACTAAGAAAACAATCTCTTGTTATGGCAAGAGGACACAAAGAAAATCCAAATAAAAACAACCGGGTTGCCTCCCGTAAAGCGCTTTCTTTATAGCCATATAGCTAGGCTTACTTACTTGTTGTTTTACCGAAGATGAAGCTCATGAGGGAGCTTAAAAGTTGTGCCCTTCATCCTTGGGAAGTGTTCCATGCATTTCTTATGTGGAAACTGAAACTTCACATTCCCTTCCTTTGAATCAATGATAGCCCCTGTGGTACGAAGAAAAGGTCTTCCAAGAATAATAGGACTAGATGTTTTATTCTCCATATCCATGATTAGAAAATCCACAGGTACAAAAGTCATATGTAACTCTACCATAACATCACTTACTTTACCTAGAGCATGTTTAATGGTATTATCTGTAGCACCCTCACTTTGAAAAGTAAGAATACCTCGTGAATTGCTAGGCCCTGGATCGAGTATGGCTAGCATTCACCAACAGGATGTAATATCATGCATAAATGTTAAACGTTATTACATCGCAAGTACGTATGATCCAGAAATAAAGTAATTTATTACAACTTCGCATAGCCGAAGCTAGCTTAAAATAAATATAGTTCCACAAATATTATTCAGAGTTCAAGCAGCATAATAAAGTAGCACTGAGCTCCATCATCTCCATGTGCCACTGGCGAACATGTTGGTTGTAAGCTCGAGATAAACCACGTCCTCACTCCTCATCTGAACAACCTGCAACATTAACGTTGCAGCCCAGGGAATTTGGGTCAAAACCTTGTGACAGGCTGGCAAGTATCACACTATGGTGGTATATAAATGGCAAAGACTACCACTACATGCTTATTTGGCTGGTGGTGTTCAAGGCTATTGCAGAAAGCAAATTTTATCCTACTTTTCATAAAACCTTTTTCAATTTCGACTTAACATTATGAGACACTCCCATGGAACGCATCCAATGTCTCATTTACCCGAGTTCACCCAACAAGTTTTATTATTGAAATTGGAATGAGTGAGATCTTCTGTCAACATCCTTATTTGGTCACTCGTGATTGTCCATTACCGGGGACACGGCTATGATCATAGTTTTAAATACTCTCGAGAGTTTGTGGCACTTTCCCCACTAGACTCGATCAACCCATTCTATCCTTAACCCTTATTTAGTGAAAAGGAAAGGAGCAGATCAAGACGAGACTTTTCAGAAGTGTTTTCCCATGGTACTCTAGCGAGATCACTGCCGTCCTACCCCTCTACATCATCAGATCTCACTGACCCAGGTCCACACAACGTACTCCGTCAAGACAGAGCCCATATGACTAGTGGTTGCACGGTCGGGCAAACAAACACGGTGTGACATTAATCTCAAACCCTAGGTGGTCTTTCACAAGTGCACGTATTCAGGTTCACACCATAGAAATGGGCCTGAATAGCCACTCAACTTCGCCTCCATCATACAAACCAATACCACCTAGGTAGTTAATTAATTTAGTAGAATTTTCCTTAACTCAACTACAATAAAACACTTCAGTTTTGCAGCAAGCAATTCCACTAAATTTCATAGGTCACTAAATCAACTAGTCATGTGGCTATCCTAACAGGTTTGCATAGCATATATATATAGTAGTGGTAAGCCTATCATGCAAAGCTACTGAAATAATCTGCAGTGCATAATATAACAAAATAGTAGGTCCTTCATGAATTGTTGAGTGTACTTGCCTTGATAGTTGTTCAGGTTGCAACACTCACAGCACTCCTGGCACTCTTCACAATCTAAACAAGCAATTTGCAACAATTCAATACACATACAATAATGGCATTACAATAAAATATGAATGCATGATGAATATGCAAACAACACAAGTCAAAGTTAAGAAATTAATAAAGTTATTACTTTCTGTTATTTACTATATGCATGATGCTCATGATTCATATTTTTAAGTGGTTTTAATAATTTAAAATAATTACTATAGTCAATCTACCACTGTTTGAGTTTCTACAAAAACATTAACAATACATGATGCACAAGTGCAAACTAAAAATACTACTGGACAGAGGACACTAAAATAAACACTTTTGCAGAAGAAATTAATTTAAAATAACTTGTAGATATAAAGTTATGCCAAAATTACTCAAATCTCTCATTTGAAATTTGAATAATTTTTAATTTGTCAAAACAGAAAACTAATGGTTCTAAAACAATCTACAGATCATAAGGTTTTCAAAAATATAAAGTTCATTAAATTTGACCGAGCCATTAAAAAGATATGATGGTTTAAAGATTCAGGGACTTTTCTGCAAAACAGCCAAATTAATTTAATTCGGCTGAATTTACAGAAATGCTGGGCTGACGTGGACGCTGACTGTGTGCTGACTGGACGCTGACTGGGCGCTGACGCGGCGCAATCTCACTGGCCGGTACCGGTTCGGTTAAATAAATAAAACGGAGCCGTTAGATCAAGATCTAACGGTCCAGATTTAAAGGGATGCGGGCCGGCCGGAGCTAGGGTTTCGGTGGGCGGCGGTGCGCGGCGGCGACGCGTCGGCATGCGGCGTTCCCGGCGAACGGTGGCGCTCCAGGACTCGCGGATCTCACCTGCGTGATCAGCGTGATGCGGCGAGGTCGATGGCGCGGCGGTGGTCTCCGAGGCGGTCTCCTTCTCCGGTGATTGCTCGCCGGAGTTGCGTACAGCGGCGGCCCGAGGCGTGCGTGGACGCTCTCGTCGATCTGGAGGCGGGAAAAATTGGAGAAGATGTCAGAGAGGTGCGCCACGATGAGATGAAGCAAATGGAGGGGAGGGGAGGAGCTGGGGATCGCCGGAGTACGGCCGGAGGAGAGGTTTACCGGCGGCGGCAGTGCGGCGTCTCGAGCTCGATTTACAGCAGCCTGGTGGCGCAGCAGCTAGGGTTTCGGGGTGGAGAGGACGCGGTGATGGTGGAGAATAAGTAGAGGGCGAGGGAGATGCGGATAAGTCCGATTCGGTGGAGATTTTCGCGGAGGTGGTTCGGTGGAGTTCGAGTTCGTCACGACGTCGGGGAGAGAAAGGAGAAGAAAAGGGGAGAGGAAGAGAGGCCGGTCGGGGGCGCTGCTGGGCTGGTCCTGGGCCGGCTCGGGTGGGCTGGCTCGGGCTGGCTCGGCCGTTTTTTTTTTTTTTTTTGACAGAGCTTTTCCTTTTTCCTTTTTCCCTGGTTTTAAAAACTGAAAATAAAACCATAGCCAAACTTTTCATAAAAATTGGCAAAAATACTTTTTGGAGAGCTTGTCTAGTTTAGAGTATTATGGCATTAATCTTGCCAATAAAATAAATTAAAATATTGGAAAAACATGGTTAGGGTTACTTAGCACCCTTATTCCATTGTTTGAATTGAATAAAACAAAAACTAAAACAAGCCACATAAAATAATTAAACTAAATGCACAAACAAATGCATATGATGACATGAATGCATGCTTATGCAAATTTTGAAAATTGGGATGTTACAAACCTAACCCCCTTAAGATGAATCTCGTCCCCGAGATTCGGATTGGTTAGCAAATAGGTGCGGGTGTTCTTCTCGCAGGTCATCTTCCCGTTCCCAGGTAGCTTCCTCTTCAGTATGATGGCTCCATTGGACTTTGCAGAACTTGATTGTCTTGGTACGAGTAATTCTCTCTGCAGTCTCCAAAATCTTGATTGGCTTCTCCTCATAAGTCAAATCACTCTCCAGTTGAACTTCCTCCAAGGGCACAGTATCACGCAGCGCTGTCTCGGCCATCTCAGGGTGACACTTTTTCAACTGGCTAACATGGAACACGTTGTGAACTGCTGATAGTATCTCTGGTAGTTCCAACTCATATGCAACTTCGCCTTTACGAGAGAGAACCTTATAGGGTCCAATGAATCGAGGTGCTAACTTTCCTTTGATTCCAAACCTCTTCACACCACGTAGAGGTGAGACTCTAAGGTATGCTCTATCACCTACCTCATAGGTAATTTCTCTACGCTTGGAATCCGCATAACTTTTCTGCCTTGATTGTGCTATTTTCAACCTGTCCTTTATCAATCTGACCTTCTCTTCAGCTTCTTGGATTATGTCAGGTCCAAATAAGCTACGCTCACCTACACCACTCCACAGTAATGGTGTAGTGCATTTTCTTCCGTACAATGCCTCAAAAGGTGCCATCTCAATACTAGCCTGGTAGCTATTGTTGTATGAGAATTCTGCATATGGCAAGTTATCATCCCAGCTAGATTTATAATCCAGTGCACATGCCCTAAGCATGTCTTCCAGAATCTGATTGACTCTCTCAGTCTGTCCATCAGTCTGTGGGTGAAAAGCTATACTGAATTCTAATCTTGTTCCTAATGACTCATGCAACTGCTTCCAGAAATGTGAGGTAAATTGGGTACCTCTATCAGATACAATCTTCTTGGGAACACCATGCAAACTCACAATTCTCTTCATGTAAATATCTGCTAGCTTTGCACTGGTATAAGTAGTTTTCACAGGAATAAAGTGAGCTACTTTGGTCAGACGGTCAACAATCACCCATATCGAATCATAACCCGACTTGGTTCTGGGTAGTCCTGTGATGAAATCCATGCCAATTTGCTCCCATTTCCATTCTGGCACTGGTAATGGTTGTAGCAGTCCAGCGGGTTTCTGATGTTCTGCCTTCACGCGGCTACACACGTCACACTTGGCAATATATTCTGCGATATCTCTTTTCAAACCATTCCACCAAAATCTCTCCTTTACATCCATATACATCTTGGTGTTACCCGGATGTATGGAGTAAGGTGAGTCATGTGCCTCTTGTAATATTAGTTTCCTAAGATCCTCATCTTGTGGCACACAAATACGGTTCTCGAACCACATCGTACCTTGTTCGTCCTCCCGGAATCCTTTGGCTTTGCCTTCACTCAGATTGGTCTTGATTTCTTCCATCACTTTATCTCCCTTCTGTGCTTCTCGTATCTTATCCATCAACATTGGTTGCACCTCTAGTGCTGCTATAAAACCATCAGGTACCACTTCCAATCTAAGGTCTTTAAATGCATTGCATAAATCTTCTGGCAATTCTCCCGCCGTTAATCCATTAACATGAACCTTACGACTTAAGGCGTCAGCCACTACGTTGGCTTTTCCAGGGTGATATTGCAAGCTCAAATCATAATCTTTTATGAGTTCTAACCATCTTCTTTGTCTCATGTTCAGCTCCTTCTGGGTGAAGATATATTTGAGACTCTTGTGATCGGTGAAGACCTCACACCTTTTTCCCATCAGGTACTGTCTCCAAGTCTTCAGTGCATGAACTACTGAAGCTAACTCTAGATCATGAGTAGGATAGTTGACTTCATGCTTCTTGAGCTGTCTGGAGGCATAAGAAACTACTTTTCCTCCCTACATCAATACACTCCCTAAACCATGACGCGATGCGTCGCAATATACTTGGAAATCTTTTTCTATATCTGGTAGACACAAGACTGGTGCTGATACTAACCGCTTCTTCAAATCTTGGAAACTAGTTTCACAGGCTTTAGTCCACTCAAACTTTTTATCCTTCTTCAATAACTCCGTCATTGGTTTGGCAATCTTCGAGAAATTTTCAATAAACCTCCTATAATAGCCTGCCAAGCCTAGAAAACTACGGATTCTCCCACGTTCTTGGGTGGTTCCCACTCTGTTACTGCGGACACCTTTTCTGGGTCCACTGCGATTCCTTACTTAGACACCACGTGACCTAAGAATCCAACTTTCTCCAACCAAAATTCACACTTGCTGAATTTGGCATACAGCTTGTGCTACTCTCAACCTCTGCAACACTATGTGTAGGTGTTCCTCATGCTCCTTGTGACTCTTGGAATAAATTAATATGTCATCAATGAAGACAACAACAATTTATCCAGAAAATCCATGAACACCTTATTCATCATATTCATGAAGTATGCAGGTGCGTTGGTCAGTCCAAAAGGCATCACTGTGTACTCATACAGACCATACCTAGTGGTAAATGCGGTCTTAGGTATGTCCATTTCCCTAACCTTCATTTGGAAATACCCTGATCGAAGATCGATCTTAGAGAATACACATGCACCTTCCAACTGGTCGAACAGATCATTGATCTTGGGTAGTGGGTACTTATTCTTGATAGTCACCTCGTTTAGAGAACGATAATCTGTAACTAACCTCTGCGTACTATCCCTTCTTCTCCACGAATAGTATTGGGGCTCCCCATGGTGAAGAACTCGGACGAATGAATCCTTTCTGCAGATGTTCATCTAACTGTTTCTTGAGTTCCTTCAATTCATCTACCGCCATTGGATATGGCCTCTTGGCTATGGGTCCTGTCCCCGGTACTAACTCAATGAGAAACTCCACATCTCTATCCGGTGGCATTCCCGGTAATTCTTCTGGAAATACATCAGAATATTCCCTTACTATGGGCACCTCTTGAAGGCTAACCCCTTTAAGAGAATTAAGCCTAACTCCCTTAAGATGACATTTGGACTTGAACCTAATCTTCTTCCCTTCCGGTGTAGTCAGGGTGATGGTTCGGTTTGCACAATCTATGACACCTTCAAAACTGGTCATCCAGTCCATTCCTAGGATGACGTCCAACCCTTGGGTTTCTAATATTATCAAATTTACGGGGAAAGCATTCCTTCCAATTTCTAGTGTCAAGTTTCTACACTGGGTTTTTTGCAAACATTTCTCCTCCGGGGGAACTTACTCTAATCGGGGTTGTCATGGTTGAGGTTGCTATCTTGTTTTTGTTAACAAAGGTTCTTGATATGAATGAATGCGATGCTCCCGGTACGAATAAAACTAATGCTGTAAAGGAGTTGAGCAAAAACGTACCAATCACAGCATCAGGTTCATCATACACTTCCTCCACATTGACATGGTTCACGTGCCCCTTCTGAATAGCATTGAACTTGGCAGCTTCCTCCGCCTTCTTCTCTGGGCACTCCGTGGAGTAGTGTCCCTGTTTCTTGCATTTGAAGCAGGTTATCTGGCTGAGGTCTCTCTTGTGCTCATGACGATGCTGTCCATTGCCATTGTTGTTCCCCTTGCCATGGTTGTGTCCGTTTCCATTCCCATGTCCATTTCCTCCTTTGTTTCCATTATGATGGTTATGGCCATGGTGGTTGTGGCCATTCCCATGCTTGTGAAAGTTATGTCCTCCACTGTGCTCATGAAAGTGTGGCTTCTTCTGTATAGGTCCTGAATTGTACTTGATGCTGTTGCCACTATACTTCCTCTTCCTGGTCTCCTCTTTCCTGATGTTGTCATCCAGTGTGATGGCTTGATCCAGAAGTGCTTGATAATTTGGTGCATACGCCACTGACAAAGGAATTTTCAGTTCACCACTAAGTCCCTTGAGAAATTTATCCTTCCTCTTAGCATCAGTATCAATGTCCTCTGGAGCATAACGTGACAGTGCACAGAAATCATCCATGTACTCCTTCAGAGTTCTGTTTCCTTGCCTCAGATTGCGGAACTCATCTTTCTTCAGGTTCATGATTCCTGAGGAAATGTGAGCATTGCGGAATCCTTCCTTAAAAATGTCCCATGTGAGTCCAGCTAATGGGTGAGTAATCTGGTAGGTCTCCCACCACTGTGCTGCTGGTCCTTCAAGTAGGTGAGCAGTGAATCTCACCATCTCAGCATCATTGCATTCACAGGTAACTAGATCCTTGTGCACAGAACGTAGCCAGTCATCAGCTACAATGGGTTCAGTGGCTGTAGAGAACTTATTGGGTCTAAGTCTCAGAAATCTAGTAAGCCTGTCCACTGGGGGTGGTGGTGGTGGTGGCGGCGGCGGTGGAGGTGGCGGTGGTGGTGCGTTCTGCTGGTTCGCCAAGAATTGGGCCATCATGTTCATCAGTTGTGTCTGTGCTGTCATCAACTGCTGCATCTGGTCATTGTTGTTGTTGTGGTTGTTGTTGTTGTTGTTGCTGGGATCACGGCGAGGAGGCATCTGTGTTTATAGCATAGATAAGCATAGATAGAAAGATCTAAAGGAATATTTCTACCCATACAAACAACAATAAACAAACAAACACATATCAAAACAAACACATATAATTGCAAATTCGAAAATTAAGGTTTTTAAAACTTTAACTAACACGATATAGGTTCTATCACAAGCGTACTAGTACTGCCATACCACAATTTGATAGGTCAATACTTTAAAAACGATACGATAATAAAGATACTTGCATACTATGATACTAATATTGGTGGTCACCCTATCTAACTCTTGAACAACCTTCGGCTTATGGAGACTCCAACGACCTTGCGCTTATGAGAGCGAGTGTTCCTTGCGGGGGTGTCATCTTTGTCCTCCACGATCATCAGCAACTCTCCATCTGGTGTAACTATGGCGCGCTCCTCTGGGTCTTCTTCTTCTTCTTCTTCTTCTTCTTCTTCTTCTTCTTCTCTTCATCTTCTATCATCTCTTCATCTTCCTCCACCATCTCTTCCTCACTGTAATCCTGAGGCGGCTCCTCTTCTTCATCTTCAATCTCCGGAGTCGGGGTGGCGGAGTCCTCTTGAGTAGGTGGAGTAGATCCCTGCGCCAATTGCTTCTCCAGTTCAGTTATCTGCTTGAGAAGGACCTTCTTCTGTTCCTCGAGAGCATTAATCTTTGTCTCCTGTAGATCCACCACGTTCTCCAGGTGCAGATTGCGGTTGCTCAGTCCTCTGTTCTCCACTTGAAGCTTCTGTCTGTTGTCACTGATCCACTCTAGGGCTTTCTCACAATTGTCCAGCTTGGTATTGGCCTCGTAGATGGCTTCCCTTGCATGATCAACATACCTCATTCCTTCTCTCATCATGCCTTCCATACGTGCAGAGCTTACTTCCCTATCAACCAAGTATTGCTTCACTGCAAGTAGTCTACCCATACCTTCGACATGTTCCACTGGAGTACCATCCATGTGACGACGTCCGAAATATAAGCAAGAGCAATCATCCGGAATTATCTTACGGTACTTCTGGCAGATTCTTGCTATGGCTCCTTGCATGGCTATCTCCACGCTATACTCCCAATCTGGATAGTCCTCCTCATAGACAAACTCCTCAGGGTTAGGGTCAAACATGCGTCCAGGAATTGTGGTCTCGATTGTCCACCTCTCAATATCACCTTCCTTCCATAGCAGCTTGCCCCTGAAGGATGGATTTGGGATGCCCACTGTGTGTGCCAGTTCTTCTAGCAACGCACTGAAGTGCAGGGGAGACTTGTAGAAAGGTCTATACTCCTTGGTGAACTCAGGCATCTATAAGTTGAAGAGAAGAGAATTATTAGATCAAGAGAAAATGATAAGAAAATTTACAAGATGAAAAATACTTAAAATAATTAAAGTAGAACTTTAATAACTTAAAATTCGAAAATAGCATAAAGGGTAAACCTAATACTTCTAAGCCAAACCTAGGGTTTTCGAGCCTACAGGCAACATTACGCTCTGATACCATTCTGTAGCACCCTCACTTTGAAAAGTAAGAATACCTCGTGAATTGCTAGGCCCTGGATCGAGTATGGCTAGCATTCACCAACAGGATGTAATATCATGCATAAATGTTAAACGTTATTACATCGCAAGTACGTATGATCCAGAAATAAAGTACTTTATTACAACTTTGCATAGCCGAAGCTAGCTTAAAATAAATATAGTTCCACAATTATTATTCAGAGTTCAAGCAGCATAATAAAGTAGCACTGAGCTCCATCATCTCCATGTGCCACTGGCGAACATGTTGGTTGTAAGCTCGAGATAAACCACGTCCTCACTCCTCATCTGAACAACCTGCAACATTAACGTTGCAGCCCAGGGAATTTGGGTCAAAACCTTGTGACAGGCTGGCAAGTATCACACTATGGTGGTATATAAATGGCAAAGACTACCACTACATGCTTATTTGGCTGGTGGTGTTCAAGGCTATTGCAGAAAGCAAATTTTATCTGTAGCACCCTCACTATTAATTCATGCTAGCTACTATTCTCCAAATCAAGCAAAGGATCATTAACTTCACTAAGCATCTTAACTTCTTCAACTTTTCTTTCATCATATTCATTTTTACTAACTTCTTCTTTTGAAACCATAAGATGAGACATAAAAGGCAACATATATTCAGGATAATTTAACAATTCATTCAGAGTTTCCTCCAAAGTAAGAGGAACATTTTCAGCAATATTAATAGAATTCAATCCAACCACAGGTGGTGCTTGTGGTTTTCCAGCAGACATACTCAATAAAGTGGCTTGATTATCAGCAAGTTTTGAAAGGGCTTTGTCTAGTCCTGCAGCTTGGAGTTGTAAGTTTTTAATATCGGAACTAATAGAAGCAACAGACTTATTCAACTCTTGTATCATGGTATTATGACTAGCAACTTGTTCCATAAGAATTTTATTAGCCTCAACATTATCATTACTTGATGACACAGGCTTCCATTTATCATTAGCATTAGGATATGGAACAAAAGGACGATTGTTGGGAACATATGGAGGTTTATTATAAGCATTATAATTATTGTTACCATAGCCATTGTTTCCATAATTCCTAATGAAGTTGACATCAATATTTTCAGAATTATCACCAACTAGTTCTTGAAAGAAATATTTTCAACACTAGGTTTATTAAGCAAAGCAAGAATAGTATCCATCTTAGATGACAAATCATGAGTTTCTTCTATGGAGTTTACTTTCTTAGATGAATTAGGTGCTCTATCAGTATGCCATTGACTATAGTTTTGCAAAATGCTTTCCAATATATTTTTAGCCTCTACTATAGTTTTTCCCATAAAAGCACCTCCAGTAGCAGAATCAAGTATATTTCTAGACATGTAATTCAGACCATTATAAAAAGAGTGTAGTATGGTCCATTCATTAACTCCATGTGATGGGCAAGCTCTAAGCATAAGTTTTATCTTATCCCAAGCCATAGCAACATTTTCATTTTTATTTTGCCTAAAAGATAGAATATTGTTTCTATTTTGCAAAATTTTAACAGGAGGATAATATTTCTTAATGAAAGCTTCTTTCAGATCATTCCAAGTTTTAATGCTATCAGTAGGTAACGAATGCAGCCACTCCTTAGCTTTTCCTCTAAGTGAGAAAGGAAATAATTTCAGTTTTAGAACATCACTTTCAACATTCTTAAATTTTTGCATGTCACAGATTTCAAGAAAATCATGAAGATGCATAGAGGCATCCTCCACAGCACTACCACCAAATTGCTCCCTAGTTATCAAGTTCAACAAACTAGGACTTACTTCATAGCTATCAGCTTGTATCTCAGGTGTGGTAATAGGTTTAGCAATAAATTGATCATTCGGAGTATTTGTGTAGTCACACAACTTAGTCCTATCACCCATTTTAGAAAAATTTTATGTGTTTTTTATTTTTTATGCAAAACTGGAAATAAAATGACACTAAAACAATGCAAACCGAATTAACTAATGCAAAACTGAAAATAAAATATGCAAACTGAAATCTAAAAATGGTATGCAAGAGGTAAAGATGGACAAGATGATGCTCACGTAGGTGCAACCTCTCTCCCCAAGCTTAGGTGTTAGCACAAGTTGGTGATGAAGTTGACTTTGTTGTGATATCCTTGGACAAACCCTTCCAGCTATGATTCCCCGGCAACGGCGCCAGAAAAAACGGTGATGACGGAGTTGATGGGGGGAGAATCTTCTTATGTATCCTCAGTGCGTTCCCCTCTCCCTCAACTATGCCAAAACACTCTTAATACCCTGAAAGGAAAATAATATATGGGTTAGGTTGAGCCTCCAAGTGCAGAGTATGTAGAAGTGGAAGTCTTTTCCCCACGAGGGTGACTCGAGGGTTTAATATCGAACTCTCGGGGAATCAGTAGTGTGGGATTTATCTCCTTGTCCTTCTCTAGATTTCCTGCAAACAAAGTAGATTGCTTTGTGCCCTCAACCTCATCAAGTGGTTGTCAAGCACAAGGTGTGAGAATGATATTAAGATAATAAATGATGCAAAACAGTAAATAAAAATGCAATGGTGGTAAATAAATATGCAAGGATGATAGTAATGATGATGGATGGTATTTTTCAGGTTTTTATATGTGAATGCAGTGAATAAAAGTGTTTTGGTATTTTCTGATTTTAAAATGGCTGAATGTAAAAGATGCTTAAAAGTGGTTGGAAAAGTGTTTCTTATGACTAAAAATGGACCGGGGTTCATGGTTTCACACATGCACTCTCTCTTTAATATAGTGTGGCAAACAAGTAGACATAGGATTAACATATGAGATTGCAAACAAGTTCAATGACATGTTACTAATTATATGGGCATCACGTCCTAACATAGAGACCTTTTGCTTATTAGTCTCACTTATACTCCACCAAGATGTGAACTAAATCATGCACTTTAGTAATTAAGATAACATCAGAGTATAGCTTTGAGATTAATGACATGAAGTTAAAATAAACACATGATGGATCTAGTCTTAGGTAGAGGCATGTCACTCCTCATACCTTGCCACATGGTATTTTGGTTTATCCCTAGTGAGGCAACAAAAGTAAGGTAAACACCCAATGGATCATGATATTAAGTTGTCAGCTTATCACTTCACCACCCCCGTTACTCCAACTAATGCACACGTTCCCCCCACACACGCTCTCATAAACATGCTTGATCATAACAAGGATATAAGAATGGGGTACATAATATGCATCTACTTTCATAACTGAAATAAACATTGCAATCTCAACATATATTAACTCATAGAAAGATCCACCACAATGGTAATACAACGGTGACCGTAATCATGTTCAGCAGCTCATACGGTGCTAATTAGTGAAGCTCAAGAGAGAGAAAGATACATATGCCACTGCCACAAACCCATAGTCCAGAGGTGGACTACTCCCTCTTCATCATGGAGACGGTGGAGATGTCGATGGAGAAGAAGGAGGCCTCTCTGGCAGGGCTCCGCCGGAGTTTCCCCCCTCCGATCTGCAGCCTCCTAGTCTCTGTTTCTTGTTTCTCTCGTGTGGCGGCTCCCCCGTTGAAAAACGTCAGGAGACCTCTTATATAGGCGTTTTTAGGTCACGAGGATGGTTCTGGGCGAAGGATCGATGCAAATGGGGCCACGAGGGCAGAATTAGGTGGGCTCACGTGGCATGGTACTGTAGCCGTGTGGGACCCCCTATTTTGGCCCTCCGGCCTAAGTTCGTTGACTTCTTTCACTCCTAGATCTTCCTCCTTCCAAAATAATGACCCCCGTAAATTTATAGCTCATTATGACGTCGTTAAGGTCCTGAAACAAATAAAGAAAGAAATAGGGGTTTTCTGCCTGCGCAGGATTAATTCCATAAAAAAGGGAAATCATTATTAATTACCAAAAATCATTAAATAACAGTAATATACCCCTTATATGATGCAAATATGATTGGAATATAACTATTATAGTACAAAGTTCATGTATGCATTTTAGATGCATCAATCGCTACTCCGACTAACTTGATGAAGGGGGTGGACAGTGGCGGATCCAGCGCCCCTGTTACCCGGGCAGCTGCCCGGGCTTCCGGCCGGCCGGCCTAATGCATTTTAGTGCATTTTGATGGTTATTTGACAAATAATTAGCAGTATTAACCTTAGAATAAAGTGTTTGCCCGGGCTTTGGATTTTTCCTGGGTCCGCCACTGGGGGTGGATATGAGTGATAGGAGCCATCTACAAAATTATGCAAAAAAATACTTAAGGCTTACAAAATCCATGTAGAGCAACTTACATTAAACTCTTTAGTATAAGAGCGAGTCGAATAGTGAGGTCTAGCATCACAACTAGCAAACAAGCAGTCAAGGTAGACAACACCTTGTCAATCGTATCTCTATACGACTCCCATTGGTCGAGTTGAAATCTCATGCCCTGGATCTCGACACCCCTTTCCCTAGAGCCCATGTCCGTCATGATGGCGCTGTCAAATCTATTTAGTCCTTATAGATGTCTGAGTCTGACTCAACCATCTATCCAGAGACATTCTGGCAGTACCTCAATTTCTTGAGCCCACTATGAAACTGTCTGACACAAGATGGTGCAGCACCAGGCGAGGGAAACAACTTGACCTTCTTTGGGGGATTTTGCTTATACCATGCAATGCTAGGAGTAAACAGGGATAAATAAGACACAGCTAAACAACTGAATAGAATGGCTCTTCTCCATGGGTGTTCATCTCCACGAAAAACAAGTTGTCGAAGCGCTGACTCCTGCCGTCGATTTCATGTACTTTGATCGCCCATTGAAGCTACCCTAGTTCCTATGAATTTACAAGGAGTTTCCACTCATTCGGACACTTAGGTTGTTATAAACAACAATGTCAGCTCAAAGGCATCAGCCGGTTGAGAAAATGTGACTCGCAAGTCATGCAAACATTATATGCATCACATACACATAAGCCATGCATTTCACCATACCATGCAAAAATGTGTTAAGCAGATCTACATTTTTTGGTGAAGGTCACAATGATCTATGCTGTGAAATTTTGGTAATCCTGCTAACCGGATAGCAGGCAGGGTACGAGAAAAACCCAACCTTTTCAGAATCAGCATATCTCATCTGCAAGCTTTGGACATTGTGGTCATGAACCTCGTAAGAAGAAACCGATCCCATTATTCTCCCGAGTCTTATTCATCTACCACAAAATCATGATAGCCAATTTATCCAACCAATTTGCTCAAAAATTATTTGACGCCTTGAATCAACCACCCAAAACGGCAAACAAATTAAATTTTCTACCTCTCCATAACACTTGTGCCCACATTCAAGCCTAGAACCAGATTTGTTTGCTCTGATATGACTGTTGGGTCACGCCATAGGAAAATAAGACTTTTCCCTAGCACGATCTTCCTAAGAACGAGCTCTGATGACCCACAAGTGTAGGGGATCGCAACAGTCTTCGCGGGTAGTATGACCCTAATTTATTGATTCGACACAAGGGGAGCCAAAGAATATTTATAAGCCTTAGCAGTTGAGTTGTCAATTCAACCACACCTGAAAAGGATCTCTCGAAGAAGAAATTTATCAGTAATAACAGTAATTTGATGGCAGCAGTAGAACAGTAACAGCAGAAATAAAATAAAGGCAGCAATGGTGACAGCAGAAATATTGATTGTAAACAGCAGGATTAAAAACACCGTAGGCATAGGGACGGATAGACGGGCGTTGCATGAATAAGATAGCTCATGAATAAACATAACTAGGCACGAATCAAATAAATATAGCATCCAAATATTAAACAATCATATGCATGTATTCCTAATTTAGCCGTACGTGCTTGCAATAAGAACTTGCACGGCATCTTTTGTCCTGCCATCCGGTTTCAGCCGGGCCAATTAAGGAACAAATGGCAATTAAGGTGTTCCTTTTAATAGAACACCGGGGCAAAGCATTAACACACAATGAATATATGTAACCGTCGAGTTGCCAACCATTCCCATCGATGTCCCCGTTTCTGTCACTCGGGGTCTCCGGTTCCGGTTGACAACAAGTGCATACAACTAGTAGATAGGACCCAAACATCAATTATATTCATGAAAACATAAAGTGATCAGATCTGAAGTTATGGCACTCGAACCCAAAGTGACAAACATTAAGCATAACTAATTGTACCAATGATGATTAACACAAATAAGGGATACTAGGCATCATGCCCTAACAATTTGGCATCGAATTACATGAGCAATCTTATTCAATCCCTTCCATCACCTTGCCTACAGCAGGGAACTACCCACACATAGAGGGGGACGTCATGGATGGTTGATGGAGAGGCGTTGGCGGTGACGATGGCGGCGATCTCCACTCCAACAGGGTGCCGGAACAGCGACCCTGGACCCCGAATTTAGGTTTCGAGATGGCGGCGGAGCTCCGTAAGGTTTCTGGGAAAAGTGATCGGGGGCTCGACGTTTTTAGGTCAAACGTGACTTATATGCGAAGGAGGAACGAGAGGCGATGCTCCAGGGGCAAGGGCGGCCCCCCCCGGACGCGGCCTAGGGCCCACCCACGGGTGGGACCCTTCCCTGCTCCTGGGGTGGCCCCCTCTCCGGGTCTTTTGGCTCCGTGGCTAATTCTTCTCAAAAATCCTTTTTCCATTTTTCTGGAATTTTCCGCGAACTTTTCAATCCTGCACAAGAGAAAGACGCAAAATGCAATTCTGCTGAAAACAGCGTCAGTTCGGGTTAGTTCCAAACAATTCATAAAAAATCAGAGGCAAAACAATAGCAAAGTGTTTGGAAAAGTAAGTGTTTGGAAAAGTAGATACGTTTACGACGTATCAACTCCCCCAAGCTTAGCTTATTGCTTGTCCTCAAGCAATTCAGTTGACAAACTGGACGCAGTAAAAGAATCTTTGACAAACACATTTGCGTCATTTATAGCATAGAAGTTTAAACCATGATCAGTATTTTAATAAGCACACGAAAGAGGTTGAAAAAATGATAGAACTTGAGCAATCATGGAGACTCATGCAAAACACACAAAATGCTAACAAGTAATAATTTAAACATGCAACCAATAGTACCGATGCAATGCTTATAACTAGGTACGGTGTAGTGATCTCTCGCTTGCCCCTTTTGTAGAGCAAAACATAAATGCTGGGCACCTCTTGAGATATTAAATGGAGACTAAATGTAAAGTTTTCAGAACTGGGAGGGTATCTCAAACATGCTCCAATCATTAAAACTTTGGGACAAAGCACATTATACTCAGAATGACAGCAATGCTCTATAAGATGGTGCTCAACGAAGGGTGACGACTCAAAATATAAAAGAAAGGCCGTTCGTAGAGGTTAGCAGGGATTAGCATGTGCTAGAGCTTTTTATTTTTATAAAACATAAGTAAAACAATTTTGAGAGATGAATGCTTTCGTCAACGATTTCAGAACAGAGAGGCTATCTAGTCCCCCATAACAAGCAAGGCTTTTAGACTTGTGAGAGTGGCTGGTTTTAGAGGAATGAGTACATTCCTCTTTCTCCTTTGTTTCACCATTAACCAATGTTTGAGCTGATTTCTTAGATTTTCATTGTGCGGAGGGGAATGGTGAGTTATATTTATATTTTGCTTAAGCCGCTCTCGGGTCGATTCAAGTGAGGACGTAAACCATCAACACCGGGTGAAAGGGGGGGATGACCTTGCTTGTTACAGGTTATATCTAGCTCTCTACTGCTTCCTCATGAGCTAAAAACAGAGGCATAAAAAGGAGCATTTTGAATAATTTAAAAGGTAGCACATGACAAATTATTTGGAGTGGCAAGGAAATACCACATATAGGCAGATATAGTGGACTCTCATGGAATACTTTTTGGCTCAGGGTATTGGATGCATGATTAGAGTTCCCACTCAGTACAGGTGAAGGCTAGCAAAAGACTGGGAAGCGACCAACCGAGAGCACTACTGTCATAATCATGCTTTGCGACAAAATTAATCAATGAATAGAGCATAAGAGTGATACTACAATTCTAAGCACAATAAACCATCAAGGCATAACAGACTGTATTTTTAGTCTTTTGACATATGTGAACATGTGCCAAGTCCATCCAAATAAATCTTTTGGAGGAGGATCTCACTTCACCATACCATGTTATAAACAACGCAAAACATGTTCATGTCTACATGACAAATTACTCACTCCTAACAAGTTGAGACTAAGCATAAGAATCCATAAGGGCTAAGCAATATCATATACACAATCTTCTATCATGGCAAACTAAAATACGAGCACGAGGATAAACATCTGTACAAAAATGAAAGCAAATAGAGTTCATACCAAGTTCCCTCATCATATCCGTGTTGCCAAATATCATCATTATTGCACCGACACTTGCCCATCCCAAAGATATATAGATAATAAAAGTGTGCACGTGTCGTCACAAACACGGGTTGAACTCTAAAACGACTGTACAAAATAAAGAAGAAGAGAAAATATTTTTGTGTTTTTCAAATAGAGAAAGGGAAAACGCAAAAGCTAAAAGAGAAATCTTTTTGTTGTTTTCGATTTTGGAAGGAAGCAACTTAAAGCGAAGGAGAAAACGACCGAATAAGAAACAAAAGAAAAATATTTTTGGTCATTTTTTATTGTAAGAAAGAAAAAGCAACCAAAGAGAAAATCTTTTTGGGTTTTCAAGTAGTAAACAAAAAGAGCAACAAAAGCGACTGAGCAAACTGAAAAGAACAAAAAGAAAGCAAAAAGCAAACTCATGGATATAGAAAGGAATGACGAACACACTGACATATAATAATTGAGTGAACGAAATAAAGAGATGTCCGTGAGAGATACATACTCCCCCAAGCTTAGGCTTTTGGCCTAAGTGGGACTCATCTACCACGGTGGCGGCACGCCCCAGTTGGCACCCGGCTATGGCTGCCACTGCAAGTCTTGTGGCTCCTCCTCTGGCTCCTCCTCGGGGACTAGTGATGCGAGGTACTCATCCAGCACCTCCTCAGGAAACGATTATCCGTCCCTAGCAATAGTGTTAAACAAAACAGGAGCAGGTAATCTCACAAAGCGAGGGTTATCCAAATCAAAACCAAATAATAATCTATACTGCAAGTTCTCCAAAGTGGAATCAAAAGTGACAAAGTGATGAGTTCATTGCAGCAAGATCAAGCCTAATAAAATCCAACTCTAAATCATCCTCTCTAGGAGGAAGCATGGCAGTAGCAAGCATGATTGAGGCAATAATACCACCATAAATAGTTCCTCTAACTTTATTAGTGCTAAGACGACGAGCAATAAGAGCGCCAATGTTATAGGTCTCATCACGATTAATTGCGGCGGCAAGAATAGTAAGACCAGGACTAGACATGTTACTCGTGTTATCCCGGGGAAGAACACAACAAGCAATGACATAGCCAAATACCTCACAGCTGGAAACTGAATGCTCCCAAACTTTGCACGAGTGGAATCCCTCCAATCATCATGACAAATGCCGGCATAGAGCTCCTTGAGGTACTGGGGCTGCGTGTTCATCTTGCATGTTAGCCCCGTGTCCCTCACACCAAGAGCACTGCAAAACTCAGACAAAGGCATTCTCCAAGGTTGTTCATATAACATGAACTCCACACTTGGGTGATATTGATCATCAATGAAATTAAAGCTTTGCACGAAGATGTTAGCGAGCTTAAAATATTGGGGCCTCTCCACTAATACAATATTCGTCAAACATGCATTAGTAACAAGACTAGTAAATTCATCGCGTATACCTGCGGATTGTAGAAATTCATAACATGGGTATACCGATGAACGCACATCTGACTCTCGCGCAAGAACAATAACACCAAGTGGTTCCAAATTTTCATTGTATGAGGGCCTCAATGGTGCGTTAGAACTTGAGCTTCTTGTTTCTCGACGAGAAGAGGGCTCCTTCTTCTTAAAAATCCCACCTAAATTGAACTTAGGCATATTCTTCCTTCTCTGAAATTTTTCAACAAACCTCACAAAACTTGAAAATAAAATATAGGAAGTGCATTAAACTACTCTCATAACTTAATACCAACTAATACATGCATCAAAACCATCTAACAAGCTGCAAATCAAGCATGCAAGTTCATATCAAAGGTCATCTACAGTAGCAAAATACTCAACTTACACAAAACCATTCAAGATTCTAATTGGAGGAGCGAAGGAGTCACATACCGGAGAAGATTTGCACCAAAACTCAGCAAGAATGATGGGCTGAGCAAAGAGATCGAAAATTCCAGCACCAAAGAGCAAGAACTCGGGTTTGAACAATGGGGAAGTGTTTTTCGAGTGATAGAGAGAGTGGGAGGAGACTCACCTGGTGGGTCCCTCCATAGGTAAGGGGCGGCCCCTGGCCGCGGACAGGTCCACACCTGTGGGTGGGACCCGCCACCGGCGGATCCAGCCGCCCCTATGCCCGGGCAGCCGCCCGGGCTTGCCGGCAGATGATCTCTTAAGTTTTGTACCTTTGTACAGTAATTTCGTCCAGAAAAATGGTGATTTAGCTATGTTTGCCCGGGCTTCTGGAACATTCTAGGCCCGCCACTGGGACCCGCCTCTGCCCCTGGGGGGTCCCCCAGGTCAGCCCCAACCACTTCTGTGGCTCTTTGGAAAATTAAAAAATAAAAAAAAAATTCTGGAATTTTTCGACAACTTTTCCCAAGGAACTTAAATGAGATTAGAATAAGATAATAAAATAAGATATTGATATTTAAAAGGGATAAACTAAATAAGGAATAAAAATTATAGAAAAGTAAAAGATAAATAACTAAGGAAAAACTAATGGTTATTAAAGTCTTTATGTTGTTAAAAATTGATTTGTTAGCAAGGTTGATCAAGTCTTGCTACCACACCAAATTTATTTGACATAAAGAATTTAATTTCCAAAAGAAAATTATGTTACCTCATATAGTATAGCAATTGTCCCAATCATAAGAGTTTCATATTTTCTATGATGTATAAGAATAGGACAATCAATAGCTCCAACCTTGATGGATTCAATATTTTCAATGAAATTCAAACCAATTTTAGTATTAATCTTCTTTGGGAAATATACCGTGTGCTCTTTATCATCAACATTAAAAGTAACTTTTCCTTTATTGCAATCAATAACAGCCCCTGCAGTATTAAGAAAAGGTCTTCCAAGAATAATAGACATATTATCATCTTCAGGCATTTCTAACACCACAAAATCAGTTAGGATTAAACAATTAGCAACTTTAACAGGAACATCCTCACAAATACCAGTAGGCACAACAGTAGATTTATCAGCCATTTGTAGGGAAATATCAGTAAGAATAAGCTTGTCTAATAAAAGTATCTTATAAAGAGAGAAAGACATAACACTAACTCCTGCACCAACATCACATAAAGCAGTTCTAACATAATTATTTTTAATTGAGCAAGGAATAGTGGGTATACCTGGATCACCAAGCTTTTTAGGAATCTTGCCATTGAAAGAGTAATTAGCAAACATAGTAGAAATCTCTTCATTAAAATTTTTTCACTTATTAGAGACAATATCTTTCATATATTTTGAATAAGGAGGTAATTTAATAGCATCACTCAAAGGGATTTGCAAAAAGAGAGGCCTCATCCATTCACAGAATTTATTATTGTGTTCCTCCTCTTTAGTTTTCTGAGATTTAGATGGAAAAGGCATGGGCTTTTGCACCCATGGCTCTCTTTACCTACCATGCTTTTTAGTAACAGGAGGTGCAGTCTCTTCCTCCTGTTCTTCAGGTTTATTGATATCATTCTCAGGCTCATTAACACTTTTAGTTTCAGCATCAGAAATAGAAACATCATTAGGATTATTAACTACAGGTTCTTTATCAAATTCCATATTACTAGTTTCTCCTAATTCTTTATGTTTTTTTTTCTTTTTCCTTTTAGGGGAGCTAGCAATATTATTTTCAGCCAATTGAGACTCTTGTTCAATTCTTTTAGGATGTCCTTCAGAATAAAGAGGGTCTTGAGTAGTGGTACCACCTCTAGCTAAAACACCACAAGCTTGTTTGTTACTTTGTATAGGAATACCAGCAAGCAAATCTTTTTGTACTTTAGTAATTTGTTCAAGTTGAGTTTGAACCATGTGAAAATGCTTAACAAGTCCTTTAACATCATTAGCAGTTTTCTCCAAGACAGAATACAATTTTTTAATAACCAGAGTGTTATCATTTAATTGTTCTTGAATTTGCATATTAAAATGAGTTTGTTTAACAATAAAGTTATCAAATTCATCCAAACACTGACTAGGAGGCTTGCTATAGGGAATAACATTGACAGTAAAATCATAAAGAGAATATACCTCTACCATAGGTGGGTGAGTGGTAGGCTCACATAAAGTTTCAATTGGTGGTAAATTCTTCACATCTTCAGCTCTAGTACCTTTCTCCTTGATAGATTTCTTGGCTTCTTGCATATCTTCTGGGTTTAAGAAGAGCACTCCCCTTTTCTTCGAGGTTGGTAAGGGAGGAGGCTCAGGAATACTCCATTCATCATGATTTTGGGCTATCTTAGCCATTAATTCTTCAGCTTCAGCTATAGTCCTTTTCCTGAAAACACAACCGGCACAGCTATCTAGGTATGTCCTAGATTCAACAGTTAGTCCATTATAGAATATATCAACAATTTCATTCTTCGGTATATCATGCCCTGGCCGAGCCTTGAGCAGTGAGCCAAATCTCCCCCAAACTTTAGGGAGATGCTCATCCTCCAGTTGTCTGAAATTAAATATTCTCTACAAAGCTTCATGCTGCATGTGAGCGGGAAAATATTTTGCAAAGAAAAAATCAAGCAATTCATCAGGACTTTTAATGGAACCATAAGGTAAAGCATTATACCACACTTTAGCATCACCCTTTAATGAAAAAGGAAACAACTTTACTAAATAGTAATGTTGTATCTTCTTGTCATCAGAGAATAGAAAGCTAAGCGAAGCTAATTTATTCATGTGTTCAATAGCATCATCATTCTCAGATCCACAAAAAGGATCAGATTCAACATTAGATATAAGTGAAAGATCAACAGAGAAATCAAAATCATCATCTTTAATGCATATAGGAGAAGTAGAAAACTCAGGATCAGGTGTGAAATGATTTTTAACAGCATGTTTTTCAAGCAATTTCCTCAAAGCATCAGGATCTTTTGAAGCTTCACAATCCATATATTGTCTAATAAACTCATCATTAACATCAATATAGGAATCATCAGGATACCTACTCTCATAATTATATAATTTAGGAGAGCTAGCAGGTGTAATAAGACTTTCATCGGGATTTGTAATTTCCTTAGACTTAGCAACAAGAGCATCCAGAAAAGGACATAAAGAATCAGATTCATCAAGCACAACAGAAGCATCATCAAATTCATCAGAAATTGTAGCAGAACCAGAAAGTGATGCATCAACAGTAGGACGAGTGTTTGTAGGTGGTGTAACAAGTTGATTTAAAATAGTAGGTGAATCAAGAGTAGCTTTAGAGTTCAGAGCAGTACGTTTACTTGTGGTGGATGGTAGTATCGGAAACTTAGGATCACGCTTACCCTTCATGATGAAGAATAAATTACGGCAGACAGAAAAAATCCTAGGTTAACTTATAAATAGAGCTATGCTCCCCGGCAACGGCGCTAGAAAATAGTCTTGATGACCCACAAATGTAGGGGATCGCAACAGTCTTCGCGGGTAGTATGACCCTAATTTATTGATTCGACACAAGGGGAGCCAAAGAATATTTATAAGCCTTAGCAGTTGAGTTGTCAATTCAACCACACCTGAAAAGGATCTCTCTCGAAGCAATTTATCAGTAGTAACAGTAATTTGATGGCAGCAGTAGAACAGTAACAGCAGAAATAAAATAAAGGCAACAATGGTGACAACAGAAATATTGATTGTAAACAGCAGGATTAGAAACACCGTAGGCATAGGGACGGATAGACCGGCGTTGCATGAATAAGATAGCTCATGAAATAAACATAATTAGGCACGAAGCAAATAAATATAGCATCCAAGTATTAAACAATCATAGGCATGTATTCCTAATTTAGCCGTACGTGCTTGCAATAAGAACTTGCACGGCATCTTTTGTCCTGCCATCCGGTTTCAGCCGGGCCAATTAAGGAACAAATGGCAATTAAGGTGTTCCTTTTAATAGAACATCAGAGCAAAGCATTAACACACAATGAATACATGTAACCCTCGAGTTACCAACCATTCCCATCGATGCCCCCGTTTCTGTCACTCGGGGTCTCCGGTTCCGGTTGACAACAAGTGCATACAACTAGTAGATAGGACCCAAACATCAATTATATTCATGAAAACATAAAGTGATCATATCTGAAATCATGGCACTCGGGCCCAAAGTGACAAGCATTAAGCATAACTAATTGTACCAACGATGATTAACATAAATAGGGGATACTAGGCATCATGCCCTAACAATTTGGCATCGAATTACATGAACAATCTTATTCAATCCCTTCCACCCCCTTGCCTACAGCAGGGAACTACTCACACATAGAGGGGGACATCATGGATGGTTGATGGAGAGGCGTTGGCGGTGAAGATGGCGGCGATCTCCACTCTGACAAGGTGCCGGAACAACGACCCTGGACCCCGATATTAGGTTTCGAGATGGCGGTGGAGCTCCGTAAGGTTTCTAGGAAAAGTGATCGGGGGTTCGATGTTTTTAGGTTGAACGTGACTTATATGCGAAGGAGGACCGAGAGGCGATGCTCCAATGGTAGGGGCGTCCGCCGGCCGCGGCCTAGGGCCCACCCGCAGGTGGGACCCGCCCTTGCTCCTGGGGTGGCCTCCCCTTCGGGTCTTTTGGCTTCGTGGCTAATTCTTCTCAAAAATCCCTTTTCCTATTTTTCTGGAATTTTCCGCGAACTTTTCAATCCTGCACAAGAGAAAGACACCAAATGCAATTCTGCTGAAAACAGTGTCAGTTCGGGTTAGTTCCAAACAATTCATTAAAAATCAGAGGCAAAAAATTTAGCAAAGTGTTTGGAAAAGTAGATACGTTTGCGACGTATCAAGCTCAGGCAAAAAACCATGGTTGCTCACCACTTGATGCGCAGTTGCGGAATTGATGGAGCACGTTGAGGCAGTGCACTCCTCATACCTTGTCTCGGACAGCTCCACCACTCGTGGTCTTTGTTCGCTCGTTCTCACCGCTTTAGCTCCACCGCCTTGCTCAACTGCAAGTGTCACCGCCAGGGGGGTGGTACACACGTATAAGGTGAAACTCCCGACGCCTCGAATTTTAGTTATTAGGCACTACTCGTCGGGATAGGACGGCGGGGTAGAGAAGATGAAGCACCACTAATGGAACTTTGCTTCCACTCACTTGGATTATCATCCCGCCTCCTCCACCTCCTATATTAAGGCGGGTGGTGGATCTTGCTCCTGCTTGGCCCACAACACTTACGGTCGAGCTATCAATCCTTAGCCTTATCCGTTTGCATCCCGTGCCAACTCGAGTCGAAATCGATCGCACTGTTTCAGTCAGAAATCCTTCCACTAGCTCCTGTTCTCTTAAATGTGTGACTCTGCAGGATTTTTCGAGTAAGACATAGCGAGAGCTACTCCTCCGGCTTCCCGTCCATGACTTCAAGTCGTCAAACTCCTTTGACCGACTCGCTCTCATGTATAGTCGGTCTCAAGTTGATAGTTGGTAGCATCTTCCAGAATCATATCGACTCCCGATTGAAGTAAGTCGTCTATGACTTCCAACCTGCCCAATATTCAATTTGCCTCACGATGTACCTTGTGAGAGCTATATGTGAGAACTTGTCATCCCTTTAATAGATTGACTCTCTACTCGATCTGTGTCCTTGATTCAACCGGATTAACTCTTAATCCACTCGACTAACACTTAGTCGAGTTGCATGGCCATGCTTTACGAATCAAGTTACTCAAGTGAGTCTAGGGAACATCTCTTCGAGTCGGAGGAGCAAATGTCGTCTTGTTCAACCTCATCACATATCTTGCTTCCCGAGTCGACCCAAACCCTTCGTTTATGATTATCCCCTTACAAACAACGTTTGACAAAGACTAACCGGCCCATACGCAACTCGGATCATGTGAGGACCTCAGGTATAAGAATTACGACATACACATTGCCGAGACACGCAATTAACAACCTGCTCGTTGCGGCTCGTAATAGGTCAGTCCGAATGAATAAACTCTTTTAGCCAAGTCCGTGTGCTGAGTCAACATCTCTACACACATGACAAATGAAACTGAGTCGTCACTCGACTTAACACATTAGTCTAGAGTTAGTGTCTAATTACAAATATGGTTCCACAACTGAATCATATACATTTCGTGACATATTTGAGATACATAGTTCAAGGATATGATAACCTACGGATACACATGTCGAGTTGGTCTTACCGAGTCCACCTCTAGGGCATTGACTCCAATAAATAACCCTTATGATCATCATTGTATCCTAAAAAGACACACTCAATAGACCGAGTGGTCAGTTTGGATTCACATGAAGGCAACAGGAACATAGCAAACACAGTCAAACAAATGAAACGCCTAATAATCATAAGGATTAGAAAGATGCTAGAAAGGAATAACACCATGCAGAACAATAAATGGATAAACCATCTAAACTGTAACTTTGTTTTCTGTTCATTTCAACAGTTCTTTCCCTCTGGGAGATTCCTCCGTGTGAATATATTGTGAATTTGTGATGTCTTTTTTTTTTTTGCTGCGATATGTACAGATAGAACGTTTGAACTGTGTACAATTAGAATATCTGTGTCCACTCTAATATGAATTAAACGATTTTCTAGCCAAATTATACCAGCAGTAAAATACCAATCTACTGTTCGTGAAAAAAAAAAACTAATCTACTGCATTTCAGAGGTTGGCGGCCTTCCCATCTCCACAGTGGCTGCTGCCCCCTCGATCCTCTGCTCGAATGACTCACTGATCTCCGACGCCGGCGATCCCTCTGGAGAAGAACCGGCGTTCATCTCGGAACTGGTGTACACGCTCAGCGGGCTCGTCCCACCCAATGCATGTTCTTCCTGCCTGGCAGTCGGCGTATGGATCGTGTCGCCGTTCCATTCGGGCGTCCTGCTTGAGAAGGCGCCGCCATTTCTCAGGGACTCCTCGTTCCACATCTTGAACGTCGGAGATTTTAGGTCTCTCCTATCGTAGTGCTGGAACAAGGCTTTGATCCTCCGCAACGGTACGCTGCCTGAGCCGGAGCCCTCAGCCTCAGCATTCGCCGCCCGAAGCTCGTCACGCTCGCGATAGGCGAAGATGGCGAGGTAGAGCAGCAGCATGAGGGCGGACACGACCCCGGTAATGAGGAACAGCCCGCCGAACATCTGGAAGCTGAGGTCCGACGAGCCGACGGCGGGGGCGGTCCGGCACGTACCCGCCTCGCCGAACCACGCCTTCTCGATCCGCGCCATCTCCTCCCCCTCCGCCAGCCTCAGTATCTCCCGCGACACGTCCGGCACCATTGGCGACCCCCTCGGGAACACGAATCCGAAGCCATCCGTCTTGTACACGGGCCCCTGCATCATGTACCCGTCACAGTACTGCGACAGGAACAGCTTCAGGTACGGCATCTCGTCGAACACGGCGTCGACGCCGCCATTCGCCGATCCCTTTGACAGCGCGTCGGCGTACTGCTCCACCGTGCTGTACTCCCTCATTCTGCGCTTGTCGAAGCCCATCTTCATGAGAAACGGCTCGATGAAGGTGCCCTCCTGGAACCCGATGTAGTGGCCGTGCCTCTGGAGCTCCGTCACGTCGGCCACCGTCGGCAGCAGCTTCTCCACTGTCAGCATCGACGTCAGGCTCGCCGTGTAGCTCGACGTCAGGATGAGCACCACAAACAGCCATATGATCACCACCAGCCTCGACAGGTTGCTCTGCAGCTTCTCCTCTGAAAATAATTTACCACTGGTTAGTGACCGGCCGTTCTAGGAATCTACAGATTAATTTTTTGTTTGTGAGCTATAAAATTGAGATGATTTGCCAACTTACTGTGTGAGAAGACGAGGGTGGAGAAGGCGAAGTAGAAGATAAGGCCGAACTGCTGCGACGGCGTGCCTCGGAACTCCGGGTTGATGCGGTGCTCGATCACCCAGACGACGAAGCCGGTGAAGCAGAAGAAGGCGAGGCTGGCGAGCCAGAGGCTGGCCGTGAGCGGCTTCAGGAAGATCCACATGCTGGCGGTCGTGTCCGGCCGCGCCACCACCACCATGGACCATCCGGACTCCGTGAATGGCATCGTGAAGTCAACCTCGTCTAGCCTGCTCGCCGTGATCGTGACGTCCCCCACCACCATGTCGGCCTTCCCGTCGCGCACCTGGTGCACCAGCTTGTCGTAGGAGTCCGAGCTGTCGTTGAATGGCACGTACTGGTAGGGCACCGGGTAGGCCAGGTTCTTCATCACCTCGTCGAACACGTCGATGCAGTAGCCCGTGACCGTGGTCGTGGTCGTGGAGTTCGGGGAGAAGACGACGTCCACGAATTGCTTGAACCCGCGCTTCACCGGCACCGCGACGTTGAGCACCCGCCCATTCAGCGAGGCCGTCCAGCCTTTCGGCGTGGACAGCGTCTCCCCGGGCCAGAGGATGTGCTTCAGCGGAGGCGACTTGCCACCGCCGCCGTTCAGCTCCCGCAAGAGGCCGGACTCCGGCGTCCAGAACCCCACCATCCTGGGGCCTCTCCCTATGATGTTCACCACCTCGTAAGCCGCCACCTGCAGCTGCCCGTCGACCAGCCTGAACTTCCCGGCCATCCCGTCGAACGTCGTGTTGAGCAACGCCCTCAGAAGCGCTGCTCCGGTGGCCCAGACGCCGATACGGTCCAGGTCTGTGGTCTGCGGCGTGGGTGCCCTTTGTGGCGGCGTCCGAAACGCCGGGCCGGTGATGGCGCCGGCCGCTTCGGCCGCCGCAGCGATCGCCCACGCCGTGTCGTAGGCCCAGAGCCTCATCACGTTCTGGTCACTGATGGGGTCGTCATCGACGCCCGGGTTGTCACGCCGGAATCTCTCCCTGAGCCGCGCCGAGAAGTTCCTCACTTCGTCTTTGAGCTCCACGTGAGGCCGCAGGCTCACGACGCCCTGCATGGCGTCGACGTCCTCGGGGCCGAGCCTTTCGACGACGCTGCCGAGGCCGTCGGTGGCGACCCATACGAAGCCCTCGGACACCATCCCGGCCACCCTCGCCCGCCGGAAGATCCGCGTGGCGAGGCCGGGGGTCGCGTGCACGACGAACACGCGCGTCGGCATCGCCATGAGGCGGTAGAGGATCGCATCGAGGGAGTCGTCGGACGAGTCGCTCGGCACGGCCACGCGGTCCACGATCGCCGCGCCGCCGACGCCGACGTTCTGAAGCGCGTCGGCGAGCGCGGGGAGGATGCCAGCGCCGAAGGGGGAGTCCTCGTGCACGACAGCCGCCGCGTGCCATCCGAAGGCGTCGAGGATGGCAGCGACGGGGGCGGCCTGCAAGGAGTCGTTTGCGGCGGTGCGCACGAAGTAGGGCGTCTGCGCCGGGGAGACGGACGGGGAGGTGGCGGAGTAGGAGAGCACGGGGACGTGGGAGCTGTTGCCGAGATGGGCCACGAACTCGGCCTCGGACGAGGTCTGAGGCCCGATGATGGCATGCACCTGTGCGTTGTTGATCAGGTCCACCGCTGCAACGACAACATCAAAGAGACAAAACTGTCCCGATCAGCACATCGATGTGTAGATGTTCTAATCCGCATGCATCACCGTACAAGTAGAGGTTAATTTGCAAGGAGAATGGAAGGGATATTTAAATTTCGACCTATCTATTATCTGTCATGTTGGTGTGGTGCCAGATCGATGTTAAGATAAGATATCGTACTTGCACTAAACTAAATCACGGCCTGATCGCTATCTTGACCAACTCGCGGGCTAGCACGTGCCATAGTGAAGATGACTAGTCAGAATCGGACCTAATTAAGCGGAGAAGAATGCATTAAGCTGGTAGGAGTAGGTGTCAAAATAATTAAGCTTATCACAGGACCTGACCCTGACACAACTGACGCATATTTACAATTTGGACTTTGGAGTCCATATGAGTGTATTGGTGAAAAATGCAGGAGTAGTAAGGTTGTTGTAATAAGTAGAGATATGTGGTTAATTTCAGATTAAGCATGGCGAGGAGAGGAGGTTATGAAGTTTTTTCTTTTCTTTGAAAGACAGGCCACGTATCGATGGATCTGGATTCTGGAACACGACGAATGTAGACATGAAGCAGTGAGAGCCGCAGCAGGTGCTCCACAGAACATGCAGTGGTTCCTATCGATCACAGAGAGACGCCTCGAACCAGCAGCCATCTACTCCTACCAAAGAACTAATTAATCTCGAGCCACAAAAGTGTTTGAGCTCGAGAGAGAGAGAGAGAGGTTGTTACCGGCGGAAGCGGCGCCGACGACGTCGCCGGCGGAGTCCCTGAAATGGAGCTCGACCCTGGTGGCCGAGCCCGGGTGCGCCGCGTAGTAGTCCTCCACCGCCATCTCAATGCCGGTCCGCCGCCTCAGCGACACTGCCGACCCCCAGTCCAGGATCACCCCCACGCGCACCGGCACCGGGGCCGCCGCCCCCGGCACGCCCTGCGCCGTGGCCACATGCTCCCCCAACAGCGCGGCCACGACCAGCAGCAGCAGAGCGAAGAAGGAGGAGGCGGCGAGGGAGGAAGAGGAGGACGCGCGCGCCATGATATCTCAGTCGTAGCTGCGTTTGTGCTTGGATCGCTTGACGCGGTTTATATCGATCACACTCGGAACCTCGAATTGATTTCGATTTTGGCGTGATGGCGACGCTGCTCTAGGAAAACTATTGCCCGGATGGGCTCTCTTCTCTTGACTTGACTTCCGCGCGCTAGCTTAGCTTGCATGCGAGGTGTGTGTGGCCGTGTGGGTGGGGCCACGCACGTACGATCGAAAGGTACGTGGCAGCGAGCGAGGCGAGCCCGGGAACCGGTCCACGATCAGTCGGCCCGCCGGGCAACACAAGAGGAAAACCCCGAGCCGAGCAACTGCGTGAATGCCCGTTTGGTTGCACTTATTTTTCGCTTTTAGACTTTTAGCTTATATAAACCACAAAAGCATTTAAATATGTGCTTTTTACTTTGGTTTTTGTCTTTTAACTGGATATATATTGTTGTATGATGATATAAGCTAAAAAAATCCAAAATCAAAACACCTATCTAGATGCTTTTATGGCTTATAACCCAAAAACCTATAAGCCAGAAATAAGCCCCGCCAAACAGGGCCAGCTCGATCGTCTTCTTTTCACTGCACTTTTTTAAAAACGGTTTTGCTATTTCTCTCTGTCTGGGGGTGTAGGTACATCAGTACAGGCAGGGATGAAGCTAGGAAATAATACCAATGAGGTCATGTTCATATTCTCTCTATTTAACTGGGGTCATCTTCTATAACTAACCATTAGATAGTGGTAATTAGTGAAGGTTTTAGTGTTTTTTATTTGGGTCAGCTACTCCTCTATGGCAGCTCCGTCCCCCGAGTACAGGGTTCGAGCATCTCAAGTAACGGCTTCAAGAACCCTTCCAATAGTGTTATTGGGTGCGTCAGAACGTAATATCGCGTCCCGTCGCGTCCTCTATAGCCTATAGCGGCTTGCGTCCGGTGCGAGTGCGACCCAATTATTCGTTCGGCACTACCATGCCGATACCGTCGCGTTGGGAGCCGTATGGTAGCACCGGGACGAAACCGCGTGCATCGCCATGTCGAATACCACACAAAGCGGGCCATCGTGGTCATAGAGACAATGACTAGTCAAAGCGGCGCGATGATCTCCTAGGCGGGCATCACAGTAAAGCATCTCTTGATCACAGCGTCGTAGATCCCACGCGGCGTTCATGCATGTCTCTGGCGGTAAATGGCGCCACCCACCTCCTCTCCTTCCGACCAGCTTTAAAATGGCATCATCGGCCCTCTCCTCTCCCACACAGTTCACCACCGGCCCTCTCCTCTCCCACATAGATCCGACGCTAGCATTCCTGGCCGCTGTGAGATGACGGGTGACAAACTTTTACCATCGTCTCGTGTCGAGATGTCTACGGTCCGCCGCACGCTTCGCGGCAACCAGAGACTCCAGAAGCAGGCGAGCTCATTACACGCGCCCCAACCTCCGCCTCCATCTCCACCCGGCCCGTCCTACGCGCCTGACAGTCATCGTCAGATGACGGTCGAGGAGGCACAGAACCACCTGCGCAACAACCTCCAGGTGCCAGCTGATGGCTGCCTACCGGCAGGTTGGTTGCCCAACATTGCCAATGTCCCTGTGGCACTGCCGCTCAGCGGGATGCTGATAATCCCCAAGAGCAAGGAATCACTGTAGCACAATTCGATAAGTATTTGAGTGTCGAACCCACGAGGAGCTGAAGGTAAACTATCTATTCTCTAAAGCCCTATAACCCTCTTATATGGCCTTTTATGCAAGCAATAAATTTGAGTATGAAAGGAACTAACTAATGGAAGCAAGTGATGTGGAGTAGGTTTATCTAGCAACAAGTTTCTTAGAGCAAGTTTTCTAATGCAAGTTTCTAAAAGCAGTAAGTAGCAAGGATCTCAAGTAGCAAATATCTCAAGGGAGCGAATGTTCTGGCAATTGTTATTTCACATGTCTTAGTCTTAATTGTTTCTTCTAGGAGGGAGCCATAAATAGTTGTGGCCAAGTAAATGAGCAAATTACACAACTCTTATGATGGATCTCATGGCCAATTAAATGTGCAGCACAAGAATTATTAAGACATAATTGTCCCACCATAGCCTTAAGTTCTAGGGTCTCCCATATATCCCCCAATAGAGTAACTTCATGATTCGATCTCGGGTTTACTTGTCCTCCCAAGTCCTCCTCACTCCATTACCTTACCGGTGATCACCTTACATGCATTCCCCAACATATGCGTGCACTCATACATTGTACATCAAGACAATCATAAAAGATAACAAAACTTGTATGCAACCAATCAACGAACTATTTCACTAATGCCATGAACAAATCACTTCTCAAACATAGATGGAGAGACACAATAGATCACGGGAAAAGTATATTGCATCATACATCATGTTTGCCAAGAGTTTACAGTGGAGAGATGGAGATGATCTTGTTGTAGATGTTGATGATGATCACGCCGGAGGGGGGTGGAGCCCTCTGGAGGTGGATTCCGGCGGCGTTTCCCCCCTCCGATCTTCTCCGGCGGCAGCCTTCTGTCTCTCTGTTTCTGGTTTTGTGTTTCTCCGCCGCCTCCTCCTGGAAAACGTCGGGGGACTATTTTTATAGTCGTTTTTAGGTCACGAGGAAGCTTCGGGAAGAAGGATCGACGCAAACGGGGCCACGAGGGCCAAAAGAGGTGGGCCCACGCGGCCAATGCAGGGGCCACATGGGGCACCCTCTTTTGCCCCTCCGACCTCCGTTTGCTTGCTTCCTTCGCTCCTAGGTCTTCCTCCTTCCAAAATAATGATCCCCGTAAATTTGCAGCTCATTATGACGTCGTTAAGGCCCTGAAATAAATAAGGAAAGAAATAGGGGTTTTCTGCCTGCGCAGGATTAATTCCATAAAAAGGGGAAATCATTATTAATTACCAAAAATCATTAAATAACAGTAATATACCCCTTATATGATGCAAATATGAATGGAATATAAGTATTATAGTGCAAAGTTCATGTATGCATTTTATATGCATCAACATCCCCAAGCTTAACTCATGCTCGTCCTCGAGTATGGAGGTGATAAAACTAACATGAACTTTGCAATATAATAACAACATGGATATAAAAGATGATTGCTACTGCTACATAAAGTCAAATGATTCATTATTCAAAGAAGTAGCAATATGCAAATAGTTTATAAAGTGATATCAAGTATTCAATGCAAGGATGTTCAATGATAGTTCACAAAGTGTAACATAAAAGATAGTAATATGGACCACATGTATGCAATATGATAAGTAAGAACATCCTACATAGGTCATAGAGTGAAGATGAAAATCTGAATATAAAAGGTGGACACTTTGGAAAAGATATATAAATGAGTAGAGATAAAACATGCATAAGTTTCATCTATCCTCCAAACTATTCTACTTAAGTTATTGAATGCAATAGTAATACTTGGTGTCAAGCTCTCATTCCCTTATCACAGCATCTTAAATGATTAAAGTTTAATGTGAAAGCAAATATGAGTAGTGGCCTTGATAAAGTAAAGGTTAGATGTCTCATGCCCCTTGAATACAAGTACCTACACCATGATTACTCAACTTGGGAAACAAAGCAAGTTTAAGTTATCTATCATTGTAAGTAATAATGGTATTATCAAGAGCCTCAACTGGGGTACCTCTTGTCCCATGATATGAATCAAGCCCACATCAAAACAACAAGACAAACAAACATAATGAACAACCTCAACACCCTTTTTATTTACCACTTGTTATAGCTTTTTATTATAGGGTATATCACAGAAAGTTCAAAATAGCATGTAAGTAAATTTCCACCATGAATGATGCATGGTTTAGATTAGCGGCTCGGGTTTCTCTCTAACCATTTATACAAACTCATTTAAACTTACTCTATTTCCACATTATTTCACCATGATAGGCATCCATAAACAAAAGTACATGATGTCAACTAAATAAATGATGGAACATGTTGAAAGCTTTGCATGTGAAAGCACATATGGGCTAACTCCCAACCTTAAACATTTATCAAGCCACTATCATCATAATATTAATCACAATGGTTCATGTTTATTAAATGCAATAAAAGTAAAGTGTGCATCAAGTTCGCGAGAGCTTTTTAACCAACTTTTCCCATTACAATAAATAACATAATCATTTTCATTTAGAGGCATAGATAACACAAATAACATGATAAACATACTTGGAATAGCATAAAGCTAATAGGTAGATATGGTGGACTCACTGGAAAAACTTTGGTTGAAGGTGTTGGAAACAAGTTTTTACTTGTTGGAATTTTTGGGCTAGCAAAAGGGAGAAAGATGACCATCTAGATGCATGCATGAGTGTCCATAGAACTAACTAATTCATGTCAAACAAGGTGAAATAACATACATCATCAAAACATGAATAAAAGATAGCTCATGATAAAGCATTTGCAAATTATTACTCATAAAGAAGCTCATGAATCATGCAACTATATGTGTCATTAAAAATCAACTTATACATCCCTTTTCCCAATACAATAAAAGCATGCAAGATATTTCAACCCATATTTCTAGTAGCTCTTTTATATATAAATGATAGTGTGGTGGTCTCACAAAATAAAAATCAAAGCAAAAACAAACAAAAAGACGCTCCAAGTTTACGCGATAAAGTGTATTGATAAAAAAAAACAGAAGTTAGACGTGTGCAAACCGAGAGTGTGTATTCCAGTGGGAATGTTCTCACATCCCCAAGCTTATGGTTTTCACCATCCTTGGATAACTCATGGTGCATCTCTTCCAATCCCTGTGAAAAAACTTCAAAACACTGTTTCTCCCATTTCTTTTCTGTGGGGTGACGTTAGTAGAGATAAATAAATAGGTTTCTTGCTGCATATAATCCATGGACTAAAATACATATGATTGTCCATAAAGTGTATAATGTTGTATGCCTACTCATAAACTCAATTGGATAAAAAAGATTCAACTTAAAAGTTCAAAACAAGCATAAAACAATACGGGACAGAATCTGTTCAGAAAAACAGCAGCAGCAAAACGTATTTTTCTGTCCTACTTAAACTCGTCGAAAAATTATGAAAAAATTCAGGCATACAGAGGATGAAAAGTTGCAGTTACATTTAAAATATCAGCTCATTCGGAGTTACAGAATAAAAAATGAAAAATCAAACCATGCACAGACTTCGTGCAGGAATAAAATCTCCGAATAGAAATAGCAACTTTGTCAAACCAAAATGGGTAAAACTTGGCACTTTATTAAGAATTCCAGAAACTAAGCTAAGAAAACATTCTCTTGTTACAGCAAGAGGACACAAAGAAAATCAAAAGTAAAAACAACCGGGTTGCCTCCCGTAAAGCGCTTTCTTTATAGCCATATAGCTAGGCTTACTTACTTGGTATCAAGATGGTTGGAGTGAGGTGGCTTGGCATCCCCAAGATTAAATTCTTTTATGTAGGGTGAGCTTAGGGGTTACATCCCCAAGCTTGAGTTTTGTCCCTCTTGATCTTGTTCATCACCCTCAACTCTTCCACTTGAAAGTTCTCTTCACACAAAACTCATCATAAAACTTGATTAGAGGGGTTAGTGTCTCCATAAATTAAATCCACATAGGTACAGCAAAGACATATCATGAATTTATTCTAAACATTAGCTACTGTTACTACGGTTGTGTAATGCTCCTTGATCAAAAGAACCGCACAAAACACAAGTAATGAAAGCAATGCGAAATAAAGACAGAATCTGTCAAAAACTGGAATTTCAGAGTCACTTACGTTGCTCAAACCAAAAAATTTGAACTAATGAATTTTGTATTAATAACTGAAGATTTCTGTAGTAAAATATCAAGTCAATATTCCTCTTCTGTGATTTTTAACATTTTTCGCAGTGCGGAATCTGTTTTCTGGACAGATAATCACTATTGTTTAATCCTACCTCTCAAAAGAGGTTATTCTTGCCTTTTAAGATGGAAAACAAGATACAAAGGTGATGTCACTCTTTTTATTTGGTTTTAGCTTTGGGAAAAGTTTTAATGATAGGGACTTTGCAATGGTTCCATTGGCATGAACAACACATGTTCAAGGTTGACCCCAACTTCTCCATTACTCATCCTTCTCATTTACTTTCCTAAATTTTATATAAAATGAAAATCTGAAAATAATTGTTAAAAAAACAGTAGGTAAAATTATTTTGAAAGTTCTCAAGATGTAAAGGTGTGCCCAAACTGAATAGGAAATAAAAGCATAAAGAGCACACCACAAAACATTAAACCATTAACTTTTAAGTCTAACTCTTTTCCTATGCATTGGCATTTTATATATGAATAAATAACAACAAATTTGAGGTAACCAATGCCTATAATAATCAATAGCTTGCATTTTAAATAACATAGAAACATAAAGGGGATTCTTATCTCTTCCTCTCTCATAATAGTTGCAAGCATTAAAGTTAAACATAACCACATAGTTTTGAATAGAATCACCACATAAAGACTTATCATCTAATGAGCATAATGGATCATCAAACTTAATCAAATAACTTTCATCCTCACTAGTAGGTGGACTGAAAATATCATATTCATCATTGTAATCATCATAAATGGGAGACATAGTATCATCAAAATAAATTTTCTCTTCCAAACTTGGGGGACTAAAGATATCATATTCATCAAAACAAACTTCCCCAAGCTTAAGGTTTTCCTTAGCATTAGCAATAAAGGTGCTCCAAGAATTAGTACTACAAACATGATTGCTATGCAAATAAAATTTAATTTTCTCCTCAAACACTTCATGTCCTAACTCAAGATAGATATTATATAGTTCTATAATTGTTTGGTTGTTTTCCATTTTATAATTTTTTTGTGTTTTGAAATAAATGTTAGTGTGCAATGCAAACACGAATAAAAGTGTAGCACAACGCTCCCCGGCAACGACGCCAGAAAAGTACTTGATAATCCCCAAGAGCAAGGAATCACTGTAGCACAATTCGATAAGTCTTTGAGTGTCGAACCCACGAGGAGCTGAAGGTAAACTATCTATTCTCTAAAGCCCTATAACCCTCTTATGTGGCCTTTTATGCAAGCAATAAATTTGAGTATGAAAGGAACTAACTAATGGAAGCACGTGATGTGGAGTAGGTTTATCTAGCAACAAGTTTCTTAGAGCAAGTTTTCTAATGCAAGTTTCTAAGAGCAGTAAGTAGCAAGGATCTCAAGTAGCAAATATCTCAAGGGAGCGAATGTTCTGGCAATTGTTATTTCATTGATGTGGTTGTCACAATTAGTGAAGCACATGTTTTAGTCTTAATTGTTTCTTCTAGGGGGGGGGGGGGGCATAAATAGTTGTAGCCAAGTAAATGAGCAAATTACACAACTCTTATGATGGATCTCATGGCCAATTAAATGTGAGCACAAGAATTATTAAAACATAATTGTCCCACCATAGCCTTAAGTTCTAGGGTCTCCCATATATCCCCCAATAGAGTAACTTCATGATTCGATCTCGGGTTTACTTGTCCTCCCAAGTCCTCCTCACTCCATTACCTTACCGGTGATCACCTTACATGCATTCCCCAACATATGCGTGCACTCATACATTGTACATCATGTTTCACTAATGCCATGAACAAATCACTTCTCAAACATAGATGGAGAGACACAATAGATCACGGGAAAAGTATAGCATCATACATCATGTTTGCCAAGAGTTTACAGTGGAGAGATGGAGATGATCTTGCTGTAGATGTTGATGATGATCACGTCGGAGGGGGGGTGGAGCCCTCCGGAGGTCGATTCCGGCGGCGTTTCCCCCCTCCGATCTTCTCCAGCGACAGCCTTCTGTCTCTCTGTTTCTGGTTTTGTGTTTCTCCGCCGCCTCCTCCTGGAAAACGCCGGGGGACTATTTTTATAGTCGTTTTTAGGTCACGAGGAAGCTTCGGGGAGAAGGATCAACGCAAACGGGGCCACGAGGGCCAAAAGAGGTGGGCCCATGCGGCCAGGTACAGGGGCCGCGTGGAGCACCCTCTTTTGCCCCTCCGGCCTCGATTTGCTTGCTTCCTTCGCTCCTAGGTCTCCCTCGTTCCAAAATAATGATCCCCGTAAATTTGCAGCTCATTATGACGTCGTTAAGGCCCTGAAATAAATAAGGAAAGAAATAGGGGTTTTCTGCCTGCGCAGGATTAATTCCATAAAAAGGGGAAATCATTATTAATTACCAAAAATCATTAAATAACAGTAATATACCCCTTATATGATGCAAATATGAATGGAATATAAGTATTATAGTGCAAAGTTCATGTATGCATTTTATATGCATCAGATGCCACGACTGGACTACATCAATTTGGTGTGGTCGGCCATGTCATTGGAGCAACGGTGTGACCCGCAGTACAGCATGTCATCACCCTATTGGGACGTCGTGGTGCATGACGAGTACGACGCCCGCCTCCACACCTTCTTCCCCACCTCCGTGGCTCCGACGACCTGGAGCCGCCTGCCGGGTGGTAGGAAGAAGAGGAGGAAGACGAGAACAACGAGGAGTGGCCGGAGACCCCGCTATGGCCTGGCATGCAGGCAGCCATCGCCGCATCCTTGGCGAAGTGTCACATCCCAATTTTTGTAACCAGAGAAAACCTTTTTATGAGGAGTAAAAATTTCAGAACCAACAAAAACTTTTCTATTATTTCATGTGATGCCTATTTTTGTCTTCTATTATTTTATGTGATGCTTGTTTGATGTCTAGATTGTTTGCTTATTTACATATCTATAAAACATTAAATCACTTAGCAAGGCACAAGTAACCAATCTTAGTGAACCAAATTGAATCAAAATTGGAATGTGACAAAAAATAAATAAATAAAATAAACAAACCCTAGCTACCCGAAACCCTAAATTCTCTTTTCCTCTATTCTTTTCCCTTCCACACTAAATCCTTTTAAGAAAGTTATTTATTTTATGCAAACACCAGAGGGGAGATGGTTTCACTTCCCGAAATTATTATTCCTAAAATGAAAATTTAAATAACTCAAATTCATTTCTCCCTTTTTAAATTTGGACTAAAGGAAACCCTATTTTATTCTTCGCCAAAAATTCAGGAAAATTAGGGGAGAATTCTAGCACCCTTCTAAATCCAAAGGTAATCTTAACTTAATTAAAACAAATTAAAAAGTTCGAATGGGCATTCTGCCGAACACCTTGTGGGCATAGATTCACCCATTTCGAAACTGAGTTCAAACCCGTGGTAAATTGGTAAAACCTGACCCTAGCTTTCTCCCTCACCCTCCAACTACCTCCCCTACCCATTTAAGCCAGCCAGGGCGACCAGATCGTGGAGGATCTTGGCCACCCGAGCCCCCTACTCACCTCTCTCTCCACTCTCTCACCCAGCCTCCCTCTCACCCCCAATCGACGTCTGCCACCCTACTGACTCCACACCGCGCCCCCACACGCCAGTGGCCCAGCTCTGCACCCCTCCCTCGCTCCCAGCCATCTCTCTCTCACCACCCCGGCCACCCAACTTGCCGAGGACGCCAGCGAGCCCGCCAGTTCCCAAGGCCACGCCATCGAGTCCTCCCTGCACCCCTCTCTCCCCTAGACAACGCTCTATCGGAGATGATCCACTCTCCAACCAAATCCCGCTCGGCCAACCGATGCACGCCGCTGCAGTGGATACCGCCGCGTTCCCGAACAACCCCTAAACCCTAGCACGCAGCACTCCGCCAGCACACACGGATGGATGACGTGGTTCACCCCACCACCGCGTCGCCATTGCCCTGCCCCACACGCACGCGTACCCACCGTCAAACACCCTGCCTGCACCCTGGACCCTCACCACCCCGAGCTCCACACCGATCCTTTCCGCGCACACCTCGCCTCCAAAAACCCTAGCCGCGCTCGGTGAACGTTGCCGCAATGCCCAACCCGCCAATGGCGTGCTCCCTCACTCCCTAGCCCGCTCTCCACACTCGGTCCACCGTGAGCCCGCCCCGGCCTATAAATGGAGGCCGAAACCCAGCTCAACCCTCAAACCACTCCCACTCCACTCTCCCCACTCCCCTCTCACTCGCCACCACCTCTCTGCACCGCCAGGAGGGCGGGAGCCCTGCTGCTATCCATCCCGGCCGTGGAGGCCGAGCTCTTCGTGCTCGGCATTGTCCGAGGTCGACGACGGCCACCCGGCCACGCTGCCTCTCTCTCGCCTCTCTTTCTCTCTCTTAGTTTCCCTGCCGCAACCACACGCTCACCCGCGAGCCTCTCTGTGTCCAGGTTCTGTCGAGGAGCTCGCCGGAAGAGGATCCTGTCCCGAGCTCGTCCCGGAGCTGTCGCCGATGCCAGAGGTTTTCTACGACCGCCCGTGACCTCCCTCGAGTCTCCGCCACCGTCCGCATCCTCTCCACTGTCGCCTGGAACCCTAGGTGAGCCTCCTCGAGCCGCCTCTGTCGTCTAGGGCACGGCGGCGCCGCCGTTTTAGGGACGTCGTTGATGCCGCCGTCACAGGCCGTAGAATTTAGATCCGACGGCCGCGTACCGGTTTGATTTAGTGAGCCACTAATGGGCGGGACCCACCCGTCAGGGTTTTGAACAATTCCGGGCGCGGGAAATTCCCGTGGGCCGGCCCGTTAAGCCGAAATCACCCGGGCCTTTTTCTTTTTCGTAATAGATTCAAAATATTCAAATCTAGACATATCTTAGGATTTAAATATCTGGAGTTTGGTAGATTCAAATTTTTTGAAATTTTATGTACTGGTAGCTTGCGAAATTTTCTATCCAACAGTACTGGTCCCACCTTAATTGGATTATTATTAAAGAAATGATAAATTAATTAAAACAGAAGGTTTATTAGCTAAACTTGTTTGTTTCTGATGCTTTAAATGCCCAAATAATGTGAAACAAATTTTTTTTAGCTTAGTACAAAGAAACTCTAGCTACCATTAAATTTTCAGATTAAATTGAGCAACATAAATTAAATGGCATCCAGAATTGTATTTTGACTCATTTCTGTACTGTTTAATTTATAGCATGAATTTGGAATGTCCAAATGAAAAGAGGCCAATTTTTCTAGCTCTGTATTACAAATACCTAGTTACCCTCAAAATTTCATAATTTTATGTTAAGCATAAAATGATTTAGCCCTAAAACTTGACTTAAACACCCTCTGTACTAAATCAATTGTTTCTACCAATTGGTTAATTAAAATTGACCAAATCCAATTTTTCTAACTCACATTTAACAATTATTAGTTGTCACTAAAAGGGCACATTTTTTTGAGCAACAGAAGTTAAATCGTGACATAACCCATGCCATAGCTAAATTCTGCCTACTAGTTTTTATAGCAAATAAGTGGGAATTTAAAATCTACCAAACCCCAAAATATTGTGGTTTTAAAGTAGGCCAGTAGCTTCATGTGAGTGTTTAGTTTACCTTGTTTGTGATGCTTTGTTGAGTGGAGGTGTGATTGTGTGTTTTTCTTGTTAAACAACGATTAGATGAGAACGTTGCCGGCGAATTCGAGGAAGGAAGTTTTATTGATCAAGAGTATCAAGACCAGGGACAAGTTGCTGACCAAGGCAAGCCATCCATTTGATCATACCCCTTTGTCCTATTATTTTTAATAAGCATGTTTTACTTATGTTAAGATGCATGAAATGTTTTCAAGTGGTGTGTGCCACTAAAACCCTTTTCAAGTATTACCTAAGTTATATGCCATGATTAGGCCCCTTATTTAGGAGTGATTAGTTAGAGAAATGAAAAATTCTAGGTTGGGAAAAGTCAATGTTTTATTCAAAAACCCTCTTTATGAAAATCCTTGGGTGAATTTGTGTTTTACCCAAGATGTTGCTAAAAGTTTAGCTTTGGAAAAAAGGAGTAAGAATGGAGTATGGAGGTTTTTGAGAAAATGCACATTGTGTCCTAGTACTTACGTCGACCAGCCGAAACCTGTGCGACCACATTACCCCACATATGGGCACGGGGCTTAACTCGTAGTTTGTCCATGTTAGTATGAGGTGCCTCAAACTCCTCCTAAGGGTCCGAGGACCCTTGAACCGATTAATAAAAGTGTATGCATATCATACCGGGTGACTACAGTGGGTTTCCCGTCGTGGCAGTGTGGAGTCCGGGTTTGATGAAAGGATATGTTGGATCCACACGGTGTGCCGGGGAGGATAAACCCACTGAGAGGAACTTTGTACTAGCATGGACATAGCGAAAGGTTATGATCGGTTACTCAACTTCGCATACAACTTGTATGGCGGGACGTGGCTGACACGGTGAGTTTACCGGATGGTGTGGGTAAAGTGTGCAACCTCTGCAGAGTGTAAAACTATTCGAATAGCCGAGTCCTCGGATATGGACAGTTGGAAGGCCGTCCTATGACCTATGTGCAAAGTTTTTAGTTTCTAAAATGTAGGTGTTGTTGGTGATATACCAAAGGGTCGGTATAAGGAGAAATGAAGGAGAGGATTCACGACGGGCCGTGATCCCGCCGGAGGAGTTTTTGAAGCAAAACTATTTTTATGAAAAACCTCTTTTTCAAATATCTTACCTTTTTTTTCAACTAGGATATGGAGATATCTCTTCTTAAGGAGAAAGTGCTTTTATAAATAAATAAACTACCCTTAGAGCCTTCCACCATATGTTTATGCATTAGTCCTCCAATAATTATATATCGGGGGGTTTGCGAGTACATTCAAATGTACTCATATTGGTTTCGTCCCTGGCTATTGTCTTGGCCAGACTTTGAGGAGCCTTATGAAGGAGGGTACTACGACGCCGATGAAGCGAACTAGGGATCTTCATCAGCCAGCTGCCTGTAGGATTGTTAAGACCTTCATGATAGCCTACGACGCATATTGCTATTCCGCTGCTTGAAGAATGCTTGAGCCCGATGAGGCAATTTATGTAAGACCATGGTCCTCGTGACCTTATTATTGTAAGACTTTGAATTTGGTACTGTAATGGATGTAAACTCCGGTATTCAGTTCAAGTTATGTGCAACGGCAGACTGATCATGGGATCGTTGTGTTAAACATAACGGGTATTTCGGACAGCTAGTCCGGGGTCCTCACACGAAGCGTGGGCCACCACGGCCACCACCACCTCCTCCGGCTGCGCCAGTCATTGACATCAATTTCGACTAGGCTTGACGGCTTTCAAGATTCTACTCGAGGACATCTTTCTCCGTCGACCATTAACATCGACTTGGGCTAGCAGCATCTAACTTCCGGTCAGAGCTTGCAGCCGGCCACGTCGTCCATCGACATCGATGTGGCTAGGAGCATCAAAGTTTCTCAAGGCCGGAGCTTGTCGTCGACCACGTCGGTGAACGGAGTTGCCCCAAGGCTGATATATTGGCTGTAGATCTAGGATTTGGTTTGAATTTCATAAAATGATGTAAAATTATCTTCAATTTAAATATTTTGTTTTAAATAAAAGCTATTGGGGACGCGAGTGTACCAACATGAGCCAGAGGTCGGCCGACCACAGCCAGAACAAGCGGCGTTGAGCCATCAAGAAATGCATTTCCACTCCTCTCTTGTTTGAAACTCTGTAACCCTGATTCTTTTTCGAGTAGTGCTAGACCTACGAACTTACAGGATTAGCTGGGGTGAGAGAGATTATCGGGGAATGGGCCCCAGAGAAAATAGGGGGTGGTGGACTAATCAGGCGTGGACACATAGGTCAGTAACTCTTGTCCGTAGACTTTTTGTCCGTAACTCTAGGATTTCCGTTCTTTTTCTGTCGTGATGATGAGGATTGGTCCCGGAACCATACGTCGTGTTTTTCCGCGGTGTGTACAGAACGGAGGACGTCCACGTGCATGCGTGCACCGGACAGTGGACAAGACCAGGACTGCCTTCCTGCCCCGAATAAGATGTGTACGCCTTGCTTGCACAGAAGTCAGAAGAGCAGAGAAAGTCTTCTGCCCACGTAGCAATATTCTTGCTTGCTTTGTTTTTCTTGCTTGCTTTGTTTATTGACAAGTTTGGATGGTAGCAGCTACTTCTTTTAATTGGCCGGCTTTGCTGGTTGACAAATACTATAGCAAACATGAATTTTACCTACACCTCTAGTAATCTAGGAGATACTGATTCCGTAGCACAGTAGTCTTATGTAGGATGATGTGGACATTTTATCTCTTTTTCTTCTATTTTTTTACCTGGTCAGTAAGATTCACTTCATTGTTAAGTAGATTACATTTTGCAAACGAAATTTTCGTCGAGTTTGTACACGTCAGTCTAAGTCGAGAATGTCAACCTTAAATTTTCTTTTGTGAGGAATCAAAGAATTGTCAAAGTCGGTCCCATATAATTCCCAGCCGGTGAATCTTGGTCATTTGTTCCTGCACAAAGTGGTTAATTGGTAATGTTTCTTTTGCCGTGCCCGTGGAAGAAGGTTTACTTAATTAGTTGCATGAAAGAGATGTGCAGGTTAAGAGATGGACCGTAGATACGCTAAGAAAGTCAAATTTCAGATGATGCACCACCAGTTGTGGCATGGGGAATCGGGAGGATCTAAGTCAATATTTAGACCAACTCGCTTAATTATCGGATCGAGTTGTGTCATCGAATGTTACTAGTTGCTGGAGTACTAGTATACATTTTGCATTGGAAATTTCTTCGAGTTTGTGTGCACGTCAGTCTAACTCGAGAATGTCAACCTGTATTTTGAGGAACCAAGAATGTCAAACTCAAGTCCCATAATTCCCGGCCGGCCGGTTGAATCTTGCTCACTTTTCCTTCACAAAGAGGTTGATCGGTAATATTTCTTTTGTCGTGCCCACGGAAGGTATACTTAGTTGATTGAAAGAGATGTGCAGGGGTAAAAATTGTTTAGTGTGACGGCTTGTTCGGTTTACTATGTCGTTCATGCGTGTACATACCTTTCATAAATAAATTATGGATCTTTCCTAAGACAGTAGCTCAACGTCACTGATGGCGACGCTACTGATAGAAAAAATGAAGATATAAACGCGTTACAATATTCAATAATGTGCCACGTATACTGATAGGTAAGGCAAATATACAAAAACTTCTAAAATGCAATGTCAACTCGAGAGGATAATAATTATGCTGAAACCTACTAAGACCAAAGTTTAGACAAAATTTAGTACGTAAACGAATATAGGAGTATAATTCGTCTAGCTATGTGGTAGATCTCCGTGGAACTGAATCAGCCAAAGCTAGTCGGTCTCGGTCATCACCTATTCACCTGTCGATCTCTAGTGCGTACACAACAGGAATTAGTGCCGCGGAAATCATTGAAAACGAAACAAGTGAAGGGAGAAATGCAGAAGCATGCATGCATGCATACATGCCGTTATTTCGCTGCTCGCTCAGCATTCTTGATTTAGCTAACGAGACCGTGACTTATAAAGTAGAGTAGTAGACGGCATAAATTCTGCTGTGCTGGCCTGGGGGTGCGGCAATTTCCGTAGAATTTCCTTTCTATACATGGCGTTCATATGATCTTGGGTGGATTTCATCTCGCGTAAGCAACTAATTAACTCTGCCCCCGAAGTCGGAAATTCCGAATCTAGTAGGACTATTGAATCTAGTGAGGAATTTCATTCACATGGACGCAATTTCAATCTGGAGAGCTATGGACTACCCAAGAGTGCATCGTATACAATACTCGGCTTGCGCGCTTGGACAAAACAGATCTGTCGGGGGGACAAGGGAACTTAATTTGACTCTTAGTTTGAACGTTAGAACAAGATGACCGACTGACTGACTGACTGAAGAAATTTGTATCTCGTGTGTACTGGTTACTAGCTAGGACCAACTTGTTGGCACCTCAAGTGGGTCGTTTTGTTGACCAGGGTTGCATATGCAGTAGCCTGTTGGTTGAGCTGAACAGATTCTTCAACCAAAAATACTCTGGCAGATTTTATTTTTTATTTTTCGAGTGTGTCGCACCGGCAGATTCTGCATATGTATTCCACGGAGGCATGGAGGGAACCACACATACACTCCTCCAGGACATGTTCAAACAAACGTTTGGCCCAAGAATGGTTTTTTGGGCCAAGTTTTGGCCTCTGGTCAGCTCGATGGCCCCACACGGCCTCTTGTCCCGGATCAGCCTCGCCTGTAGCCAGCCCATGGCACACTACCCGCATGCGGCCCACAGCTGTGTAGATCCAGGCCTCATAGAGCATTCGAGAACCATGCAGAAATTTGATACGGTGAACGTAATATCTAAGCTGAGGAAATTTGACAAGTGCTCACTCTATTTATATGTTATAAGCACTCCCATGAACTTTTCTGTTGGGAAAATATATTTTTACTAAAAAAAAACACTCAATCAATCTAATACAACGAAGGAAATCACACCTTGTATCTCTATCTAACATAGAATCAACTTAATACAAACAACAAAATAACACGGGAACATCGAGACAACAATAAAATGCTAGCAAATAAACAACAGAATAATCAACTAACCAGGAGATTTCTGGGTATGTGTCAAAAGTTTTGTGAGATGTGCTCTTATTCGACATGATAACCCTAGATGCATGGCTTCTAAGTAAAATTGAAGTATCTACTGGTAAATATTAGTAGTCTATTGATCACCCGGAGGGTGTTATTCCCTTTTAAACATGTTTTGAAGCTTAAAGTTGCTTTTAAGATTATTTTGTATAGTATCGAATAACTTCATCTTAGCTAAGAATAATTTAGTACATCAAGTTTGCAAATCTTATGGATTTGCAGTGACGGCACTGCACGTTTGTTATTTGTTGCGCTGCATCAAAATTCTAGGGTTGAGTGGTGGAATATTATTTTGTACTTAAAAAGCGTGTGTTTAGATTTTGAATATTGGAGAATGAAAAGTCAGCATGTTTCAGAAATAAAATAACTGGTAGCCCTACTAAACTAATTGTATATATATTAGCAAACATGTCTGTGTGCTCCAAAAGATTGATTTTTTCCAAGCGATCCAAAGGATCGATTTCCATATCAGCTGACAACAGAAAACATAGGAATCATCCCAACATCCATGCATGTGTAGAGCACACACATAAGTATTTAGACAAACATAAAAGAAAATAGTAGTCGCCACAACGCCAACTTCCATCTAACTGACATGTAAACAGAACATCTGCTGGTAAAAAACCTGACTCATAAACTTGTCACCACTACCACTATCAAACCAGGCTTGATCGCAAGCGGCTATCCGAAACAGGACCAGAATGTTGAATAGAGAGTCAAAATTCGCATAATGTTTTTTTTTTTTCGCAGCTCTATTTAGCTATGATCAGTTACATCTATTGAATATAAATATATTGTATAGCCCTTTTCATTAGTTCGGACTTTTGGTTTAAATGGCTAGTGCAACAATTCTATATGGTCCAAGAGGTCTCGAGTTCGAGACCCTGTTCACGCAGTATAAAAAAAAAGGAAACAAAATCCTCTGACTTGCACCGATCTCACGTTAAGGACTAAAATAGCCTAGATGTGAGGGGGAGTATTGAATATAAATATATTGTATAGCCCTTTTCATTAGTACAAATTTTTGGTCTAGATGGATAGTGCAACAATTCTATAACATGCACGCATTCAGGTATTGGCATTTGCATCCCTATCACCACCATGCAGATCTTCATCTTGTGCATCCTGCAGACGAGGAATCCCTCTTGCACGCTCATTGTCACTCGCCTCCATTGCCTGGTTAAGCAGAGCATCTGCTCCTTTTCTCACCACGTTTTGTTCCTGAGCATCTAACAGACCTGCCCAATATTTCATAAACACGCAAGAATAGCAAATTAGCTCCACTGGAGAGTGAATAAACTTTCCTTCAAAACATGCACAATTTTATTTAATATCCATATTTGCCAACAAATCCATATTTCTGCTAATGTTGAGGAATCTAGGAATCCACCAGAAATATTGTGAGAACGATCCGGGCCTCGTGTCAGCACCAATCGATTTGCCAACCACACTCCAAACGAATTTTGCTGCATGACACTCAAAGAAAAGGTGAAGAATGGACTACTCCTCAAGCGAAGTTGACATTTGGTGTTCCCCGTCCACTTACGTCTAACCATAGTATCTTTAGTCATGTATATTTAGTTTTTCATATACTGAAATGATCACATACATTCAGAAAAATAATTAAGCTCACATAGGTCAGCACCTAAATTCAGTTCTCTAATTTAGAAAATCTCAGTATCCACCTTGACATTGGAGCATTTATAGTTAAGTCCATATGTGACAGGGAGCCCAGTCAAACCTATCAATCGGAGGACTAGTTTAGACGAAAAAGTATACTTAATTGTTAAAAAATATGCAAGTTTTTTAATGCACCCAACAATTGAACGATTGGGTGAAGCAAGATCATAAAATAAAACAGAACGGCTTGAAGGAGAGCAGATAAGACATACTTGGTTCAATCGTTTCAGGAAGAAAGCTCACGAGTATTGCCATGCAGATATCAAACACGAAGGTCGAGAGCAATTTTATTGTCAGGTAGAGCCATTCATTAGCTGGCAGAGAATAACAATCAAGGAGGTATAGATTTTTTCATAAATCTTTTCTCTTGGCCAAATCCTCTGATGGTAGCACCAGCAATTTACTCAATAAACGAATGAATCAGTGAGACTTCTGAATCCTCATGATCCTAGTCAGTTTCCCCGATGAAGCAATATGGTATTCTGCAAAATTATAACATTTATTAGTAAATCCAGTGCCACGCTGCTCGATGATAATTGGTAGACATTGCTTGGGACAAAACGTATCCGGTTGTGGCTTGTGGTACCTACGCGAAAAGCAAATCGTGTGTGTCTCTCAAAAAATAAATACAAATCATGTTCGACAGTGTGTGCGCTGGACTAGGAGCTGCTCTTTGTGTGAGATAGAAAAAACTACTACCGAACGACACGTGAGGCTGATAACAGAGGGCGACAGTAAGACAGGAGAACAACAGCTAATTTTCTGTACCTTCCGCCCTTGCCAATTACTATTGGACTAATATTAGCGTTTCCAAAACCAACGGTTGAGAAAAGACGCGCACATGGACTAAGATCATATGAAAAGTTGCTACCGCATCTCTCGGCAAAGAAAATGGGCTTAACACGTTGCGCCTCGAGAATTGACGATGTTATGGCGTGTTAACTCAAGTATCTTGTTTTACAATATATCTCAAATAGCCTAGTTTTGATTTTTGGTTGATTGTACTATTAAGTTCCGGATAATGAAGTCTGATTACTTTCACATGTTAGATCATGTTTGTAAATTGTTCACCTTAATAAATGGTTGATCCCCAAATGAATTTAGTAACTTCGATAATTTTTCTACAAAAGAAGTCAACAGAAATATCTTTACATTATGTTGTGTTTTTAAACCTACAGAAAATCCATGCCGATAACAAACATCCGGTACATGGGAATGATCTGAACTCTAATTAATAGACGAAAAAATGGTGAGGATAACTAGTGCCTCGTTTAAATTATTAGGTCCCATTCTAACCCAATTTTTTAATTCTCGTGCCTTAGCCAAGAAGGCACCTTTGTGAAAAATAGAGATTAGTTATTACCACCCAACAATATAAGTCATGTTATTGTTTTGCATCATACAAAGACTTTTTTTTTTTTGAAAATAAAAGACTGCAGGGGAGACCCCCCACAGCAAGCTTTATTGATATAAAGAATTAATATTTACAATATATACAAAGGTAAAAAACCCTACCAAAATACTAACATCTATGGTAAGTTGTCAATCCATGATGACAAAAGGGATCTAACATCAGCATTCACTCTATGCATAAGCAGATAGAGTTCTCCAATAAACAATCTTTTTCAACCCCTGAAAGTGGGTTTTTTTTTTCTCAAAAATCTGTGCATTCCTCTGCTTCCAAATTGCCCAGTAGGCAAGAATGACAATCTCTAGAAAGCATGGTCCGTTAAATTCATTTTTAATCTGTGTAATAACTTGGACTAGGTCTCCCGGTCGCCATTGAATTTGCAAATAGGACCATATCCTGATACTGAAATTGCAATTGAAAAACAAATGCTTCCAATCCTCCATGATAGTAGTAGTACATAAAACACATTCATTGCTATCTGTGACATTCCAGTGTCTTCTTAGCATCATTTCCTTTGTATTTAATCTGTCATGTAAAAGCAACCATGCAAAAACCTTGCGTTTGGACATACATCTGGTTTTCCATATCCACTCAGAAGTAGTGTGGTTCGGCCAATGAGACGTGTACAACTTATAAACCATCCTTGGGCAGAACAATTTTTTACCTGAGGGCTCTATCCATTTATCATAATCCTCAGATCTATATTCTTGATCAATTATGCCCTCTAGCAATCTCAATTCCTCAAGTGCTTGAATGGAAAGTGGGAGGTGGAATAGATCAAACAAGGATTCTGTGTTTAAAACTTCCTGAACTGAGATGAGCTTGTCCTTTGCATAAGCGAATAGTCTTGGGAACATAATATCAAAAGTATTTTGCTTCCACAAATCCGACCAGAATAGTGCAGTCGATCCATTGCCTATTTCACATTTCATCATCACTCTATAAGTATCAGAGAATTGCATCACACCTTTCCACCAAAAGGATCCACACTGTACCATTGCATGTGGCACCGAATTGCGATAATATGTATCATGAACCAATTTCACCCAGGGAATATCAGCTTTGTTGTAGAACTTGTGAATGAATTTCATGAGTAGGGCTTGATTTTGAATTTGCAAATTGATAATTCCGAGTCCTCCTTTCTTTTTAGGTCTGCAGACCATATCCCAAGCTTCCAGAGAGTTAACTCTATGCTTATCTTTGTCTTTCCTCCATAGGCAATGTCTTCTTGCTCTGTCAATAACCTGAATAACCCCCTTTGGAATTTCCAGGGTAAGCATGTAATAGGTTGGCAACGAGGAGAGAACTGAATTAACTAACACCAGGCTATCTCCATATGACAGAAAAGAAGTTGTTGCAGATAATCTTCTCTCAATTCTGTCTATCAGGGGGGACATATCCTTAATTGAGGGCTTAGTAGTACCCATAGGCAAACCTAGATAGGTGAAAGGCATTTCCTGTAGCTGACATTGGAAAAATTGTGCCAAACTCTGTGCCTCCTCATCTGTTCAATTAATTGGCATTAGAGAGGACTTATGAAAATTTATCTTCAGACCAGTAAAGACAGCATACTCATGCGGAATCAATTTTAATTCCTTTAACTGTTCCTCCTCCGCAGGAAGGATTATCAGAGTGTCATCAGCGTATTGTATAATTGGAAAATCCCCATCGATAGGAATTGGTTTCTTTAATCTTCCCTCCTGAAAAGCTTTGTTGATCATGCTTTGCAGTAAATCCCCTTGCATCACATAAAGTAAAGGGGAGAGAGGATCCCCCTGTCTGACACCTCTCTTACAATAAAAGCTTTTCCAGGAATTCCATTAAGAAGAATAGAAGAAGATCCAGAGGATAAAATAATTTGAACCCAATCTATCCATAGTTTAGGGAAGCCTTTTAGCTTTAAAACCTCTAAAATGGCAGAATGCTCCACTGTGTCAAAGGCTTCTCAAAATCAATTTTCAGAACCACCACTTTCCTTTTAGAAACCTTGCACTGATGTAGAAACTCGAAACACCATGCTAGACAGTCCTGAATACATCTTTCCTTGATGAAACCATATTGATTTCGGTGAATGCATCTTGTTATTTCCTTCTGCAATCTATTAGCTGCCAATTTCGTCAGAAATTTCAAACTTGTATTTGTGAGAGAGATCGGCCTATAATCATTAACAGTTTCAGGAATTTGCTTCTTAGGCACTAAAGTGATGAAGGACCCATTAATACACTCCAGGTTGGCTGTCTTAGAGTGGAATTCTGCACACAAGTTAACAAAATCCTTTTTTATAATATGCCAACATTTCTTAAGAAATAACCCATTAAAACCATCTGGTCCTGGAGCTTTATCACTCTTCATGTGTTTGACTAATCCTTCAATTTCTTCTTCCGAAAAAGGCCTGGTTAATCCATCCAATCCTTCAACTAATTGGAGACAACTTATCAAATTTCCAGGTGCCACTATGGGGTAAGAAACTCCCATTCTACCTTTATAACACTGCAAAAGAGCTGCAGCCTTGTGATGATGATCAAACAGAGTTTCACCATCCTCCCCCTTCAACTCGGTTATTGTGTTTCTTCTAAATCTTTTAGTTGCTTTGGCATGGAAGAATTTGGTGTTTTCACCACCTAACTGCACCCATCTTATTGTGCATCTCTTTTTCCAATATTGGGACTGAGATTTAAGCAAGTTTTGAAGATGCACTTTAACAATCTTTCTGAAATTAGATTCAGGTATGCTCAGATTCCTTTCATCTTCCAATTGGTCAAGGAAAAAGATCACCTCATTGCACTTTTCTATCGTGATTTTGAGATAAGATAGACTCTTTCCCCATTTCTTCAGAAAGTACCTCAAATTCTTGAATTTTGCTGCCAGAATTGAAGCAGCACATTTACCTCTAACTGGCAGATTCCAGGCTTTCTCCACAATTTCTAGAAAACCCAGTTGATGAATCCAGTAATTTTCAAATCGAATTTTTTTGGCTTTAGGTATATTTGTCGAAATTTAAACCACACAAGGAACATGATCAGATGTAGGTTTAGCCAGAGGGAAAACCATTATATTTGGAAACTTTAGTGTCCATTCACATGTGGTAAAAAACCAATCCAGTTGCTCTAAGAGGGGTTGATCCTGCATATTAGACCATGTGAACTTTCTTCCCTTCAAAGGTAACTCCAACAATCCCTGGTGACTGATAATTGAATTGAACAGGAAAACATCATTCATATCTGCCCCAGGTTTATTTCTGTCTTCCACTGATCGAATAAAATTGAAATCCCCAAGGATCAACCAGTGCTCATTTGAGAGGATATTGAGATCATATAACCATTGAACAAAATCATCTCTTTTAGGGCCCTTGCATGGACCATAAATGTTAACCAAGGTCCACACTTCATTATTATGCGTAGCAGTGAAGGCAATTTTTATTGCTGATCTATGCACTTCTAAAAGTTGACCATTATAGATTGAGCTGTTCCATAAAACAATTATGCCTCCCGAAGCCCCAATTGATGGAGAGAAAACAAACCGGTCAAATCTCTTGGGACAGAAAGATCTGATAAAAGAGTGGTCAAATTTTTCACATTTAGTTTCCTGGAGACATATAACTGCACAATTGCTTTCATCAATTTTATTATATACTGCCAATCTTTTATCAGGGTCATTGAGGCCTCTAACATTCCAGTCCAAAACCCTCCAATCAGAAAGCCAAGTAGGTGTATTATCCATAAATAACCATAATAAGAGTTTTGCAGTCTGAGTGGCATAGCCAGACAGATAACACACCATTACAAATATAATAATATCCCAGGATAAACAAAATACTCAGAGAGTGCACCATAATATTAAAGTTTGACATAGCATAGCAAAGACCAAAAGGGTGAGACTGCCCCTTAGTGGGCCAAAAGCATGGATGGGCCTTATTAATCATAAGAAACTTCCAAAGGCTGAGAATCTTCAGGATGGGCCATAAGCTTCTCCTTTGTCAGTTCAGATGCTGGGATTCCTAGCTCTTCTCCCGCTTTCTGCAGAATATGAATTGGAGTCCAAGGGGTAACATCATCATGCTTGTCTTTGGCTGCCTTTGGCTTCTTCTTGGAAGGTGTTTTATGTCCTTCAGTATTATACTTGAAACCATCCCTGAGAGCTGCAATCCTTGCACTTCTCCTTGCTTCAAATTCAGACCTGGGGGTGGGAACCTTTCCCCTGCCTCTCTTCCTGATTACAGTTGAAACCTCTGTCTCCAGATCCATACTAGCAGTGTCTTCAAGATCCATCTGTGTCTCCAGTGAGTTAGACAAGTTGTCACTTTGGGCTTCAACTGACTCTGCAAAATGCAGTCTCCTAGCCACTTTGTGTTTTGAAGAATCTTCAAAAATCAGAACAAAAGTTTCCCTAGGAATAAGCATCAGAGGTGGAATAGGAGCAATGGTCTTCTCAACTTTGGCTGAGACAAGGCTTGGCAAGAAATTTGAAAAAGCTCTTGTCCACTGCAGTTTATTCTCCAAGAGCATGTTTCCCTGTGGTAAATCCTGGTGATGTTCAGACAGCTCCCTAGCAAGGATCTGAAGGTGAATAGGAGGACTGTATTTAACTAGAGCAAGAGAGTTATCAATCCGCAGATCTACCCTTGGCTGCATGGGCAAAACCTCCGTCTCTTCATCTTCAGAGTCACTAACTTCTTCCACAACCCCTTCAATCTGAACATTAGGTTCCCCCTGCACATTTGCATCAATGAAGAGAATAGGGCCAGCGCCTTGAACAGGGTTCACAGAGGACATAGAAGCATCAGAAATCTGAAAGGTGATAGAGGACTGTTCTTTGGCCTGGGGTATAGGTTGCTGAGGAAGATGAGCAACATACCCTTGATTATCCCCAGCCTCTTCCCAGTTATCCCATCCTTGATCAACAAAAGGTGGGGCCCAATCATCAGCAGGGTGCACATCGTTGGCGTGATTTGCATGTGGGTTACCATCCCTCAGGAATAGGAGATTCATCTCCAGAAGTGCATCATTGGCCTCATTAGTAAGGATATAGCAAGGAACTGTCCAAGACCCCACAATGCCACCATATCTCTACGGGTCCCTGACAACAATGGATCTAGGAACATCCCCATTGCCTCCAAAAGGGCAACGAATCAGAGTGCGACCAGGGGTAGGATCATCTCTGTACCAACCCTTTAGCTTTCCAAACTGAGTAACTGATGACAGAATTGATGAGAGTGTTCTTCTCCCTCAACTATGCCAACAAGCCTCTTGATACCCTGAAAGGAAAACAATAAATATAAGGGATAGGTTGAGCCTCCAAGTGCAGAGTATGTAGAAGTGGAAGATTTTCCCCAAGAAGGTGACTCGAGGGTTTAATATCGAACTCTCGGGGAATCAGTAGTGTGGGTTTTATCTTCTTGTCATTCTCTAGATTTCCTGCAAACAAGTAAATTGCTTTGTGCCCTCAACCTCACCAAGTGGTTGTCAAGCACAAGGTGTGAGAATGTTATTAAGATAATAATGAATGCAAAACAGCAAATAAAAATGCAATGGTGATGAATAATAATGCAAGGATGATAGCAATGATGATTGATGGTATTTTTGGGGTTTTTATATGTGAATGCAAGAAGTAAAAGTGTTTTTGTGTTTTCTGATTTTAAAATGGCTGAATGTAAAAGATGCTTGAAAGTGGTTGGAAAAGTGTTTCTTATGATTAAAAATGGACCGGGGTTCATGGTTTCACACATGCACTCTCTCTTTAATATAGTGTGGCAAACAAGTAGACATAGACTTAACATATGAGATTGCAAATAAGTTCATTCATGTTACTAATTATATGGACATCACGTCCTAACATAGAGATTATGAGTCTCACTTATACTCCACCAAGATGTGAAATAAATCATGCACCTTAGTAATTAAGATAACATCAGAGTATAGCTTTAAGATCAATGACATGTAGTTAAAATAAACATATGATGGATCTAGTCTTAGGTAGAGGCATGTCACTCCTCCTACCCTTCAACATGGTATTTTGGTTTATCCCTAGTGAGGCAACAAAGTAAGGTAAACACCCAATGGATCATGATATTCAAGTTGTCAGCTCATCACTTCACCACCCCCGTTACTCCAACTAATGCACACGTTCCCCCACACACGCTCTCATAAACATGCTTGATCATAACAAGGATATAAGAACGGGGTACATAATATGCATCTACTTTCATAACTGAAACAAACATTGCAATCTCAACATATATTAACTCATAGAAAGATCCACCACAATGGTAATACAACGGTGACCGTAATCATGTTCGGCAGCTCATACGGTGCTAACTAATGAAACTCAAGAGAGAGAGAGATACATATGCTACTGCCACAAACCCATAGTCCAGCGGTGGACTACTCCCTCTTCATCATGGAGACGGTGGAGATGTCGATGGAGAAGGTGGAGACCTCTCCGGCAGGGCTCCGCCGGAGTTTTCCCCCTCCGATCTTCAGCCTCCTGATCTCTGTTTTCTGGTTTCTCTCGTGTGGTGGCTTTCCTCTGGAAAAACGTCGGGGGACCTCTTATATAGTCGTTTTTAGGTCACGAGGATGCTTATGGGCAAAGGATCGATGCAATTGGGGCCACGAGGGCCAATTGGGATAGGCCCACGTGGCCTGGTACTGTGGCCGCGTGGGACCCCCCCATTTGGTCTCCCGGTCTCCGTTCATTGACTTCTTTCGCTCCAAAATATTGTCCTTCCAAAATAATGACCCCCCTAAATTTATAGCTCATTATGACGTCGTTAAGGTCCTGAAACAAATAAAGAAAGAAAAAGGGGTTTTCTGCCTGCGCAGGATTAATTCCATAAAAAGGGTAAATCATTATAAATTGTCAAAAATCATTAAATAACAGTAATATACCCCTTATATGATGCAAATATGATTGGAATATAACAATTATAGTGCAAAGTTCATGTATGCATTTTAGATGCATCAGTAACAGTGTCAACAAAAATTTCCTCATTACGTAAATCCATAGGAAGGTTCAACATCATCAACCAGCCGATTCTGGTGTATGTAGTTACTCTGAAATTAGGCCCTTCATCGTGCCTAGTGAAAGTAAGCATGCGACCTTGACCCAGATTATGAGTAGGGCTATTAACTAGCATGTCCCTAATAAGCGAGTTGTGCATCCGATAAAACCCTATCCCAACCGCACTCTCAGCAAAACTCCGTACCTCCCATTGATGATGCTGGAGAATGTGGTCATGGATCTGCTGGAGCACTTGGTCGATCTCCTCTTCGGGAGGCCTGGGATCAACAATAGCCAGGGCCCAAGATTCATGCTGCTGCTGCCTCGGAACAGAGATATTGACATAGATGCGGGCAGGCCTGTTCTCAGCTCCCCATGGATCGATGGCCTGCATCCCCTCCGGCGTGAACCTGTTAGGGTTAACAGGGAATTTGGCCATCTCCTCCGATCTCAATGCGGTGGTCGATGGGGGCGGCGAAGCAGGGGAAGAAGCAGAGGAGGGTGGAGTTGCAGATTGTATCGGTGGCGCGACGATTGGAGTCTGGAGGGTAATCTCCGTAGTGGAGGTGGAGTCAGGGTTTTTGACATGTGTCTCCTCCACGTGGGCGCATGGCCGGTGGGATTTGACAACCCAATGAAAAGACTTCTTTGCCCCAAGACAATCCCTCTTTTTGTGCCCATATTTATAGCAAGATCTGCACCTAATTTGGTTAGTACAATCTGCTAATTTGTGACAAAAACTCATGCAGCGAGAGCAAGTCCAGACTTGATTCGCCATTTCCTCCACCAATTCATCGAGCCCATCATTACTGCGTATATCATTCCGCTGAAGTTGTTGGGCTCCCGAGGAAACCGGCAACGACGAGGCCATAGATGGGCCGGGCAGAGCCGATGAAGTCGACATCGGATTCGAAATATTCTTTGGCGCCGAGGCATGCAGAGTTAGATCCAGAGGAACCGATCCAAATTGGATCTGAGTATAACAGCCCGATCGCCTTCTCAATTGTGGACAATCATAACCAGCTTGGATAAGATCATTGACTTCATCTTCAGAAGCAGGAAACTCATAACCATGGCAAGCATCATACTCAAGAAAAGATGCAAAAGATAATTTCCTTTTGATTGAAGGAGCACCCTTGGTGCGGAGGATAGATGAACTAGGTTTCTTCCTCAAAGCCCTAAGAGCCTGATCCGTACGTTTTTTTATTTGGGCTAACTAAAGTCCATTCCTCCTCATTCTCAATTTGCCAAAATTTAAATTCCCGTTTCCAATATGGGCCTCCGTTTCCCCAAAGATGAAAATAACATTTGAATTTGGGACAGGAATGGGATCTCAAGGAATTAACCATAAAACCCACAAATTTTGAAGCCACGTGCGATCATGCAGATGAATAACAGAGAGATCATCACAGAGGCCACCGAGGCAAGATTCAAGAGCAATACTAACCGAATCTTCATCAAGTCGGAACGTTGATCTACCAAAAGAGACTGCCAACAGGAAGTGACCAGATTTGCCGAGTGGGTGTACCGTTGACCCAAAACGGCGCTGCACCTCCTTCTTGAACTGAACACCCGAGGAGAAATCCAGACCCATTGCTAGGGTATTTGCTACCGCCATGCGGATGAAAATGAAGAGGGAGAGACGCCGGAGAAAAGTATTGGATCAAAAGTGGAGGATCGCCAGGGATCAGGGAGATCGCCGGCATTTAGGGTTTAGGGGGGTGGGGGTGTGGGAGTCGCCATGGGTGGTTAGCCGAACGGCGCCACCGGCCATTGTCCATACAAAGACTTCATATATTAAAGTCCATGATGAGAAAACCGCAACAAAATATTTGTCTTTTCCATTGATACGGGTTGACGGAACATAGACCTCCTAAAGTAGTAAGAAAAACAGTACCCCAAATGGAGGAGGAGGGCAGTTAAATGATTGATTTAGGTATGTGTTTATGCGGGTAAGAATCAACTCATTCTGTTTGTCTTTTGTCATTTTAATCTATTTATTTTTTATCGATAATCATCTTCCTTTGGGTGTCGGAATTGACTATCAAATACATTTATAGATTCAGGGAGATTCACAGTGTGTGATTGAAAATGTTAAAATTTAAAGTCACCATTTTTGCTAACAAAATATCACACGTATAGAAAACATCTATAATTGTCATTAATTTTTGGATGCGTTATTATTAGGTAATTTCATAAAATTATATTAATGCATATGTGTTTTTTGCACATGACATTGAATTGTATATACAATCAGAAATAGGGGTTTATCTGATATTAGATCAGTACATACGACAACATTTAGATTATGAAATCATTAGGGCTAATTAAGCTATTACCATAACAAGTTTAGACCATTTTGATGGAAGAGAAAATATTTTTTAATAAACAAAGACCAAAAAAGAATCTATCCTAGTTTGTAGATAGGCCCACTAAACAATAATCTTTCTACTTCATGTTTCTTTCATTTGTATTGGAAATAAATTATGTCCTCACGTAGGTTTCAAATGTGTGAAGTATTCGATATGTTGTTAAACATTAAAAAATAATGTAATATTTTTATCTGAAGTTTACGGATCTTACTTTATCGTGTAATGTTTATTTTGCTCTTTTACGATGATTGGGACGGAACCACCGTCCGGTTCCGCCGGTTATGATTTTTTTTAGCCGTTGATTAAGACATGATTTATGTTAGCCGTTGATTAAAAATTGAGAGTGGATTTTGTATATGCACATATGGAGATGCTATCTAAACCGTCCATTGAGTTTTCGAGTTCCGTCTACACAGTGGACATGTAACATCTTGGTTTTTTTTATCGTGTCCCGTCTGTTTTTTTTTCTGTCACATCCAGTTTCGCCTTCCCCCTGGAATCTCGCAATGCGGCTAGACATTTTTTCACCCCACGAATGACGAATCTACACTGTCCTGCTGTGCATAGAACTCGTCCGGTCCCCATTCCAAAACAGAGCAACTCCAGCCGGCCGCCATTGTTGCCGACCTCAAGCTCCTCCAGGTTCACCCTCTTGGCGATGCAAACGGTCTCCTTTCCTCCCCCCTACCGCCCTACCTTGCGCCCCTCTCAACCCAGAGCTCTCCTCCAATGCACAGCTCCCTTGCCGACGAAGACGGACACGAACGCGCGATGCGCCTTGAAGACGTACACGCACTCCTTGCTGTACCCGGCGGCTAGCTTGTCCTCGGCGACCGGCAGAGGTGGCGCGTCTCTAGGAGGAGGCCCTCGGCCTCGAGCGTGCCGCCGGTCCGAGCCAGCGCCCGGAGGAGCGCGCGTAGGCGGCGTTGCTGGCGTGCAGCCTGGCCTCCTGCATGTCCGCGAGGAAGTGGCGGGGAGCCGCCGACCTGATGCATCTGGCAGCTGCTTCCGAATCTGTTCACTGAGACAGCGCCGACGTCCACGGCAACGGCGTCCGTGACATCATTCAGCGCCTGATCCGTGCTCGCCTGATTTCTTTCTTTTTGGATGTTTGAGTGTTGTTGTTTTCCAAGATTTGGTGGCGTTAGTTCATGTACTAGAGAATTTATTTGTGAGAAATTGCACATTTGATTGTTCTCAATTGAGAGCTCTGAGAACTCACAGTTCGCCTGTAAGCAAGGCAAGTTAGCTTTCCTTTTCATTTCACTCAAACGATTGAATAATGTGCTATGGGCCTATGGCAGTACGCATATCAGAGTGCTACCTTATTCTAACAAGTTAAAGTGTTCAACAAACAATGTCCAGCCCGTCTTGTTTTAGTCCCTACTAGCAGCATGCCCGCGCGTTGCAGCGGAAGAGGAAAATTGTTGACACAAATATCGCTAATCTTCGATAAATCTATGATGAACGGTTAAGTTCCGCATAAACATGTGTTAATTGTGCCGGTGGATAGGTCAACGATTCATTTGGCTGTGGCGAATAAGTTACAAAATCACGAGCAAAATAAATATCTACTCTCTCTCAAACCTCACTATTCTCAAACAAGCAGCAACACATATTTAGATCTTATTTTTTGGTGATCCAAATAGCAAATGATCCTGTCATATACCTAAAGTCCACACCACCTTAACTGGATTGCAAATCTACTTACCCTGAACTACACCCAACAAAACATGCCGGCCATGTTTTGCATAAGTACCTCTATTCATGAACAAAAAACAACCGATACTGTTTGAATTTTTCGATGAACATCTCAATTTTCAACCACAAGCTTCTTCAAGGATAAGTGGCAACATTATAAGTAAATTTGCTATGCACGATCTTCTGCAGATATAATGAAAATCTAAATTATCTCACTTGAAATTCAATATAAAGTCATCACCAAAGAGCCACCGGAGACGCGGTACTGCATTATATATTTTACTCTCCCATACTTAGTAAGATTAATTGGAAGAAATTCACCTCGACAGTAGTTATTCCCACAGTTGCAAGTAGCCCAATTTCTGCGGGAACTATAATCTCACCAGACGTTAACACTACCGATTTTTTTATCTGTGTCACATCCATACAATGTATGTATAGTTTGAAACTACCACGCCGTGTTTGACTAAAAATAATACTTCACCCAAAATTAGTGCAGCAATTTTGTTTAAAGAAAACAAAAATCGATTTAATATACAATGCCCAAGTGTGCATAGTACCATTTCACTAATGTTTTCATAGTACGTACGATTGATCTGTAGAAACAGCAATGGCGATCGACACACGTTTGTGCAGAATTAAATGCATTACAAATTACAAGCTCTCTAGTCTCCTTCATCGTCAACTTTAGAAGTAATGCTCAGAATGCTGAACATAATTCCATGGGAATGAATAGATGTTAGCTTGAAGAAACGTAGACAAAACCTTGCTGATAGTAACATTCAGGTAAGTTATAATCAGGCCTTCTTGTCCTTAGTCTTCAAGTCTGTTGGATGGAAGTTTGTACACTTATTACTTTACGTATAGGCAAAACAATGTCAGTTTTTTTAACATCCGTGGCTATCTTGTTTAAGCATCCGTGTGCTGACTGCTGAGAGAAACAGATAGAGAGGAGAGAGACACAGCTGATGCGCAGCCTGGGAGCACGGGGTCGACTGCGAGAAGAAGCAGGCCGACGACGGGGCCGGGGCGGCGCGGGTAGAAGCAGGGAATCGGTCTGCAGCCAGGGCCGGCTCCGCATCGCCGGTAACAGGGCGGGAGCCTCCCCGCGGCAGTGGTGTCACCGGAATCGGCGGAAGCTCGCAAAGCTACTGGACGACGAGATAGGCGGGACGGCGACGGGTCCTGGCCGGTGTGTGGTGCAGGTGGCGTACCGGGCCAACAATGTTCGAACCGTGGAGAGCGGATCTTGCAGCGCGGGAGCTCGGCAGCTATCGGAAGGGCTGCTGCCGGTGCGGGTGGACAGGGTCGGCGCGTCATCTGCACGGATTCGGCCGGCGGCCGCTTGGAGTGTGGGAGAAAGCAGAAGGGAGAGGTGGAGGGGGGATTTGGCCGAAGAACAGAGGTACCGAGGGAGGGGCGCCAGGGGCTAGCAATGTGGGTCCACACAAGGGAACCGCGGCGGCGCCAGGTCGCCAGTGCGGCGGCAATCTATTCGCGAGCGGCACTTGGCCGTTTGCTTTTTTATTTACGGGATTGGCTCGTTTTTATGATCGCGGGGCGAAGAGAGCGACGAGGTACGACGTACCATCACGACCGATCCCAAATTAATACGGAGTAGTATAGATTGTAGGACCAGGCTAACCATCGGCGCCGCACGCACGCTGGCCCCGTGCGGCGGTCAACTCGATCGATGAGCGAGCGCGCGCGGGAGCGAGCACGCTAGCGCGAGCCGTTATTGGACCAGATCCTTTAGTGGGCCTCATTCGTCCAAGCTGTGCTGGTTAGTAGGCCTGCGGGGCACAAAAGCCTTGCCACAAAAGTGAACCACACAGATTCACAGCACGAATCTTACAGATAAAAAACCCTAGTAGCTCAACTACTTCTTCCCCTTCCTCCAGACACACGCCCCCGATCCACGGGTTCTGTCCCAGCTCCCACGAAAGAACAGGAAAAAACTGCCCCCGATCCAAGATTCAGAGATCAAAAACTGCATGAAAATTTATGCAAGTTCCAGGTGAAAAAAAGGTCAGTGTTCAAATTTCAGACTCCTCCCTGGATTAAATACTCCATAGCAACAAATCCAAAATCAGAAACACACAAGTAACAGCACACGGGTAGGTTTTCTTGTTCAGATAGCAAACACACAGGTACCAAATAGCACAAACATGTTCTAGGAGGACAAGTAACAGCACGATCTGAACAAACAGATTCATGTTTTGGCTGCAATAAAAAATAGCAAAAGAAAGCACACACATGGGTAGCAAAAGTAGCTAGCATTCTTGCTCAGGATCAGATAGTAAAAACAGTTTCTTCAGCAGGATCTTGATCAACAGCAGAATCTTGATCAATAGCAGGATCTTGATCAACAGAAATAAAAAACACACCAGAAAGAACATCAGGACCTTGATTTCTTCACATAATGCTTGGTGAAAAAAGCAAAAAGTGCAATGAGCCACCTCCCATTTCCAACCCTGTTGTGACAAAAAGAACATATATGGAAATTGTTCAATTAGTAAACTAAAAAAAACTGAAAACAATTACATTGTGTATATGTTTTGCAGGTAAAACAAATATGCAGAGTGCTGACACTGTACCCTTGGATGGATGTAATGTTGATACATCGAACAATGTGGTCTCAAATTACCAAGGTAATAGTTTAAAAAAATATCTGGCTATCAGATTTTTTACTACTGGCTACCGGATTATTTTGTGTTACCTATCAGATTAATTTGTGCTACCTACCAATATGTGTAATGCAGTTCCATATCAATTGAAAAAAAGCTACCAGATTAAATGATGCTATCTACCAGGATACTTTGCATGAGCTACCAGAAATACATGGCAATAATAATTGCATTAACTACCAGAATAGATGATCCAACCCACCATAATACTTTGCAAATAGCTACCAGGATAGATGATGATACCTACCAAAATACTTTATAGTAGCTACGAATATACATTGCACTAGCTACCAGGATACATGGCATTACCTATCAGGATACAATTCAGTAGTTACCAAAAAAGGTGTTTACAAAAACAGTTACCACATATATGTTTGCACACTTGCCTAATTATGTTCCCTGACACAAAAATGCAGGAAATGCATCTGGTGTACGCAATGGAGACAGTTCGATGGCGGCAACGGAAGGTGGCATGGAGATTACCCTTGCTGAATCAAGTACTCACACGCCTATAGCTGAAGAGGAGAACGCGGAGGATGCAAAGACAGATGCTATCTCCACACCACAACCCCCAGCCAAACACATGAGATTTGACACATTGCTGGAGGCAGAACAACATTACAGAAGGTATGCAAGGAGGAAAGGTTTCAGCATACGCTACAACTACAGGAAGGCATCTGAGGTGACCGGCGAGTTCATAAGAGCAGGTATGGTGTGCTCAAAAGCAGGCCAGCAAGTTAAAGAGAAGGAAGACACCCAAAACCCAAAATCTGTTGTGGCGCAGAGGAGAAGGAACATACACGCCAGATCCGCCTGTCCAGCACGCATGCAGTTGAATGTTCGGGATGGCAGCTGGCTTGTGACTGAGTTCAGTGATGACCACAACCACCCCCTCATCAAGAAGTGGTCGTTGACTGCGTTCTTGCGCTCCCACAGGGACATACCTCAGGAAGATAAAGATTTCATCACACTGCTCCATTCTGTGAACTTGGAAACCAGCAGGCAAATGCAGATCATGACAGAATTGTACGCGTCGCTAGGGGACGTAGGATACACTCCTAAAGATATGGCGAACTTCAGAGCTACCCTCCGTGCTGAGAACAGATTCACAGACATGCAGGACACTATGGTGTACTTTGAAAACTTGAAGTTGCGGGAACCGATTTCTTCTACAGGTTCAAGCTTGATGAGGAGTGGCGAGTTGAGAATCTTTTTTGGGTAGATGGCGCTGCGAGAAAGGCGTACAAAAAATTCCACGACTACATCTCCTTCGACACAACCTACATGACGAACATGTATAAGATGCCATGTGCACCATTCATTGGTATCAACAACCATGGCCAGTCAATCCAATTCGGGTGTGGGTTCCTAAGAAATGAGCTAACCAACAGCTTCATCTGGCTGTTCGAGACTTTCCTTGATGCAATGGATGGGCTGGCTCCGCTGAATATAATAACTGATCAGGACTTTGCGATGCGTGGTGGTATTGACAAAGTTTTCCCGGATGCGTGCCATAGAAACTGCCGGTGGCACATTGCTGGGAAAGTGACTGAGGAGATAGGACCATTTCTCGCAAAGAACGAGTCCCTTCGACAGGAGTTCAACAACTGCATTAACAGCAGCTTGATGCCACATGAGTTTGAAAGAAGGTGGGAAGAGATGATTAACAAGTATGGCATACAGAAGCATGCCAAGATTGCCGATCTATATGAGAAGAGAATGCACTGGATTCCTGCTTATTTCATGCAAAACTTCTTCCCCTTCTTGCAAACAACTCAGCGCAGCGAGGGTTTCAATGCGGTTCTCAAGAAGTACGTGAACCCTGCCAACTACGTGCTCGAGTTTGTCCGCCAATATGCCGCAATTCAAGAGAAAATAATGAAGGCTGAGAACCGAGAGGAAGCTGAATCTGCTCTGACTACGGGTAAAACTTGGTGTTGGCACCCAATCGAGCAACATATGTCAAGGGTGTACACTCGCAGCATATACTACCCGTTTCCAGTTTGAAATGCAGGCACTCATGTCATACAATATTAAGCAGATAGGCGAACGAACATACTTGTTGGAGTGTATTACTAAGTTCATACCAAACTACTACAACAAGTTGTACGAAGTTTATGCAGATCCTGGGAATGCTGAATACAGATGTGCATGCTGCAAGTTTGAGAGAGACGGGATCATCTGCTGCCACATACTGAAGGTAAAAGAAAATGAAAAAAGATAAGAGCTACCAGGTTTCTATTTCATAGCTACACAAATGCTCAACAGTTACCAAAATAATAATGTGAGATTGACAAAGTGGCTAGTTTTAGGGCGAGGCGTTTTGGTGCCCGGGCTCATATGAGCCCGGTTTGTTTTCGATTTTTTTGAAATAGTAAAATGCTACAAAAAATTCTGAAAAAAATTGTACATGAACATATTGGAGTATTCAACACTTGTGTAAATTTTCGACAGAAAACATCAAATTTTGCGCCCTGTGCAAAAAAGACAAATCTGTCTTTTTGAATAGGTGAACAGTCCACTATTCAAAAAGACAGATTTTTGTCTTTTTTGCACAGGGCGCAAAGTTTGATGTTTCTGTCGAAAATTTACACGAGTGTTGCTCACATGAATATGTTCCCGCGTAATTTTTTTCAGAATTTTTCGACGTTTTTTCAAATTTTAAAAAAATCGGAAAGGGCAGCCGGGCTCATATGAGCCCGGGCTCCGAATTGCTTTTCCGCTAGTTTTATATGCATTCAATTGAGATGCATTTCTTTATCTGCTGCAAGAGTTACCAATTTCTTATTGCATAGCTACCTAGATAATATTGAAAAGTTAACATATTATGAGATTGAACTAACTAGTTTTATATAAAAATAACACTGTCATGAGAGTTACCAGGTTACTGCTGCATACTTACCTAGTTAATACTTAGCAGTTGCCAGATTGTTGATTGTGAAAAGCAAAAATGAACAATATTACTAACATTTGAAAAAACAAAAAAACAAAAAAAAAATGCAGGCCATGATACACCTCGGAGAGACTGAGATGCCAGAAGCATATATACTAAGAAGGTGGACATGGAGCGCAGATGAGGACCTGGTCGAAGAAGCACCAAACCAACCAGCTGTAATGCCCGAGGAATCGAGAAAAAAGATGAAACTCGCTCTGATATGCAGTGACTTCAAGTCTGTTGCTATCAACACAAACCAATCGGACCACGGTAGGAAAATTGTATATATTCACAGTTATGAACTGGGAAAAATAAAGGTTTGCAGTTACGAACCTTGAGAACGTACCCAAGCTAACGGGACTGCATCTACCACAACATCTGTAGTTTCCTGGACTGCATCTACCACGACATCTGTAGTTTCCTGCGAGCTTCCAAGCAAATCAAACGATGGTGGAGTGAACATCCCTGGGCGATCATCTCTTTTCTTGGACGATGAATAAGACCCTGTGTATACATATTTCCTTTTGAGTGGACTGCTCTCCACTGATGTAGGGTTTGGTCCATATATCTTTGATAGCAGACCTTGCTTGTTCACTGAGTCTGATAAGTCCTTGACCATGCGCGCAATATCAGTTGGGGTGCTCATTTGACTGCCCCTGCCAGACCCTAGACTACGCAGGTGAGATCCGATGAGTGGAGATATGGTGAACGGTCTGGTTGAACTACCTCTACCAGAAGCACGATTTTGCTGTGGAGCTGGTGAAACAACTATAGTCCTGCATGTGTTCTCTTCTGGGGTACTGTATGCTGCATCTGCCTCGGTGGCTGTGGGAGAAATGGGTATTGCGGTACACTTCCTTTTCCCATCTCTAATTTCAGCCTTCTTCTTAGCGGATATGCTTGACTCTTCCATATTGCTAACAGTTGGTGACAGCACGACAGCAGTCTTTGCACTGGTACCATCTCCCACTGGATCGCCACTGCCTTTGTCACTAACTCCTACAAACAAACTCTTGCTGCCTGACTGTTCTAGCTCCTGGGTATTTGAAACTGTGGGCGACAGCACGAATGCTGTGCTAGCACTTCTCCCATCTGGATTTGCTGCAGACTTCGATTTGCCACTGACTTTGTTGTCTTTTTTCAGATCACTATCATTTTTTTCTCCAATGTTGGTGCCGCTGTGGACAAGAGAAAACCTAGGAGACTTCCTTGTCGGAGACGAACATATGGAGCGACGACGTTTTCTACAACAGACAAACAAAAAATAAGCTTTTGATAAAAAATGCAAGATATAAATGGAAGAACACATAATCCTACAAAAAAAATCAAGCAAAAAAGGACAAAAACAAACCTTTTTAGAGGTGAATTAACTTCTGGAGCTGCAACAGAATGACTTTCGGAAACATCTTCCTTCTCAGCAACATGTATGTTGCCACTCCCAATATGGACACTTTCATCCTCGATATCCATCTTCTCACTAGTAGCAACATCACCAATGCCAGAGTTGTGAGCTGTTGCCAAAGGCATGATATCCTGAAATGCTGGCCCCTCTCCACCAATAGGCACATCAGCTTTGATCACCGATGCCTCTGAAACCGTGACATCACCACCTGCCATCTGATCAGTATTCCCGCCACCGACAGTTGGTTGGTGGTCAACAACATGGCTGCTTCAACAAACAGAATAAGGAACATGTTAAATAGATAGATACAAAAACTAGTCTGCTTCAGTTGCCAGGTTAAGAAAACATAATTGCCAAATTAAAAACACCTAGCTACCAGATTAATAACAAAACAAAAATAGTTATTAATACCTTGATGAGCGCTCATTGCGGTAATCTTGGTTGTCATCCTGTTCTGCACCATCTACACTGATATTGAACCCAGGTAGAGGAATTCTCAACTGCCTTGCAACTATCAACTTGATTTCCAGATTTTTAGTTTCAGCCGGTGATCTTGGCTTCACCCTAAAGGAACTGAGATTTGATGCAAGGTGAGCTGCACTCCCTCTGATCTGCTCATCAACTTGTTGGCTGCCATAAGATGGAGAATCAGGTAGATACCCGCCAATCTGCCCACTCCCATCAGATCCATACATTTCAGTGTCCGATGGGACGATGATCTGGGAATGCATGGCAGGAGGAGATGCCGTAGAGGTACTCCCAGAATCATTGCTTCTTGTTGATTGACCCACAACAATTTGAGCGTCCAATGGATCTCTGCTAGGGGTGGCTGCGGCATTTGAGCTAGGGTGTATTGGAAAATTTGAGCTAGTGGGAACTTCGTTATTTGAGCAAGGGAGAGGACGGGACTGACTGTCAACTGTTGCTTGGATAGCGTTAATATCCACGTCTATCCCTGTAGGACGACTTGGTTCCTCATTTTTCTTCCCAACCGGTTCGGCTTCTGTATCTGTTTCTTCATCTTCTTCAAACTCACTTTCTTCGGCATCAGCATCTGACCCCTCATCAACATAGTCATTACAAGATGTGCTCGTTCCAGGCACATCTGATTCAGTGAGACCTTGCACAAGGGTGGCTAGGGCACCGTTAAGGGTGGATGCAAAAGTAAGCATCAGAGTGTGTGCTTTTTTCCTTTGCTGTTCAAAACATAAGAGAAAACAAAAACAAAAAACAGTATTTTAGACAGCAAAAATTATAGAAGCAAAAGAATATGAACATATTAATACTATTCATGAAAAGGCAGAAAAAAACTAACCTGCGTTGTGGCAGTAGGATGGACGTTTAGCTTCATCCAAGCTTCGAAACCGTCTGCCCCACCAAAAAGACCCAGCTCCTCAGATAGCACATCCTTAAACTCATCCCTGAGCTGTGCAAAAAAAGAAACAGCAACACATTAACAACAAATGGTATCCACTTTGGACGATCACAAAAACATTGGACCAAAACACACTAACCTGCAAGGATCCAAATATGGTTGAATCATACTCCTGGGCATCCAATGCAGCAACCGCTTCCAATGCGACCTTTGTCCATGAATTAACAGCAAATGGAGCATCTTCCAACTCCAGTTCCAAATGGTCGGTGTCGAGGGCAGTCACATATCGTAACTATTAGGTGAAAAGGATGGAGATACCAAGTTAATGATGCATAGCTACCAAATTTTACACCACACAGCTACCAGATATCTTGCCACACAATTATAAACCAAAAAGTGAAAATAACAAATTCTGATATAAAAGATACCGGTTTAATAGTACATAGCTACCAAATTTTCCACTACACAGCTACCAGGTATCTTTGCCACATAATTATAAAACCAAAAAAAGTGAAAAATAACAAGTTATGATAAAAAAAAGATACCAAGTTAATAGTGCATAGTTACCAAATTTTACTCCACACAGCTACCAGGTATCTTGCAATACAATTATAAACCAAAAAGTGAAAAATAACAAGTCATGATATAAAAAGATACCAGGTAAAAAGTGCATAGCTATCAATTTACAGAGCACAGCTACCAGTTATCTTGCCACACAATTATAAAACCAAAAGGTGAAAAATAACAAGTTAGGATATAAAAAAGATACCAGTTTAATAGTACATAGCTATCAAGTTTACAAAACACACCTGCCAGGTATTGTGACACAATTATGAATTAAAATTTTTAAAAAGTAAAGTAATGGAACAAAATTGCTTGCAAAAAAAATATAGCATATCTACCATGTTTACATCACACAACTACCAGCACATAACACAAAAAGTCAGGGGAGAAAAAGGTAAAAAATCAACACTCACCATGCAATACAGAAGACAACCCTTGTTATATTGTCCATTTGACAGGTTCTCGTGCAACTCTTCGACGACAAACTTGCACACATTCATCTCAGCAGCACGGCCAACATCTCTCTATTTATTTGCAATATCACACAAACATATATCAGTGCAAAACTGAAAAGGAAAAAACAGGAAATATTGTATAACAAGAATCAAAATGAGCATAAAAACTATACCAGCATGGGGTAACACTTATTACTGATTTTGATATCAAGTGTTGGGGCTAGAGCAGTTGACACCGTGTGAACCATCCATAGACACTTGAAAGTGTGATCTGCTTGTTTGTACCCAGATATCCTCGTTCCTACGGTAGAAGTCTTTGGCCTGCTGCTTTCACCGGGAAACAATATGACTGCCATCTCTTCCTCAAACTCATAATCAAAGTCGTACTTCACATCCAATGGGCCACGCGGAAGGCCAATCATTTGCTCCACTGACTCCTCCGTCAGTGGGATGAATCCTCGACAAGGGATAACAAAGCCTCACCTCGCTGGATCATAACACCTTACAAACCAACTGATGAGAGGGTTGTGCAGGTTGTCGCACATTATATTCAGGAAGCTACCCTGTCCCATTGATTCTACGGCAGTACGCTGATCTTCTGTCAGCCCTTTGTACAGAATAGTAATGGCCTTTGGTGAAGCCCTGTTCCGCTGAACAGCACTAGGCTGCAATAAAAAAAGGAAAAAACACTTTTAAAACAAAACAAATAATTTGGTAAAAAAATACAAAACAGAATATACACCTAGCTACCATGTTATATCATCATAGCTATCAAGTTTTTAATGCAAAGTTGCCATGTAAAAAAATCACCAATGGGTACCCCATATTACTACATTTATCTGAAACAAATAGCCTGTACAGAAAAGTAGGTACAAGAATTTTCACTGCATGCTACCACATTAAATGGTTATAGATATCAGGTTTCTAGACTTGCTTAAAAAGATCACAGTTCACAAAAAAAATTGCTCGATGGATATCACAAGTACTATCTCAGAGAATCAAATTGTTTAAAAAATATAAAACACACACACCATGTACATCAGAGTTGGACAACTCACATTTTTCATTTTAGCTATACCCCTCCCCTTTACATCACCACCACCCTTGTTCCGTGTTCCCCTCCTCCTAGCCATCGCGTTAAACCTGCATGGAAGAAAAACAAAAAAATCACAAATAATTATCCCCAATAATGTCCAGCATGTTACAATGCACGAACCGTTACACCATGAAAAATGTAGCATCGCAAAAACACTAGCACCTACATCACAACAAGCACCATGCGCACACAAAATTACTATCCCCATATCCACAAAGACATACCACATGACACCCACAGACAATAAAAACACCGCCTTAAAAACCCAACAAAAATCGTTAGGGTACGGGCCTCACCACAGCAAGGACTTCACCAACAAACATCTCTGCCCCCTACTCAGATGATGACGACGACAACCGTGGTCAAATCCAGACAGATGAACACAATATCAACTTAAATATGGAGCACAAAAACACACCAAAAAAATGTGTATCACCACGGCGAGGACTGCGACAAGCACGGGCACGAGCAGAGTGAGACCAGAGAGCTCACCACCCCGCGCCAGAGATATGGGACGGCAAAACATTCTCCAAACCCCTTGAGGAACCAACAGAATCGGCACACACGAGCAAACAGAAACAGAATATCAGTAAAAATACACTCACCGCCGTTTATTACTAACAATGACAGAGAGTGCGACACGAGCATCTATACCCCTACCTCATTGACGGTGACGACAACGCTTGTCGAATCCTGACAGATAAACACATAAGCGACAAAATTGACAACAAAAAACCCATTAAATCCTCAGGATACATACCTAACCACAATGAACATTGCCGATAAACGAGCCTCTTGCCCCTACCATGCTGAAGCCGGCGGCAACAATAGTTAAATCGGGAGCACAACTACAACGAAACCAAGCAAATCAACAGGGGCACAGGTTCCACAAGACGAGGACTACTACGGCGAGCCTCTCCACCGGCGACGACCCGCCGGACTGCGGCCAGCTTGAGGACAAACTCGGGAACCGCCAAGGCTGGGGATGCGACCACGGGGCTCACCACGGCGGGGCATGCGACCACGGCGCTCACTACGGTGGGGGATGCGACCACGGGGCTCTCCCCGACGGTGAGGAACCGCCGTAGTTTCGTCGCCGACGGGGACCGTACGGACCAACCCTACCACGCGAGATGCGAAATGGACAACACAAAATAAGTAGAATCTGGAGGGTGCAGGGTTCAAAACGCATCGAGAACTGCGACGGCGAGCCTATCCACCGGCGAGGACCCGCCGGACTGCGGCCAGCTCGAGAACAACGGGCCCTGCCAACGGCAACGAACCACCACGGCGACAAAATCGAGAGCGGATAGGGATAGGAAAGAGGGAGAGAGGGGCTCACCACGACGGGGTTGCGGCCACGGAGCTCTCCGACGGCGGCGAACCACCATACTCTCGATGGCGCGGCACGAATCGGCAGATCGCCACCCAGTCGCCGGAGGAGGAAGCAAGGTCGGGAAGAAAATGCCCTGCACGGTTCCCCAAATTCAAATCGATGCACTCCAAAAACACCCCCGTGTCGCTTACACGTGGGACCCAGTGGGAGGATAACGTTCCGAACGTGCGTCGTGGAGCGGTTGCGCGATGAGTGCGTCGTGGAGCTATTTCTTTACACTGACAGGTGGGACCGGGTCACCAGACAGCGTGAGAGGTGCAGGTTTGCTCGCACGAATCTTTGCGAGCCGCCGCACGCGCGCGTCTCCGGTGCGGCGCTTTCTAATAGATTTTCCCTAGATTGTATTAGCTGTACTGCCAATGATATACGTTCAGTAATATGCAATGCAGCAACAAATGAACACCATTGACGCGTCAGTGAGCTTGGTGTGCTGCTACTCCGCCGGCAGAGCGAGGGGGAAACGGCAGGGGCGACCATGGTTATAGACGGCAGCTGCTCGGCTGCTCAGCTGCTTTCGACGGGCGACGCGTTCTGCGGAAACCGACGGTGCCAGCACCCTGACAATAGCGCGGAGGCGGCAGGGAGGCAGGGACTACGCGGAGGCTTCGTCGGTGAGAGGAGGGACTGTGCGTAGGTGAGGTAAGAAGGAGGCGCACCGGCGAGGGGCGAGACCGACATGCGCTGCCCCGTCAGCAGCTCGCAGCCACGACGGCCTGGTCCATGGCACTAGGGAATGCGCACGACACGGCCGATCTCGTCGCGAACCGTTCAAGCTTCCTGGACTGGCCGACGAGGTCGTGGCCGTACATCTTGAGCGCTTGGAAGCTGGTGTCGCCAGCGAGGGACTCGACCAGGTCGACGACGGCGTCCTGCTTGCAGATCGGGCGGAATGGCAACGGCCGACGTTTGGTAGGCGGCTCCAGTAGAGAAGAGGGCGTCCGAGGCGGTGGATCTGTTGAGCGGCGGCGGGGGGAGAGGGGTGGGTGAGCTGCGGTGTGGGAGAGAGAGAGTGGTCGCGGCGGAGCTGCGGCTTGGGGGAGAGAGAGAGGTCGTGGCGGAACCGTGAGAGGAGAGTGAGGGAGAGCTAGAGTGAATACGGTGGGGATTATTTTTATCCTACAAATTACGAATTTGCCCTTAAAATAATATAGGTTCCGTCCCCACATAATTTCGGTACCGTCTCCACATAATTTGGGTTCCGTCCCACACTTTCGGTTCCGTCAGGTTCTGTCAATCTGGTTCCGTCTATTTTAACACCGTTAGATCGAACGGATGGACGGCCTCTAAAATTGCCAACCACTGTAAAACTTGTAAATGTTTAGTAATATATTTTTTGTATCAATAACCATGGTTAGAGAAATTTAACTTAAGTCTAGTAAGTCATTTATTTTCAAACTGATGAAATTATGTTTAACTACTTTTTAATTATCTATGTACTAACCCTCGTCAATCCAACCATTAATCAGTCTCGCTCATTTGTGTTAGTCGTATAATGTAAGAAAACACTCGTATGGAAAACTTAGTTTTGACAACTTAATCACGCTTTGATTTTGAGACACGTATCCTATAAAAAACATAGAAAGTGAGACACAAATGTGTTTATTCACATGATAGGTAAACCATAGGAACTCATTATACTTAAAGCAATTATTACATTTGAGTGTGATTTATGGAAATACTCCATCCATACCGAATAGAGATACACTAAGGGAGTGCTAAGCTAGTACAAACTTGTATACAACTGATGCAGAGGTTGTATTTTCTAAGTTTTATAATCCTCAAAAGTAAGCAATCTAGATCAGGAATTTTCTAAGAATTTAAACTCTAGAATTATTAAAAAACAGGGGCGCAAATTAGTGTAGATTCTAAGGTGGAAATGTTATCACTAACATGCCCTAACAACAACCTTTTTTTCTATTTGAACTTTAGCGGCAACCACATTCGTATTGGACAATTACATAGTTCCAATCTTGTTCATCTTCCGGCACTCAGTCATACTATTATAGAGACTAATACATCTTCCCTCGTGATTTAATTTTGTAAAGTAATTTTCCAGTGACACTTATGCTTGCATATCTATACAATATAAGGGATTCTATAAAAATAAAAATTCATTTGTGTGTTCAGCTTCAATCCTTCATAGTATAGAACTGTTGGATGATGTTCATATATGACGTTAAAGTTCATATGTTTACGAAAACCAATCAATTTAGCTGCGATTACGATGACCTACGCTGTAATTTTTTTAAGTACAACTACAAGAAACAACAGAATGTTGTTCAAACATAGTTTTTTTTTTACTTTGTTCAAACATAGTTTATGATGACATGTTGGTTTAATCTTGTTCGTTCCTAGTTATGAATGTCAAGATGTGCTCTATTAATAAAAAGTGTGTCCGCTAGATTGATATCAAATGTTTTACCTTTGTAAGGAATTTTGGCATGTCTCTCTTTTCTCTACCATACTTTTCTTTCCTGCTATATTTTGAATTCAAATAGACTTAATTGTGATATGGATAGTGATTGCTACTGATGAAGAGTTGGGTGGTGCCCTAAGCGAAGGCGTGGATGTAGCAAGCAGCAGTTTTCCCTCGATAACGAACCGAGGTTTATTGAACTAGTAGAACCTTGAAATCAACAACAAAGTAAATGTTGAAGATCTTCGGCGCTTAATCTTTAACAGACGTGGACCTGTGGACCTGCACACACTCAACTAAAATACTTTGCCCCCAACGGCGGAAAGGTTGTCAATCTTTCCGGTCTCGCAGAAAACAAAACGGTTAATTGTATAGTGAAATAGATGAAATATGAAAAGTGACCAGTGGAGTAATGATGATGAAAAGTAAGTAAATGAGGTTGTAAACAATGTAAAAAGATGGACCGGGGACCATGGGTTCACTAGTGGAGTCTCTCAAGTAAATAGAACGATCATATGATGGGCAAACAAATTACAGCTGGAAAATTGACAAGATTATAACACAAACTTAATTTAGCTATGACAAAGTGAACAAGATAATATTTAAGTAGGTATCACGACAATGAACAAAGACCGTTGAGTCCAACTGCATCTTTGTCTAAAAAGTCCACCGTGGGATCGCTATCCAGCCTGTCAATTAAGTTGCAAGCAACAGACATTTGCATTAAGTAAAGTGCATGAACTAAATAATACTAATATCAAAAGAGATATTAACATCCTGTTTTACCCTTAGTAGCAACAACACACCCTCGCCCTTAGACATTTCTGTCACTCGTGCCCAGGAACAAAAGGGGGCATGAACCCACTATCTAGCATAAATACTCTCTCTTGGAGATACACACAATCACTTGGCCAAATTAACTACGCACATTGGAGATCATGCAAGAACATAAATCAGCATATAAGAATCATGCACAATCTGATCATAACTTTATAATCCATCGGATCCCAGCAAACACATCACATAGTATTACAATAGTCGATCTTGATCATGTTAGGCAGCTCACAAGATCATAAACATGAAGCACAAGAGAGAGAGACTACCATATAGCTACTGCCATGGACCCAAGGTCCAAGGTGGAACTACTCACAAATCATCCCGGAGGAAGGCATGGCGATGAAGAGCCCTCCGGGATCGATCTCCCCTCCGGCAGGGTGTCGGGAACTGCTTCCGAATCACCCCCGAACTAGGGTTTGATATGACGGCGCGTCGGGATGTCTTCTGTGGAAAATAATGGCCGCCTGATGTTTTTAGGTTTAATGTGATTTTATAGGCGTCGGAGGAGGCCGAGGGGACCCACCAGGAGCAGGGGTGGGTCCCACACGCGGCCTAAGGGGGGGCCGCGGCAGGGGGTCCCTGCCGTGTGGGTGGCCCCCAGGGCTGCCCTTTGGTCTTGAGGTGTGTTATTTCGCATAAAAAATCTCCGTAAATTTTCGTCCAGTTCCGAGAATATTTTCAGAAGTAAATTTCTGAAATACAAAAACAGCAAAAATAGGGAACTGGCACTGGGCATCTTGTCAATAGGTTAGTCCAACAAAATGAAAATGATATGATATGATAACAGAAACATGTGACAACATCACAAAAATTAGCATGGATCACTCAAAAATTATAGATACATTTGATACGTATCAGCAACCCCAAGCTTAACTCCTGCTCATCCTCGAGTAGGTAAGTGATAACAAAATAATTTTTGATGAGACATGCAACCAACATAATCTTGATCAAGATAGTAATGCAAAGCACATGATGTGAATAAGGTGATCCAAAACAATTGTCTATAGTTGACATTAAGCAAACAATAATTAACAAACACTAGCTAACAAATGCTAGAAACTTTTCATGAATAAGAGCGTTGGAGACATGGAACCATACATAAGGTTTAGAAAGAAGAATTGCAAATTATGTCTCCAATGTAAAGTATCAATCATTCTTCAAAGCATCTAATTAGTCATGTATGAAAATAGCCAAGCTCAAGTCAAGTGTCCTAATCCATCTGCTTCACAAATCAACTGTTTCGAAGTCTACTCAACTAGTGCAAGTAAGAAGTGGCTTCGGCACCATGATGTTATGGCAAAGAGAACAATGATGGAGGTTTGGAAGGTCAAAAAGAAAGGCTCAAACAGTGGAGAAGGTAACCACAAGACAGGAGGAAGTCTCGTAGTTGACACTGTATGAGGAGTAGTGATTGCCATGCAACGGATGCACATAGAGCTATAAGTGTATGTAAGCTCTCCAATGGAACTAGTGGGGGTGCATCCAACTTGCTTGCTCATGAAGACCTAGAGCAATTGAGGAGGCTCATCCTTGGAATACACAAGCCAAGTTTCCCCATATAGTTATACTACTAAAACAATATGAGAACTCTCTATAATAAAATGTAGGTGCTACTAGCACAAGTGTGGTAAAAAGGATAGTAGTGTTTACTCCCTCTCTCTTTTTCCATATTTTTTGGATTTTGGGTGGCCTCCTTGGCTCTTTTAAATGTTCTCTCATTTGGCCTCCTTTGGGCTCTTTTATTTCTTCTCTTTTTTTATACCTCACCGTAGCAGCAACACTCTATATTACAATTGGATCATCACATTTTTTGGTACTCATAACTCATAAGAATAATACATGATGTATAAAAGAAGGTATGCATGATCGAGCGTAGTGTGGAAAAAATGTAGAACATGTGGCAAGCCACGCTGCACACTAACTCAATGATCAAGCAAACTATATGGTAATGAAGAACGACATCAAGTCATGTAATGTAATGATGGATGTTGTATGGCAATGTATCTCGGAACGGCTATGGAAATGCCGTGATAGGTAGGTATGGTGGCTGTTTTGAGGGAGATAGTTGGCTTATGTGTAGGAGAACAGGATGAAGTTCTCCCACGGAGTTGGATGTACTCGCGAAGTATGCACCAATGTCAATGTGAGAGAAGGCATTGCGCAGCACCGAAGAGGCTAGCAAAATATGGAAGTGGAAGTGCCAAAAACCGAAACTCAACAATGCATTTCGTATATTACAAACAACTAGCAGTTTCAATGTTCCACAAATGGTTAGAGACACCCCGAGAGGGATCGTGGCGGCGACACAAGTGCCCTGTTGGCTTTCCCGACCATTGCAGTAACTACCCACTAGGAACTTATTTTCAACTGAGCAGAATTCATGATACATTAGCATTATTGACTTAGGTTGTTTAGTTTAGAAAAGTACGGCTCCACGCTTTACTAACACATCTCCACTAATCAGCTCTAACATTATTAACCAACACATTTTAACCATTAGTTATTTTAATGCCTCAAAACAATTGAAGAGTATCAAATTATCAACATAGTGATCTACAAGACTATGCAGGTTTTTTCTATTTCATACCAATACCAGATGCATAGCATTTTACCGTTCTAACACATCAACCAAGCAACCAAAACAACTCTCTAACAAATATAAGTGAAGAACAAGAGAGTTTAACATCAACCACTAGCAGCACTAAATAAGATAAAAGCTAAAAGTGAGAGCTTACTAGCAAACAAATAGTAGCTAAGAATACTTAACAAGATATAAGCGAAGCGCAGGAGTATCTATTATATATTAAAAGTACATGACGGGCTCACCAGAAAAAATAGAAATAGGCTAGAAAATCCCACAAAAATCAGAAACATCTGGCCATCAATTTAACTAACTAGCCAATGACAGCCTATGGATCTATAGGCTCACATGAAAGTTAAAGAAAATTACCCACCAATACCCCGCATAAGTGATCCGTACCCCTTCGATATCTAATCTAGCAAATATATATGGTCACAGACTCTTCCATCCGAAGAAAACCTAAGCTACTACTTAGGGCACGCCGCCGCCGCCTTGGTATTCATCTCGATGCCAACCTACTCCAAGTGTATGAGCATCAGCCGTCATTAGCGGTTTAGGTTTGAACTTTATTTTTCCGATGCACGCAGCAGACAATTAGTGAAGATGCATCCGGCAAGATGGATCGAAGTTCGCGGAGAAAGCTCTGATCGAGGACCTTGTGTCATAGAGACGACAGCCCATAGCTCTAGGTACGTACTGTCACACTGTATGGTATATATCTATTCTTTCACAGCTCCATATATGTCTACAGTATAACATACGATCTGTAGAATTTAGTAACCATCAGCATCAACAATCCAAAACTGGAGATACGCATCTATCATGGCTACGTGTATACCACTATGCAAGAAATACTGAAATAGGACGCATGCAATTTGAGGATCAAAGTTCTCACGGTCCACCGATAAATCAATTGTCTAAAGCATGTACGTCCTCTCTTCGTGCCATCGTTGCTCAGCAGATGCGCTCTTGCTGCCATCCTGCACTATCAGGCGGCGTAAAAGAGAGCGAGGAATCGAGGCTGATATCGGTGCACTGCGGCAGCCACCGCGTGTAACAGAGAGTTATCCATCGTTACAGGATTGGCGCATCGAATAACTGCTCAGGCACGTTGTTCCCACTAACCTCAGCAAGGTACGATCTCTTTTCTCCTGAGGTGTTTACATGTTGTACTTACATCAATTAGCTGATTAGTAATTTGCAAGTGTCCGATGCAGAATGAAATGAACTCATCGTGTATATGAATTTTTCATTGGTAAGAATTAAGGAGCATTGTATAACAATTTTTTAGGAGACAGGTGGTTGCTAGGAGGAAATCATCTAATTAATGCATGGCTGATTAGTTCACCACAAATTCTGCATGCATGCATAGCATTAAGAATATGCACAGAAAGCGTGTAATGTTGTACATGGTTAAGCAGAAAAAAGACATGCTCTAAAATCCCAAGAAGAATAAATTTCGTTGGACATTTATCATACAATATGTTTAGTTTGCTAATAAATTATTTGACACTGGCATTGAATCAAATTGACCACCTTTTTTATGATGTAAATAAACCTTGCCAATAATTTCTTATTATCGGAGACGACTAGCAATAGGGATTCCGAAAACTAAGTCTTTACGTGCACTGCAAGTTAACTTTTATGCTGACATGGTATCTTTCATAGGTTATAAGTTAAACGAATAGATGGTTGATTTGTTCTCCACTCGGCCTCTTCACATTTTTTTATTTTTTAGTCTATAGTACGCATATTCAATTATATTGCGTGAAATGACTGCTAAAATATTCCTTCGCTGAATAGGGATTGTAGTAAGCTAATCCGGGGCCTGGGTGACTGCATTCCTGGTATGCATAAGGGACCTATTTTTCTGATCTCCATCTTTCTTTCTCTATTGCTAGCGAATGGACAAAATTGGTCACTATTCAGTATATTTCTTTTCTCTCCAAGCTCCGTTTTGAGATCTAATTAAATATCATGTTTAATTAATTTGATTATGTTACCTACAGCAAACAATTGTTACAAATTAGTTTTGAAACCTTTGTTGTACATTGCCTTTTTAAAAGGGGGGACTACTACATTATTCAACAACTGAAATGAGCAATTTAAAGGCAAAGATGAAAATTCTCTCGCAGCTCCGTTTTGAGATCTAATTAAACATCATGTTTAATTTGATTATGTCACCTGCAGCAACAATTATAACAATCTTAGTTTTGAAACTTTGTTGTACATGGCCTATTTATTAGGGGGGAGGGGGGGGGGGGGGGCAGCTACATTATTCAACAATTTAAAGGCCAAGAAGAAAATGATTTAAGTGTATTTATTCTCATATTCTTTACTTTACATATAGTAAAAAATTATGAAGACGAGTTTTATTTTTCTCCGCTTCATGACTTTGCGTTTTCCAGTATGCTACAACAATTCCATTCTATTGCGTGATTTTTCAGTAAAGGGTACTCTTAAGTTGTTAGGCCTATGCCAATGCAAGTCTCTTAGCACGATTTCATATGTGTTTTGCTTATGTGGCATATAGTAGTTAATGAAGAGAGATAGTGTGGTTGTAGCTTAGCTAACATACAACACTTGCACGTAGTCATAGGTAAAAAATGTTGCATGCCCAATCATATCATTAAATTTAGATACAACCTATAAAAAACAATGCATTGGCATAGTTGTCTCTATTTATTACTCCTATGATTACGTGATAAGAGACGATGCATTGGCACAGGACTTAGATCTGTTGTGCAGACACTAGTAGAAAAACACCCTTTCGGACAGAGCCGAATTTGCATTCATCCCGGTTGACTGATAAACCGGGACCAATGCCAAGCATTGGTCCCGGTTCGAACTGCCAGGCCTCCGTGAGGCATTCGTCCCGGTTCAGTTGGGGTTATTCGTCCCGGTTCGTGCTACGAACCGGGACCAAAGCTGTCGCGAGGCTTTCGTCCCGGTTCGTAGCACGAACCGGGACGAATGCCCGAGCTTTGGTCCCGGTTCGTGCCACGAACCGGGATGAATGACCCTCCCCTACCTATATACGTACGTAACCTCCGTCTTCTTCTCTGCTGTGTTATTTTTTTTGCTCGGATTGGTGGGAAGTGGGTGCTAGATTTTTTTTCCTTTGCCACGCACAAGATGTGTTCGATGAAATGCCCGAGCCACACTTAATTTCACACAAAATGATATCCTCGACCGAGGTTAGCAACTTTATCCTTCTCATCTATAATTGATACAGAAATATTGCATGTGTCGATGTACGGTGGTCATTTCAGTATTCAATATGTTATTCTAATTGTATTTGATAAACTTAATTATATGATATGCAGATGGATGAACGGCAGCGATGGATGTACGGCGACCGACGCAGTTCTGATTTTATTACAGGCCTGCATAAATTTATCCATGTGGCTGAGGCAAACAAATATGATGGTTTTATACCTTGTCCATGTGTGGACTGTCGGAACGTTAAGGAGCACTCTTCGTCGAGAACCATTCAAGGCCACCTGCTTCGGAGAGGTTTCATGCCCAGCTATAATTGTTGGACCAAGCACGGAGAAAGAGGGGTTATGATGGAAGACGATGAAGAAGAAAATGATGATGAGAACTATCGTATGTTCTCTGAAGAATACGGTGATACTGCGATGGAAGACAATGAAGAAGAAGGTGGTGAAGAACAACGGACGCCAGATGAGCATGCTGATGGTCTTGGTCGGGTCATTTCCGATGTACAACGAGAATGCGATACAGAAAAGGAGAAGCTGAAGTTGGAGGCCATGCTAGAGGATCACAAAAAGTTGTTGTACCCAAATTGCGAAGATGGCAGCACAAAGCTCGGTACCACACTGGAATTGCTGAAATGGAAGGCAGAGACTGGTTTATCTGACAAGGGATTTGAAAAGTTACTGAAAATAATGAAGCCGAAGCTTCCAAAGGATAACGAACTGCCCGAGACTACGTACGAAGCAAAGAAGGCTATCTGCCCTCTAGGATTAGATGTGCAGAAGATACATGCATGCATCAATGACTGCATCCTTTTACCGCGGTGAGGAGTATGAGAATTTGGATGCATGTCCGGTATGCAATGCACTGCGATACAAGATCAGACAAGATGATCCTGGTGATGTTGAGGGCGATGACGAGCCCGTCAGGAAGAAGATTCCTGCTAAGGTTATGTGGTATGCTCCTATAATACCACGGTTGAAACGTCTGTTCAGAAACAAAGAGCATGCCATGTTGTTGCGATGGCACAAAGAAGAGCGTAAGAAAGACGGGAAGTTGAGACACCCCGCCGATGGGTCTCAATGGAGAAAAATCGAGAGAGAGTTCCCGGACTTTGCAGGTGAAGCAAGGAACTTATGGTTTGGTCTAAGTACAGACGGCATGAATCCTTTTGGGGAGCAGAGCTGCAGTCACAGCACCTGGCCCGTGACTCTATGTATCTACAACCTTCCTCCTTGGTTGACGAAAACATGCATGGCTCAAAATCATTTTACTTCTGTTTCATAAAGACAAAAAGCTCTAGCACATGACTAATCCCTGCTTCCCTCTGAGAAGGGTCTTTCTTTTACTTTTAATGTTGAGTCATTTTTCCTCTTCCTTCTATCTCCACAAAAGCAAACATCTAGTATTGACCCTGGGTATCGTTGAGCATATTGCATTGCCAAGATTAAACATGAATCTTTATATTGACATTATCTATAAGATAAACCGTTGGAAGTTGAAGCTTTTTGCTAATTCTTACATCTTCCTTTGTGTTGATTCTCAAACACTTGTTATGGAATTATTATCCTTGTGAATTAGACAAACATGTTGATCACATTGTTTTCATGTTTTTGACATACTATTTATGAAAGGTTTTGCTTGAATAATTCAACTTGTTTATTCATTACTTTCTTGCTATCAATTATAGAAAATTGTCCAGTATCTCTTCATTCACATCCTTTGATTTGCATTACTACCTTGATCAAGTTTGTGTTGGTTGCATGTCTCATCAAAAAATTATTTGTTATCACTTACCTACTCGAGAAGGAGTAGGAGTTAAGCTTGGGGATGCTGATATGTCTCCGACGTATCTATAATTTTTGAGTGATCCATGCTAGTTTTGTGATATTGTCACATGTTTTTACTGTCATTGATATCATTTTTAAGCATTTTTGTCGGACTAACCTATTGACAAGATGCCCAGTGCCAGTTCCCTGTTTTTGCTGTCTTTTTGTTTCAGAAATTTACTTCTGGAAATATTCTCGGAACGCGCTGGAAATTTTTGTGGAATTTTTATACGCCAAGACCAAGTACCAGACCGAAGGGGGAGCCGGAGGGGAGGCACAGGGGGCAGAGGCGCCCCCTGCCGCGGCCTAGGGGCCACCCGCGGGTGGGGCCCGCCCCTGCCCGTGGGACCCCACCTCGCGGCCCTCCGACGCCTATAAATTTCCTAAAACCCTAAAAATGCAAGGGCGACCATTATTTTCTAGAAACTCGACCCCGACGCGCCGTCAACTCGAACCCTAGTTCGGGGTCCCATTTGAAGCTGATCCCGGCACTCTGCCGGAGGGGAGATCGATCCCGGAGGGCTCTTCATCGCCATGCCTTCCTCCGGGATGATGTGTGAGTAGTCTCACCTTGGACTACGGGTCCATGGCAGTAGCTAGATGGTAGTCTCTCACCTTTGTGCTTCATGTCTTATGATCTTGTGAGCTGCCTAACATGATCAAGATTGACTATTGTAATGCTATGTGATGTGTTTGCTAGGATCCGATGGATTGTGAAGCTATGTTCAGATTGTGCATGATTCTTATATGTGTTATTTATGTTCTTGCATGCTCTCCGATGTGCGTAGTTACATTGGCCAAGTGATTGTGTGTATCTCCAAGAGAGGGTAGTTATGCTAGATAGTGGGTTCATGCCCCCTTTTGTTCCTGGGCACGAGTGACAGAAACGTCTAAGGGCGAGGGTGTGCTGTTGCTACTAAGGGTAAAACAGCGGCGCTAGTGTCTCTTTTGATATTAGTGTTGCTTACATCATGCGCTTTAATTAATGCATATGTCTGTTGCTTGCAACACAATACCGTTGGGTGACAGGCTGGATAGCGATCCCACGGTGGACTTATTAGACAAAGACGCAGTTGGACTCAATGGTCTTTGTTTCTTGTCGTGATGCCTCCATAAATATTATCATGTTCTTTTTGTCATAGCTAAATTGGATTTGTGTCATGATCTTGCCAATTGCCTAGCTGTAATTCGTTCACCCATCACATGCATATTTTATTTACTTGAGAGACTCCACTAGTGAACCCATGGCCCTCGGTCCATCTTTTTACATTGTTTACAACCTCATTTACTTGCTTTTAATCATCATTACTCCTCTGGTCACTTTTGCATTTATTCCATTTCATCATACAATTAACCGCTTTGTGTTATGCGAGACCGGAGAGATTGACAACCTCTCCACCGTTGGGGGCAAAGTATTTTGGTTGAGTGTGTGCAGGTCCGCGTCTATTGAAGGTCAAGCGCCAGAGATCTTCAACATTCACCTCGTTGTTGATTTCAAAGTCCTACTGGTTCGATAAACTTCGGTTCAATTAATTGAGGGAAAACTGCTGCTTACTACATCACCGCCTTAAGCTGGGGGCACCACCCAACCATTAATCAACAAAGCAAGAAGAAACACTCTATATTACAAATGGATCATCACACTTTGTGGTACTCATAACTCATAAGACTAATACATGATGTATAAAAGAAGATATGCATGATCGAGCGTAGTGTGGAAAAAATATAGAACATGTGGCAAGCCACGCTGCACACTAACTCAGTGATCAAGCAAACTATATGGTATTGAAGAACGACATCAAGTCATGTAATGTAATGATGGATGTTGCATGGCAATGTATCTCGGAACGGCTATGGAAATGCCGTGATAGGTAGGTATGGTGGCCGTTTTGAGAAAGATAGTTGGCTTATGTATAGGAGAACAGGATGAAGTTCTCCCACGGAGTTGGATGTACTCGCGAAGTATGCACCAATCTCAATATGAGAGAGGGCAATGCGAAGCACCGAAAAGGCTAGCAAAATATGAAAGTGGAAGTGCCAAAAACCAAAACTCGCAATGCATTTCATATATTGCGAACAACTAGCAGTTTCAATGTTACACAAATAGTTAGAGACACCCCAGGAGGGATCGTGGTGGCAACACAAGTGCCCCATTGGCTTCCCCGACCGTTGCAGTAACTACCCACTAGGAACTTATTTTCAACTTAGTAGAATTCATGACACATTAGCATTGTTGACTTAGATTGTTTAGTTCAGAAAAGTACGGCTCCACGCTTTACTAACACATCTCCACTAATCAGCTCTAACACTATTAACCAACACATTTTAACCATTAGTTATTTTAATATCTCAAAACAATTGAAAAGTATCAAATTATCGACATAGTGATCTACAAGACTATGCAGGTTTTTTCTAATTCATACCACTATCACATGCATAGCATTTTACCGCTCTAACACATCAACCAGGCAACCAAAACAACTCTGTAACAAATATAAGTGAAGAACAAGAGAGTCTAACAACAACCACTAGCAGCTCTAAATAAGATAAAAGCTAAAAGCAAGAGCTTACTAGCAAACAGACAGTAGCTAAGAATACTCAACAAAATATAAGCGAAGTGCAGGAGTATTCAAACGAAAAATCGGCGTGTCTCTCTCCCACACAAAGAAAGATAGGATCCAACAAAGATATGACCAGCAAACAAACAAACAAAACTGAAAGTAAAAGACGCTCCAAGCATAGCACATAATATGTAAAGTGATAAAAACGAAGTTCAACGAAGACGACCTTATGATAGTCGATGAAGATGAGGGGATGCCTTGGGCATCCCCAAACTTTGACTCTTGATGGTTCTTGATATTTAGAGGGGGGTGCCATGGGGGCATCCCCAAGCTTGAGCTTTGATCCATCCTCGATTTCTTCTTATTCCTCTCCTTTGGAACTTAAAAACTCACTTCACACAAAACTTCTCATAATTTGATTAGAGAGTTAGTGCTCATAAATTAAACTGTACATGTGTTCAACTTAGGACAAATTGCAAAAAAAACTTAATTTAGCATTAGCTACTATATACTAATCCTCAATGTGGTACTCCCCCTCAAGAGTTTCACATTGGATGATGGTAAAAGAGGCAAATACAAAATAAAGGCAGAATCTGTCAAAACTGGACAGTATGTAAAGATTGAATTCTTCGAGACACTTCTGCAGCTCAAATCAAAAAACTTAAAACCAACGAAAGATAGATAAAAGCATCAGGCTTTCTGTATAATATTATCAGAAAAATATAAGATTCTGGTGATTTTAGGAATTTCGTGCAGCAGGCGCACAGAATCTGTTTTTGGACGGCAAAACAACACCTCGCACTTTCAATGCATTAGAGGCTAAACTTGGCACAAAAAACCAAAAGAAAAAGATACAATGAAGTTACTACAGAGGTAATAACTTCATGACTCAAGAAAAGCAAAAATTAAACTGAAGGTAAAAGATGGGTTGCCTCCCAACAAGCGCTTTTCTTTAACGCCTTTTAGCTAGGTGCAATGCCAAATATCAAGTTTTTTCGGGATCAAAGGCACCATCATATTTCAAGTAAATACTAGCAAATTTATCATAGATGCATAGGATATTACCAATATAGGGCTGAGAATCACCCTTCTCCTTTCTCTTTGGTTGACTGCTCTCATCAAATAGGTTTTGGGGAGCAATCCAACCAAAATTGTCTTCCAATGCATCGGCCATCCCTAGGAGCTTAAATGGTATAGAAATTTCAACTTTCTCCTTTACCTCCGTGTTGCGAGTGTACTTCCTCAGATTTTCATCCCTAACATCCAAAGAATAGAGAATATTAGGATATGAACCAAGAGCACCATAACGAGCAAATATTTTCATAGCTTCTTTAACTATATCATCAAATTCATGGAGAAGAGTTTCTAATACAAAATCTTTTTCCTCTCCTCTTTCCATGCTACCAAGCTTAAGAAACATTTGCTATAGTATAGGATTTAAATTAACAAACCTCTTCTCCAGACGAGCTACCAAACAAGATATGGCGGAATCATAGCTATCAGTTAGCTCGACAGTTGATCTTTTATCATGAGTATAGAGTTTGCTAACGAAAGTGAGGAATTCTTCAATATTATCTTTTCCAACAACATCCCAACTTCCTACCTTAACATCTTTCATCCCAAAACTAGAAGGAAACATAGCTACTAGATAAAAGATAAACAAAATTGAAATAAAGATTACACTAATTTTTTTGGGTTTTGAAATAGGAAAATAAACTAAACGAGAAATAAAGCAAGCAAGACAAAAACAAAGTAAAGAGATTGAGAGTGTGAGACTCCCCTTGCTGCAGCTCCAAAGTCCCCGACAACGGCGCCAGAAAACTGCTTGATTGGTGATGAAAGAGTTGGCGGGGAATAATCTTCTTCTGTAGCTTTAGTGTGTTCCCCGGCTACGGTTCCAGAAAACTTGATGGCGGTCGGTGATGGCAATGTTGGGTTGTGCCCCAAGCGAAGGCGTGGATGTAGCAAGTAGCAGTTTTCCCTCGTTAACGAACCGAGGTTTATCGAACCAGTAGGACTTTGAAATCAACAACGAGGTGAATGTTGAAGATCTCTGGCGCTTAACCTTCAACAGACGTGGACCTACACACACTCAACCAAATACTTTGCCCCCAACAGTGGAAAGGTTGTCAATCTTTCCGGTCTCGCAGAAAACAAAGCAGTTAATTGTATGATGAAATAGGTGAAATAATGAAAAGTGACCAGTGGAGTAATGATGATGAAAAGCAAGTAAATGAGGTTGTAAACAATGTAAAAAGATGGACCGGGGGCCATGGGTTCACTAGTGGAGTCTCTCAAGTAAATAAAATATGCATGTGATGGGTGAACGAATTACAGCTAGGCAATTGACAAGATCATGACACAAACCCAATTTAACTATGACATAAGGAACATGATAATATTTATGGAGGCATCATGACAAGGAACAAAGACCGTTGAGTCCAACTGCGTCTTTATCTAAAAAGTCCACCGTGGGATCGCTATCCAACCTGTCACCCAACGGTATTAAGTTGCAAGCAACAGATATTTGCATTAAGTAAAGTGCATGAAGTAAGCAATACTAATATCAAAAGAGACATTAACACCGATGTTTTACCTTTAGTAGCAATAGCACACCCTCGCCCTTAGACGTTTCTGTCACTCGTGCCCAGGAACAAAAGGGGGCATTAACCCGCTATCTAGCATAAATACCCTCTCTTGGAGATACACACAATCACTTGGCCAAAGTAACTATGCACATCAGAGAGTATGCAAGAACATAAATCAACATATAAGAATCATGCACAAGCTGAACATAACTTCATAATCCATCGGATCCCAGCAAACACATCACATAGCAGTACAATAATCGATCTTGATCATGTTAGGCAGCTCACAAGATCATAAGACATGAAGCACAAGAGAGAGACTACCAACTAGCTACTGCTATGGACCCGTAGTCCAAGGTGAGACTACTCACAACTCATCCCGGAGGAAGGCATGGCGATGAAGAGCCCTCCGGGATTAATCTCCCCTCCGGCAGAGTGCCGGGATCAGCTTCAGATTGGACCCCGAACTAGGGTTTTCGGTTACAATGCGTCGGGGTCGAGTTTCTCGAAAATAATGGCCGCCCTCTCAGTTTTAGGTCAAAAGGGATTTTATAGGCGTCGGAGGGGGCCGAGGGGATGCCCCAGGAGCAGGAGCGGGCCCCACCCACGGGTCTAGGTGGAGCCGCGGCTGCCAGCCGCCCCTGGCATGTGGGTGGCCTCCCAAGCTCCCCTTTGGTCCTTGGGTGTCTTCCGTCGCATAAAAAATCTTCGTAAATTTTGAGTGCAATCCGACGATATTTCCTGTTGTGACTTTTCTGAAATACAAAAATAGCAAAAACAGGGAACTGGCACTTGGCATCTTGTCAATAGGTTAGTCCGACAAAATACATAAAAATGATATAATTGATAGTAGAAACATTTGACAATATAACAAAACTAGCATCACTCAAAAATTACAGATACGTTTGAGACGTATCAAGATACTATATCATTTCTAAAAAAACTTTACTCCTAGTCTCTGTTTAATATCTCAAGAGTTGCCCGGCATTTATGTTTTGCTCTACTAAAGGGGCAAGCGAGAGACCACTCTACCATGCTTTATTATGATCATTATAATCTTGTTAATGTTTATAATTTCATATTATTAACTCCTAGTTCATTGTTATCTTTTCATTAGCTAACATAATTGCTTAAGTTTCATTATCTATATAGCATTTGTCATGCATTTGTTGAAGACATAATCCTAGCATTCAACATCAAAAATTATTTTTTTATCATTTACCTACTCGAGGACGAGTAGGAATTAAGCTTGGGTATGTTGATATGTGTCAAACATATCTATAATTTTTGATTGTTTCATGCCACTTTTATGCTTTTCACACTTGTTTTTATACTAAGTTCATGATTTATTTTGACTATAACCTACTAATAGTTGCAAAAGTGCACAATGTTCCTGTTTTACACTTTGATGTGTAGGAATCACTTGGAAATTGGCAAAAACGCAAAAGGAGCCTTGTTGGAGGTGGACTCTGACTTTCCTGAAATCTGTCCTCCTCACAGATTTCAGAGATCGACAGTTTTAGACCAGAAGACGACGTCAAATAAAAATCAATTTGCCGGCAACATTGTGCGAAATTTCTATAGCTTTCATTTAAACCCAAGAACAGCCCAATAGGAGGTCCGTAGATCCGGGAATCCCCATTTTACTGAAGGCCAAATATCTGATTACGTGATTTCGAAAGTTGGTGACGTGATTGACTCCAACTCTTACCAAACTTGGAGGATTCGACCAAGCCACGACTTTGAGACATCATTAAGGATATGAGGGGTCCCTAGGAAGGTTCTAGAAGTTTCCAAGAGCCATTGGATCAAGGGGCCATCCATCAGAGGGCCGGGAAGCATTGTCTCCACCTATATAAAGAGAAGAAACCCTAGTTTTGGGGACAGCCACCAAAAGCCACGAATTTGCCTCCCCCTTGGACCTCATCAACAAGGGGGAGGGCTGCTCTACAGCAGCAATAAGTCATGGAGGAAGGGGGTTAGGGGGTGGCGCTACCCTTTGGCCGGCCGGCCTCCGCCATGTGCCGCCGCCGCCGGCCGCCCGCGCCGCCGCCGCCTTGCCCTTTCCTCCATGGCCGCCGCCATCACCGCCATCTCCATCGCCAATTCTTTCATAGCTATAGTGGTCCATTCTCTTACAAACCTATGTAATACCCTATGTAAACATGGTGTTTGATGATAAAAAATATTATCCTATGATCTATGTCATGTTTGTGTAGTTCCTTGTTGTCTTATGGTTTAGTTATTGAATATATTTGGTTGATTCGAGTTGTATGTTGATATGGTACAGTCCTATGGTGCCCATTATATACTTATACGCGCTTGGATAACATCATAGGGTTTGTAGTATGTGAAGGAGGCCGGGGGGTAGGGCTGCCGGAGTGACAGAAACCTAAGTCCCATCCCGGTTTTTGACATTGTATGGGATAAAGAGGACCTTATGATCTTAATGCTATGGTTGGGTTTTTACCTTAATGAATGTTAGTAGTTGCGGATGCTTGCTAATGTTCCAATCATATAGTACATGTAATAACAAGTAGTTGAGAATGTGTATGCTTTGCCTCTCCCACATAGAAAACTGCATCGAAGACGATGAACCAAATAACTTCACTAATTAATTATGAACAATTCCACCACGCCTTCCACCACTTTTCCACACTCATGGTTCTGTTATTTATGGTCTTTTAGTAAACTTTATTGCTGCAGCAACTAACTTTTATCTTCTTGTTCTTTATTATATTGCAAAACTATCCTTTCATACCCATTTTATTCCTATAGTTTTATTTCCTAGATAGAGCAAACGTTTGGTGTGCGTAGAGTTGTGTCAATGGTTGATAGAACTTGAGAGAATATTAATCCTACCTTTAGCTCCTCCTTGGGTTCGACACTCTTATTTATCGAAAAGGCTACACACGATCCCCTACATTGTGGGTTATCAGGGACCATGGGTTCACTAGTAGAGTCTCTCAAGTAAATAGAACAATCATATGATGGGTAAACAAATTACAGCTGGGCAATTGATAAGATTATAACACAAACTTAATTTAGCTATGACAAAGTGAACAAGATAATATTTAAGTAGGCATCACGACAATGAACAAAGACCGTTGAGTCCAACTGCATCTTTGTCTAAAAAGTCCACCGTGGGATTGCTATCCAGCCGGTCACCCATCGGTATTAAGTTGCAAGCAACAGACATTTGCATTAAGTAAAGTGCATAAAGTAAACAATACTAATATCAAAAGAGACATTAACATCCCTGTTTTACCCTTAGTAACAACAACACACCCTCGCCCTTAGACGTTTCTGTCACTCGTGCCCAGGAACAAAAGGGGGGCATGAACCCACTATCTATCATAAATACTCTCTCTTGGAGATACACACAATCACTTGGCCAAAGTAACTACACACATCGGAGAGCATGGAAGAACATAAATCAACATATATGAATCATGCACAATCTGATCATAACTTTATAATCCATCGGATCCCAGCAAACACATCACATAGTATTACAATAGTCGATCTTGATCATGTTAGGCAGCTCACAAGATCGTAAACATGAAGCACAAGAGAGAGAGACTACCATCTAGCTACTGCCATGGACCCAGGGTCCAAGGTGGAACTACTCACAAATCATCCCGGAGGAAGGCATGGCGATGAAGAGCCCTCCGGAATCGATATCCCCTCCGGCAGGGTGCCGGGAACTGCTTCAGAATCACCCCCAAACTAGGGTTTGAGATGACGGCGCGTCGGGATGTCTTTGGTGGAAAATAATGGCCGCCCCGACGTTTTTTAGGTTTAATGTGATTTTATAGGGGTCGGAGGGGGCCGAGGGGACCCACATGGAGCAGGGGCGGGTCCCATATGCGGCCTAAGGGGGGCCCGCAGCAGGGGGCCGTCCCTGCCCTGTGGGTGGCCCCCAGGGCTGCCCTTTGGTCTTCAGGTGTCTTATTTCGCATAAAAAATCTCCGTAAATTTTCGTCTAGTTTCGAGAATATTCCCAGAAGTAAATTTCTGGAATACGAAAACAGCAAAAACAGGGAACTGGCACTAGGCATCTTGTCAATAGGTTAGTCCAACAAAATGCATAAAAATGATGTGATAAGATAATATAAACATGTGACAACATCACAAAAAGCATGGATCACTCAAAAATTATAGATACGTTTGACACGTATCAGATAGTCAAAATTACGAAAATGCAATAATAATGATCTATTTAGGTGAACTTATGAATTACAATTTCCAGAAAGGAGAGTAACACTCTTGTTGTTGCACCAAAGTGATGCACACAACCCTTATTTATTGCATAGTTTAAAATTCAGAGTTTACAAATCATGGGTCGCTCAAATTAGAAAACATGAATCAACCAATAGAAGAAAAATAGACACACAAAAACACATATGCATCTCGTAATCTATTAGACCATTGCTAGCCACCCTACCAGAATATAGCATAAACGATCGCCATCATGATGAATCAGCCTTCATCATGCACTTGATGTGCACAGATATCGATTAGATAGATGGCCAGAGAGTTTGCATTTTATTGTAGTATTAGTGAACCTCTCTTTTTATTGTATATTTCTATTACTATATTTTTGATGTATGAACTTGATCCCTGCTGCTCCTTGATACGTGTCAAATGTAATTTTTTATTGATCCATGCTTGTTTTATACCAATGACATATGTTTTTACTATCATATTATGTCATTTTGAGGCATTTTATTGAACTAATCTATTGACAATATGTCCAGTGCCAGTTCCCTGTTTTTGTCCTATTTTTATTGTACAAAGTTACTTTTGAAAATATTCTTGGAATTGGACGAAAATTTACGGGGATTTTTTATTGAAGAAATGAGGACCGGAGCTAGAAGGGCGACCCTGGGGGCAGCCCACAGCCCAGGGGCTGGTCCCAGCCGCACCCCAGGGCCCACCCGTGGCCGGGGGCGGTCCCTGCCCCTCAGGACTCGCCTCCCCGAGGGCTTTCGCCTATAAATTAATTAGTTCTTGATCTAAAAACGACGACCCCCGGAGGATTTTTCCAAATACGATACAGAGCTCCGCCGTCATCGCCGACAAGTTTCGGTAGTCATATTGTTCCTGTTCCGGCACCTTGTCAGGACAGGGATTGACCTTCGAAAGCCATCTCCATCGACACCGCTACTTGCCGCGATGAGGAGGGAGTAGTCTCTCATCAGGGTTGCAGCTCGTACAAGTAGCTATGTGGTTATCTCTCTCTCCCATGATATGATCTTCATTGTGATCATGAGCTTTATTGATATAGTTGAATACATGATGTTTCCCTTTATGTAATGGATATGTTGTTGCTCAAGTGATGTCATCTAGTATAAATTCCGGAGTCACCGTTGTGATCTAGGTGCCATGGCGACAGTGTGGGTGACGTGTGTGACTCTATGGATAATAGCTTAGAGGGATCTTCATCATGAGTTTGTTCTTTATTCTTGTTAGATTAAATAGATCATGAGGTTTTTCGATGCTTATGTTTAGTACAATCGTCATGGTGCGAAAGTGACAGCGTGTGTATAGTGGATGTATTAAAAAGAGATTGTTCAAGAGATATGTTGTGGTGTTTGTTAGTACTATCTTTGGATGATGAAAATGACAGCATGCATTGTCCCTAGATGTGAAATACGAACTTTAAGGTGTGCTTTTGTAGCCCTACGTAATTCTCATCCCATTTGATGCATGAAAGAATGATCTCCGAGTAACGTATATCATGCATGCTTTTAGATGAAATATCATGTGTTTAATTATGTTAATGATGTTGAGAGTAGTCACTAGTGAAAGTATGAAGCTTAAGCCTTTTTTCCAAGCATTGAAACACCGTTTTTAGTCATTTTTGCCACTTGTTTGCTTGCTGTCATTTTTATTACAAAATTACAAAACCGCCTTTTACCATCCATATTACCCATATTTTAACATCTTTTCGCCAAACTAGTGCACCTGTACAACTGAAAATTGTATTAGATGTGTTGGGGACACAAGAGACTTGTTGTATCTTAATTGCAGGATTGCTTGAGAGGGGATACATTCAACCTCTTTCTTCCGTGGATTCGATAAACCTTGGGTTGCTCACTTAAGGGAAATTTACTGTTGTGCTACAAACCTCCGCGCTTGGAGACCCAACAAGTCTACAAGAATAGAAGCGTGTAGTGAACATCACTCCTTCATTGGCTTTCGTTGCCTTTTGAGCGAAAATTCCTGGTGGGGAATCCCTGACCCCACCCCGTGACCATTTGGAAAAATAATTGTGAATGGGTTCTTCGAAATAGGAAATCTAGGCAAACCGAGAATAAGTAATGCAACTTTTTTTTTGATAAAGGGATTTTATTACTTAAAGAGTATTAAGCATTACACCCGGCCTCTGCATAACTGAGATGCACATAGCCCAAAACCGTCCAACATGTCCAAAGCAACAGAAATAAAAGAGCGGATTACATATCAACTTGAGAAATTGTAAGACCGCCCAAGGAAACTAAGAGCTGATCCGCAGGCTATGCGACCATCCATGCCGGGAGAAAAGCTGCCTGGCTGCCGTCTCCAATCGCGACGATACCTCCAAGAACAAATCCCGGTGCTCCACACGCTGAAGAACCGACCATAATCGGAGAGTAGCTGTGCAACGGTAGATAACCTGCAGAATAGAAGAATTTTTATCATTAAAAACCTTGTCATTTCTACACAGCCAAAGCGACCAAATAACGGCAATCGCTCCCACCCTAATAAGTAATTTAAACCTAGGATCGACCCCGTTTAGCCAGTTGCCAAAAATATTTGCAACGCTCCGCGGGGGATATAAGGTAGAACCTATTTGGACAGTTGACCATATAGACCGAGCAAACTCACATTGGAAGAAAAGGTGTTTAATGGACTCATCATGAGTACAGAAAACACACTTTTTACTCCCATGCCAGTTGCGCTTGGCAAGCTTGTCTTTTGTAAGAATAACTCCCCGACGAAGATACCACGCAAACACCTTTGTTTTGAGAGGTATCTTCATCTTCCAAATTTTCTTATTAGAATCAACCGGAACATCAGATTGGATAAGAACTCTATACATGGAAGCAACCGAGAAAATACCATTCTTAGTTGGAATCCAACGAAGTTCATCAGGGCCTCCCTGGAGTTGAACAGAGTCCAACCGAAGCAACAAAGCATTCCAAGCTGCTTCTCGAGGCCCTAATAGCGTTCTCCTAAACGATACATTAGGTGGGGATGTACCCATCACCTTAGCCAATGTATCACCTTTGTAACGCACCACATTATATAGAGCCGGATACTGTTCACGGAGAGTAGTTTGGCCAAGCCATCTATCTTCCAAGAACCCAATCTCCGATACATTCTTAATGGAGAATGAAGCATGTGGGAAGAAATACTTTTTTGTGGCCATGAGACCAGCCCAAAAGTGTGAATCTCTAGGTTTCCAAACAACCTGGGATACAGCTTTTTCCCCCACATATTTCCTTCTTACAAGAGTCTGCCAAATTCCTTCTTCCGAAAGAAGTTTGAATAACCATTTACCAAGTAGTGCTCTATTCTTGACCTCGAGGTCATGAACTCCGAGCCCACCTTGGTCTTTTGGCCGGCAAACCACACTCCATTTAGTCAGTCGATACTTCTTCTTCTCACTATCACCTTGCCAAAAGAATCTTGAGCGGAAATAATCCAATCTTTTTAAGACCCCTTTAGGCAATTGGAAGAAGGAAATCATATACAGCACCATGTTTGTCAGCACTGAATTAATGAGAACCAATCTTCCTACGAGGGATAGGAGTTTACCTTTCCAACTATTTAAACGAAACTGAAGTCTTTCCTCCACCAACTTCCATTCAACATTTGTGCAACTACTTAAAAAGTTCTTAAAATCGGGCGAGGAAGACATATTTCATTCTCATGGCATTCACAAAATCATGCATGAGGCCATTGCATAACCTCGTCATCCTCCTCTGTCATCATAACATCATGTAAATATCTGAATAAACTCCCAACTTAGTAACAAAATGGTAACACGACAATGAAAATGCAAAAAACATGACGACATCACGAGGCAATCAGATCGATGAGAACGGCAAGTTTTCGACGGGTCACGCCACGGCCGGCTTCGATGCATTGATCAGCTAGTAGGTCAGAGATCAGAAGGGCTTCTGCCCCATGATGTTGCCCCGCGGCCAGTAGTGGCAGGTCATGAGCGTCTCCCCGGAGGCGCACTGCACGGTGGCGCACCCGACCTGGGTGCTCCTGCGCCACATGAGCTGCTCGAACTGCGCGCACAGGTTCCCGACGGCGCACGCGCCGGCCCGGAAGTCGAAGTGGTCCGCCTGCTCCGCCCACGCCGCCACGGCGTCGCTCGGCTCCCAGCTCTTCCCGCCCTCCCCACCGGCGCGGAACACGTTGACGCCGGACGACGACGCGGCCGCGCAGTCGCCCTTGAAGCGGGCCGCCCACCGCGACGCCTGGTCAGCCAGGTCGCTGCTCCACTTGAGCGGGCGCAGGCCGTGGATGGCGCGCAGGTGGGTCTGCGGCACCACGAACTGCTGCGCCAGGCTGATCTGGAGCAGCTTCCGGCCGCCGCCGGGAGCCACCGCCGTTGAGGTCGGGGAGCACGATAGCAGGACGAGGGCGGCTAGCGCGGCTAGCCGGCACGAGAGCCTGCTCCTGCTTGAGGTGTACTCCATTGCCATGACCAGTGTCGTCCCTAGGTAGGTATAACTATTAGTATGGTAGCTACTGGTGGCTAAATGGCGCTGGACAATGTATATATAGAGCAGCTGAAGCTTAATTACACGACGCAGTTGACAATTAGCGAAATTTAACCTGCGGTTAGTTTATCAGATCGACGATGACTTGTGTGGGTACAGTAGCTAGCAGATCTGCGTGCCGATCGCTCGATACTGCAGAGATGGAATCATTTCATGTGATGGGGGCACGTACATTCAGGGTGCGGGCGCAGGACGGAGGCAGGAAAGCCCCATTTCTTGTTTGACCTGGATTAGTTTAGCTGGGTATAAGTACATTCAGGATTTGTTTTACGTTTTCCTTAGTGGTCGGTTTGAGACAGTACGCTTGGGGGAATGAAATCGACCGACGGTGGCTGCAGGTCAAAGGATGAACAGATGGAGCTAGCCTGCGCTTGGGGAAGTAAACGCCTGCAGATAGCTAGGGTTAGAGTGCCATGAACTTGGTGACAGTGTCACACGTGCATGTGTTCATGTGGGTGCGCGTGCCTTACCACGTCGATCGAAGGGGACACGATCCGATCGGTGCATTTCGCCGAAGGTTCGTGCCGCTTTCTTTTTCGTGCATGGAAACTCTTTTCACCTTTTACTGCTGGGAAACAACTCCGGTCGCTAGTGTTTTTCAGCGCTACCCTGGTTACAAGTAGAGTTTTCGATCATACTACCTCCGTTCCATATTAGATGACATTCAAATAGATGTATCTAAATAAAAATACGTCTAGATATATTCTTTTTCAAGTCATCTAATATAAAACGGAGAAAGTATAATATACTCTGCATAATAATCAGTAGCAGTTTTTGTTAGGAAAAGCTCTCGTTACTGGCTACTAGTTGACGTTCGATTATACAAGTACACGAGTTGGAGTTTTGTAGGGATAAATTGGAGTTATTAAAACAAGTGCCCAAATTGTTATTTTCGACAAACAAATCGGATCGACTAATACCTTGTGGTTATGGTCCATGTCAGACAAAGGATTACGGTATGTTTGGTGTGTGTGTGTGTGTGTGTGTGTGTTGGCGGGGGGGGGGGGAGGTGGGGAGGATATTTAGTACTACCACCCATTTAGGTCCTCCTCGTACAACTTCGCCTCTCCGTCACGAAGCTCGCTGAGGCGTGGTGAAGCGGGTGAGTATTTAGATACCGGCGTGCGAAAAAAATTGGGATAGATGGTTCCTCCCCTCCACCCGCACGAACACACGGCCTGGACTCGTCGGAGTCGGCCGGAGATGGACGGAGACGGCGGTTTCGCCTCTCCGTCGCGAGCGGAGCGGAGAGAAGAAGGGGGTGGGGGAGAAAGGGAATGCCTGGGCTTAGTTCCCAAAACCGAACGGTAATGAGGTCGCAAGAGGGTGGCGATGGAATCACAATGACATGTGGGACCTTGGTGCGCTGGGCCCACGTGTCATTGGCTGGGTCATCAGTCAGTTTTGTGCAGAACAGACTGGGACGTGTGTGACGTGTTCAAGAACCAAATTGGACAACTTTAGGGCGCCTGCTAGTTAGATTTCCCACTGCTTTAGGCCCCGCTTGGGCGTCCAGTTTTCTTTCACACCTGTTTATTTCCACGGGCGGTTTTCTCGCTGAAACGACCGGAAAAGAAACGGACCTGCTGAGGTCCGTCAGATTTTCCCCGAGAAAACAGCTGAAGTTACGGGAAAGGGGAAAAATAAACTGCCAGCCAAGTGCTATTTCTGAGGTCCATTGGAAAATTAGTGGGACCGAGAAAACCACCGGCTTTGGAGTTGAATCCAGCGAACCAAGCGAGGCTTAATAGTAAAGAAGATTTTGAGGGAGCTCCTATTTTCCGCGTCACGCGGAGCTCGCTCACCCTCTCCTTGTAACATCCCGAAAATTCGTCCCTAATGTTAGTAATATTTTCTCGCGCCTGGAAAACTTTTTCTGTTTTCAAACTATTTTCTTTGAACCAGATAGTCTTTGATTTGACTTTTGGTTTCACTCTCTTAGAAAATTCCCGTAATCCCCGATCCTTGTCGACCTCCACCATAATTTCATACCCTTGTTTTGCCGGTCGAACATTGATTCCATTTGAACATTCCAAAACCATTTCATCTATCCTACCGAATCCACCACCTCAATCATAGCTTGAAATAAATTCTACCAAGCTACCATGTGGTCTCCACATACATATACATCCCTTCCATGCAAAAATGTTTCATAGTCCAATGCAATATCCCAAAAGTTAAATCATATTCACTATTATGCCATTTTCAATCCAGAAATTATCTAGACAGGTTCCACTCATCCAAAAATTCTACAACTCTGGGAAGATGCATGATTCCACCTCCTGAACATTTCACTCCATTGGCCCAACCTCATGTGAGCAATATTTCAAGTACTTCCTTTGTAATTGCCTTTTCATGCCTAATTGCAATTTCCAAAGCAACCCCTAACTACAGAAATTATTAGGCATGGAAAGTTTGCCAAATATACAACCTCCCATATACAACAACATATCCAGAAGATCACGTCAATATTATTTGATTGAGTGCACTTGGCATACCCATGCCATTATGGCATTTTTGGACACCAAATTATTTGACCAGTTTCCAGATGCCCAATTGAGCTTAAACTCCACAGACATACCATCTACATCCATTCTAACCTACTGTGAATTTTGGGGATTTTTCAGAGATGTGCAATGCCTTGGTCATTTCATCGAACACCTGGCGCAACCCCGGTTTTCTCAAAATCATATACATAAAAGTTTGTCGCCTTTGCGTGATTCTTGTTTTGTTGCATTGCCCTAGTCTCTATGAACCCAACGGCATGGTCTTTTCCCTCTTGGTGTTCCGAGTCGGCAGGAACGTGATGATGTCGCTCACGTCGTGCTCTGAACGCCCCGAACGCGCGCTTTGGCATGCCCTAATCCCGCTTAAACCTAAGCACTGCCTAAACCCCGTGCAGTGTCTTTCCTGTAGATCACTGTGCATCTAGCTCACCCTCTTATCCAGACCTCCCCTTTTTCTTATCCCCTCCCTCTTGTCCATGTCCATGGAACACGTGTGTGGCCACTCTTCTCACCCCCTACCTATTAAGCCCCCTCCCGAGCTCCCTTGCGCGTCCAGCAGCTCCCTCCCTCCCCCTGGAACCTCCACTGCTTGGTTTAGCTGTGGAATGGCGGAGCACTGCACCGTTTTGGCCATGGACGTCGTCGTCGGTTCACGGACCACGGCGAGCTCCTGACCGAGCTGTTCTTCAATTAAACTGGTGGGGTGGTTCCCCTTGGTCTCCTCTCCCTCCTAGACGTGTCCGTTTGCGGTTTGGTGCGCCGTGGCCTCGTCCCCGTCCGGGAACCGTCGGCGGCGAGCTCGCGGAGCGCGCACCGTGGCGGCGTCCCCGGTGCTTCCCCGTGCTCGTGGCCGCCTCCCTCGAACTCGGTGCTCCAAGGCAGCCCTTCCTGAGCCCTCACCATGGCCCCTGGCCCGCCCCTTCAACGACGACGTCACCGTCGTGTCCGCCATGGCCGCGTCGCGATGGTCGCGGGCGCCGCACGTCGAGGCCGTCCCCGGCCACACCTTGTGCGAGCCCAGCCGGGGTGGGGTATGGCGGTCTCGCCGCCATCCTCGTCCGCCCACGCCGGGACGGCTGTCGCCAAAGGACGGCCGACCCCAGGTCTCCCCCGTGCCGCTCCCGTGCGAGAGCTAGAAGAAAACGATCGATTGATTGGATAGCTGGTAGCGTATTTCCAAGTTTACGCTTTCTCCGGGAGAAAACGTACTCTGCTGAAATGCGCTATCCAGCCCAGCCTTTCAGCGACGGACTGTTAGCCGCCGCGCGCGCGTCGCCCAGCTAATCGTCGCCGAGAGGAACTGCAGACCGAGCGACAGATAGTTAATCATCGCTGAGCCATAACTTTTGATCCGTAGCTCCGTTTGAGATATATTCTGTAGTACCGGCGAATCGAGACCCTAATCTGTGGCGTGTCCGTGACTCTCCAAGCCAAATGGCATCGATCGTCGAAGGCAAGCTAACCACTTGCTATGAACACTCAAGCGATGTTTGTTTGTTGGCATATTATCATGTCATATATGTGCATTTGATTGCTTATCATCTGTGAACTGTGCGTTATGAGATATCGTGGCTTTGTTTTCATTCTTGTAATACGATAAACTCATGTCCCGTGAGTTAAGTTCCGGTACCCCGTCTAAATACACGTTGGGTCCTGCCCAAGTGGATTGAAGCGGTTGTATTTCTGTAGAGTTGTGGCGTTGTGTTGGACGGTACCATGCACCACTCCCCATTCCGGCGACGATGGACTGGGGGAACCGCCGCAGTCAATAGAATGGAGGAACGGGATCGCGTGGACGCCTCCACTAACTTTTGTAGTCGACCTGTGGCTGTCACTGGTCGGAGGCATCTCCGCCATCGCCCGGTTGACGCTAACCCATTTGTGCTATTTTATTCTCTTTACTCAACCTGTGGTTGTCACTGGCCGGAGGCATCTCCGCCATCGCCCGATTGATTGTGCTATTTTATTTTCTTTACCCAACCTATGGCTGTCACTGGTCAGAAGAATCTGCACCATCGCCAGGTTGAATTGTTCCTTTATTTTTCTTTATCAGCCTGAGGTGGCATCATGTCGCCCGGTTGACTTTACTTTACCTTATTGAACTGCTATGTGATTATTTTTATGCTCATGTATATCTTGTGGACAAACGTTTGTTGCTGTCTTGTGATTGGAATTGTTGTTGAAAGAAACTGAATTAAATGAACCATCCCTCCAAACTTCGATAGGGTCAGTCCATAGTACCACCAATCTGAACATCAAAAGCACTACCACTGTCGCCCAAATGGGAGAGCCATAGCCTATGTAACCTATCAAGCCTCCTTTGATGCTACCCACTTGGCAAGTCTAGTCGGTTACTCCATAGTTGTGCTCGGTGCTAGTCTTGTCAAGGTTCCGGAGCTAGGCGTCGCTCATGAGTTGGGGACATGCCGGATTCACTTCATCATAAGACATAGAGTTATGTCGGTAGCTATACAGGGCGTGTCTTGGTATCGTGAATGGTTAGGTAAGTGTATCTTGCTGAGTTTGACTTAAGGATGATATCCTAAAGTGCTGGCTGAGTATGGTGCATTTAGATGAGTGTTAACTGCAACCTCTTGAGAGGGTGTCAACTAGCAGCTAGCCTTGTTCCTAGGTTATGGAACAGTTCAGTGTCGATCACACTATTGTACTTTGTCGAGTCCGGAGGTTAAACTGAAGTTGTTTGAAAGAAATATGAACAATCTGATTTCACTAAATGAACAATAAGCTGATGCAGAGAATATTATTTGAGATGTGGATGGTTACCCGTGTACAGGGGTGACGGTGTGATCGTTGGGAGCCTAGAGTTAGGCCTGAGCCAACATCAACCGTGCATGCCCAAAGTGGAAACATGAGGCCAGTGGGCCTAGCAGTTTGACTAATGTGGTAAGGCGGTTGGGCCTAGTTGTGATGACAGGTGATGTTAAAATACTTGGTACCAATTAGTACATCCGTTACTCGTCATAGGTAAGTTCTTTGTTTGATCTCTGGTACACGATCCAACCCCATCTGGCTTGGGCTCTGTACTGGTGGTACTCCCGTTGGTTGCTTATGCCATGTTTTACTGTGATGCCATGTTGTCATCCTTTTGGACAGTTGTAAGTAGACACTTTCCATGTTAAGATCATTTTCTGTCGCTAGCCAATTGTTGCCTGATTGCTTGACTGTTCATGTCTTGTGGTTGTTTTCTTGCGAGTACGTCACTATACTCACACTGGCTTTTCATGTGGCCAGACGTTGAGAGGATTCATTTACTACCTTAGCAAGGAGATGGAGCAAGAGCGTGCTAGGATCAGTAGCACAGCCAGATGCCAGTGGAATGGAGCCACTCCAAGCCGTTGGTTTAGTCGTCTTCCGCTGCCAGTTAAAAACTCTGTCCCATGCCATAATTGGACATGATAATTTCTCATGCCTTGATGGCCATGTAAACCATTTGTAGCCCTTTAGGCATAATTGTGTAATGATATTTCCGCTATGTTGCATTGTCGTAACGTGCATCCAGATATCCTGGGCTGGCTGATACGTCTCAAACGTATCTATAATTTTTGAGTGATCCAAGCTAGTTTTGTGATATTGCCACATGTTTTTACTGTCAATTATATCATTTTATGCATTTTGTCGGACTAACCTATTGACAAGATGACAAGTGCCAGTTCCCTGTTTTTGCTGTCTTTTTGTTTCAGAAATTTACTTCTGTAAATATTCTCGGAATTGGACCAAAATTTTATGAGGAATTTTTACACGATGCAAGGCACCAGGACACCAAAGGGGAGCCTGCGGGGCCACACAGAGGCCAGGGGCGGCCCCCTACCGCGGCCTAGGGCCCACCTGCGGGTGGGACCGCCCCTGCCCTGTGGGTACCCCCTCGGCCCCCTCTGACGCCTATAAATTGCCTCAGGACCTAAAAACGTCGAGGCGGCCATTATTTTCCAGAAACTCGACCCCGATGAGCCGTCACCAAAAACCCTAGTTTGGGGTCCAATCTGAAGCTGATCCCGGCACTCTGCCGGAGGGGAGATCGATCTCGGAGGGCTCTTCATCGCCATGCCTTCCTTCGGGATGATTTGTGAATAGTCTCACCTTGGACTACGGGTCCATGAAATTAGCTAGTTGGTAGTCTCTCTCTATCTTGTGCTTCATGTCTTATGATCTTGTGAGCTGCCTGTAGCGCCCCAACCCCGGAATTATACAATGACGCTATGTGCAACCGGTCATGCTACACAATCAAAGGTTACTGGGGTTACCAATCCCAGGCCAAAACCTTTGGCAGGCGTGCTCGGAATGGATCATCGGCAACGCACCACTTCGATCATGCCATAAGCTCAGACATAGTTATCATGCATAATAGAGAGATCAAGACTGCGGAACAACTGGCACATAAAAGACTCTACGACACAAATATATCATAGTTCAACTCATATAATTGAGAAAGATAGCAAATGACACATCAGAGGTCACAAACCCATCATTACAACAAGCGGAAACAAATATAGTTGTCTAAACAACAAGATCCAAATTATGGCCTAAGAGGCCTACAATAACATAACACAGCCAGCCTGTTCCGAGACGTCCCAAGCTGCCACCTGGGAGCCCCAGACTACTCGTCGATGTCAACAAGAACCCACCTTCCTGATTGGTGATGTCCTCCTCTGAAACAAGTAATAAGCAACAAAGCAAGGCTGAGTACGACGTACTCGCAAGAATTAATAGGGAGATATAGGCCCAATGCTGTTTGGCTTCAAAGCTGTAAAGTAGTTGTTTTGCATAAAGCTAGTTTTTCCCTTTTGAAGACTAAGACTCATGGCATCGACTACTCAGAAGGTTTTTCATAAGGGGATAAGATAGTAAAACTTTCTTCTTCGGTTCACATGGAACCTACAGTAACCAGAAACCACCATCCATCTCCACCAAGGCACTCCCTCGAATCTCCCTTGAGGAAATGAACCTTTTACACCTGTTGTCAACTGCAACCTTTAGCTGCCATATTTTAATTAAGTTCAAGTTATTTATGATCTCATAATCCATTGCCAAGTCGTCCATAACCGTGGACTCGTCTTTTTGAAAAGATTAAACCCTGCAGGGGTGTACTGTTTTTAGCCATTGGTACCGTCCGACCCCTTGCCTAATCATTTAGCTCTCTTCCTGGGAAAGCCGGTAGGGCGGGCGCGGTTAAACCTTTACAAAGCATGAGACTATCCAAGGGTCATCGTGATGACAGGACAAGTTCAGTGCCTATTTCAACGCCCTGCCCCATCGCCACTCCTATCACCACCATCATCATCATCACCGTCATCCACCTGCAACTCACACGCAAATGGAAAGCGCAAACTAGAGGACCCTTGGATACGCCCGCACAAATTATTCGGTTAGTAAGGAGCCCATACTCCCACCGATGGAAGCACGCTCGATCTTGGTTCAAGAGACAAGAACTCACACCTAGGCGGCAAGAATGAGACAAAACACCATCTCCGATGGCAACTCATCCAAGCCTTGTTAAGCATTTTAATTAAGTATCACAACTTTCCACCTTGTCCGAACATTCCATCAATTCACAATTATGGAAATAATCACCGGACGAAATTAAGCATTCGACTAAGCATGGCTAAGCATATATACAACAGTTATATCTTTACTCAGGCCATCACATTAAACCTATGGTTCATAGGAGGGGGAAACAATGTATTGGTTTAGGGAAACATGCATTTCATAAGATACTCTAGTATTGACCAAAAGTTGACATTAGAATTGAATGCAATATTATGGTGGATAAAATACTTGGTTAGGATGAGATATGCCAAGAAGGTTAGGTTAGCTCTTGCCTTGCTTGGCAAAGCACAGGAAATATAGAGCTTCGAGGAAGCAGGTGATTGACTTGTCTATCCATACTCCAGTGTCGTGCATCGGTGTCGTCGATCTTCACATCAGACTCGTCTCGATCTCGAATCACGTTCTATCGAGAAGATACAAAACACCGGAAAGAAGGAACAATCAACACATATAGAGGTGCAATGCGCATACACATGATGACATGACAAATTATGCATTGGAAAGGTCTTGGGCATGACCCACAAGTTAAATGGGACCCCGAATATAATTATAACAATTAATCGGGATAAACCACATCATTGAAATAAATGCTTTCAAATTATTCTAAAAATACCAGTACCAAAATAAGATGACAACATGCATGGAGATGATATTATTAGTTAGTTATTGTCGTGCTGATCGTTTTGATACCTCGTTTGCATTTTTCCGGTTAACGATGAATATTTGGCGAATTAAACGGTTATTCAATTTTAATCATTTTAACCATTTCGGAAAAAATGACATCAAAGGAAAAGATATTTTCATACTGTGATTTGAATATAGATAGATAGCATTGGTTTTGCTGGTCATTTTGGTATATCATTTGCAATTTTTGAGTAATTATTTCTCAAGTTATAATTTTCCCAAAATTGTTATTAATTCTGCCATTTTAGTAATTTTAAATAAATAGCAGGATAAACTATTTAGTTGATCATAGAAATGATACTAATAGATAGATGTGATTTGTATGAACATTTTGACATATCATTTGTAATTTTCTGAGTGATAAAACAAAAGATATTGAATTTGCAAATTCATTTCCAAATCTGCCATTTTAGTTATTTCAATTTAACAGCAATTCACAAAATTCATTTTAACATGTAAATATAACTAACAAGTAGATATTAATTCTCTGAACAAAATGGTACCTTATTTGTAATTTTTGGAGCAATATTCACATTGTTATGAATTTCCCAATTATTTATTTAAATCTGACCTTTTTATATTTAACAATTAAAGGAAATTTAATTTAACCAAAAATTCAACTAAGGGCAGTAACAGGTAGAGTTTATTTAGCTGAGCATTTTAACATATTATTTGCATTTTTCTGAAATATAAAACTCTAGATATGAATTTCCAAATTTTGAATAACTCACAGATGAATTGTATTTCATAATAAATTTCAAATGCAAAAATTCAGTTGCATGTGTGAGTTACATATTTGAAAAGGTTATGAAATTGTGAACAATTTGGTATGTCAATTGCATTTTTCTGAGTTACCAGTTATTAGATATTTGCAAAATCCAATTTCTATTAATTTCTAAAAAAAATAAAACAGATGAACAACTGACATCAGCATGACGTCATCAGGAGGGCTGCGGCTCTGTCGATCACGAATTCATCGTTTTTGATCGAAATTGGACGCGGGCAACTTCCCTACTAGCTAGAGTAGACGGAGGGGAGTCGGGGGGGGGGGGGGGGGAACGAGCCATATGGTCGCCGGATGGCCGGCGGCGACCATGGCCGCGGCGGCGGGCGGCGGAGCACGTCGACAGCAGCAAAGAGAGGGAGAGGGGGAGCAGGAGGAAGCCCTTTCGGACCGTGAGCTCACCAGCAGCGCGTTGGAGGGGACGGCAAGGGCCAGGGAGGCCGGACGACGAGGCGGCGGTGCTCGGACGGCGGCGGCCAGAGCGGGGAGGAACGGGTCGGCGGCGGCGACTGCGGCGTTCCCGGGCCGATTCCTGCTGCGTCAACGGCGGCTTCGGCTGGCTCCGGGACGGCCGGAATCAACAGCATCCGTGACGGCGGCGGGCAGCGGACCTCGGGCTGGGCTAGGCTTTCGGCACGCGTGAGAAGAGAGGGAGCAGGGGAGAGAGGAAGGAGGGAGCAGAGGCGCGTCGGGGGGGGGGCTCTTATTCACAACAGGGGGGCCGCAGCGAGGGCGTAGGGCAGTGACACGGCGGCAGCCCGTGCCATGGCGCCAGTGAAGTTCCTGTGGCGACAGGGAAGAAGGACTTTTTGCGAAAACCCCCATCTCTCTTTTCTTCTTTTCTGCTTTTCATTCATTTTGAAAACAGCACCCTTTGCCAAATTATTTGAGGCATCAAAACATGTGCAAACAAATATGAAAAACATCACGGTGGCTCCTAATGAGATAATGAAGCTCACCATAATTTTATTTTGAATTTTTGAAAGGTTTAACTTGGTTTCAAAATTCAAAGTTGATTTACAACTATTTGTAGTCCTCATTTTTAATTGAGGCCTTTAAACCTTTTTATAAAATCTGCAAAAATTCATATAGCCTCCCCATGACATGTAGAAGCTCCACAAAATTTGGTGTTGCAAAATAAAAAGTTTTGCATAACATTTGTTCATAGGGTTTACATAATTGCAAGTTTGAACAAAACCAACTATCATTTTTATAGCATTATAAAAGCACAGAGCAAGAATATTATTTTGCACTCTTGGAACTTCCTGGACAAATATGGAAGCTCAAGAATATTTTTGTTTTGCCAATTTGAGCAACTGCATTTGGTTTGGAATTTTAGGAAGTGTTTGCTTCCTTTTAATGTTTTCCAATTTGCTTTAATTAAATTTAGCAATTTAAATATGTATGCCATGATGCAATGCCAAGCAAAAAGTGAAAATTTGGCTCAAATTTTAGGGTACCAAATCTGGGCTGTTACACTGCCTAACATGATCAAGATCGATTATTGTAATGCTATGTGCTGTGTTTGCTGGGATCCGATGGATTATGAAGTTATGTTCAGATTGTGCATGATTCTTATATGAGTAATTTATGTTCTTGCATGCTCTCCTATGTGCGTAGTTACTTTGGCCAAGTGAGTGTGTGTATCTCCAACAGAGGGTATTTATGCTAGATAGTGGGTTCATGCCCCCTTTTGTTCCTGGGCACGAGTGACAGAAACGTCTAAGGGCGAGGGTGTGCTGTTGCTACTAAGGGTAAAATAGCGGTGTTCATGTCTCATTTGATATTAGTATTTCTTACATCATGCACTTTACTTAATGCAATTGTCTGTTGCTTGCAACTTAATACCGTTGGGTGACAGGCTGGATAGCGATCCCACGGTGGACTTTTAGACAAAGACGCAGTTGGAATCAACGGTCTTTGTTCTTTGTCGTGATGCCTCCATAAATATTATCATGTCCTTTTTGTCATAGCTAAATTGGGTTTGTGTCATAATCTTGTCAATTGCCTAGCTGTAATTCGTTCACCCATCACATGCATATTTTATTTACTTGAGAGACTCCACTAGTGAACTCATGGCCCCCGGTCCATCTTTTTACATTGTTTACAATCTCATTTACTTGCTTTTCATCATCATTACTCCTCTGGTCACTTTTCATTATTGCATCTATTTCATCATACAATTAACCACTTTGTGTTCTGCGAGACCGGAGAGATTGACAACCTCTCCGCCGTTGGAGACAAAGTATTTGGTTGAGTGTGTGCAGGTCCGCGTCTGTTGAAGGTATCCCTAAGCGACAGAGATCTTCAACATTCACCTCGTTGTTGATTTCAAAGTCCTACTGGTTCGATAAACCTCGGTTCTATAAAAGAGGGAAAACTGCTACTAGCTACAATTCCGCCTTCACTTGGGGCACCACCCAACTCTCACTAGTGCTTATTAATATCCATAATCACTGGCGTACGGGGCGACCGCCTCCCTGGAGACCTGTGTCAGAGGGGGGGTGCCACAGAGCATGGTATCAGAGCACTAGGCTGGCTGTAGACTACCCTAGCATGGAAAGCCCCGCCTTACTTTTGCCCGACAACGACCCGATGGATTTAACCCATCTCCGCCTAACCGGCATGGCTCGTGTCGGTTAACATTATGGTGCAGTCAAACTTGTCCCAATCTTACCCAACCAGACTCGCCGGTTTCTTCCTTGAGAAGGAATCGACACTACCCATTAGTATGAAACCCAAGTCCTAGCTACCTATAAAATCCCACCCTCGCTGGCTATCCTTTGCATACCAACTCTCTTGAAGCAAATCCCGCTCAGGAATCTTGCGCTCTCCTCTCTCCCAAGTACACTAGCTTGAGTTTTTAGATGGCACCTACCCTTATTTTTGAGACCCCCCCCTGAGTTTCGCCCCGGTTTTCCACCTCTGCTATGGGAAGCTGCTCGCGATATTATTGGTTGTGTTTCTCGCCTGATGTACCATGTATATCGGTCTAACCTCTCCTCCTGTGTGAGCGAGTATCATGCTGATGTGTATGTCGGCACAAGTGCCTTAGGAAGCGCGATGCCGTATGTGAGTCAAAGCCACTTCGTGGATTCCCCTGAGATGGCGCTCCAAGTTGCAGCTTGGAAATGTCTCGCTCGTCTGCGGTACTTTGAAGCCACAATGGAACCTCCTGCGTCTCGCTTTTTCCCGCCAAGATCCCTTGCAAGCCCCAGCCATCCCATGGTAAGCATCGAAGTGATGCTCAACTCAACCTTGTCACATCTCGTAGCCTACACCACCGCCTTGGAGAGCATCCTTGTCTACCACTTAGAGCAATGCCATTCCAATAGGCAAGCCCTTGCCCGAGTCCCGCAGCCCACTAACAACAACCCAGCTCTGCAAGGACCAGTAACAATTAAACTCCAGAGGCCACCTCCATCAATAGAAGCTCTGAAGTTTGGACTCGATACCCTCCATCCAGGACCAGCCGCAACCCGCGACCTCCAACCCCTCCGTAGCTTTGGCGTTGTGCCAGAGGACGTCCCTAAGACTCTAGCCGTGGTGGCGAGGAGCCCAGTGGATGCCAAGCTTGACTTAGGAGCAAAACCGCAAGATCCAGAAGGCAACAAAGTGGATGAAGCCCAAACCAAGTCCCCACCTAGTGAAGAGTCCTAAGTTGGTAGGTGAGAGTTTGTGAGGTTGTTTATTCTTCTATGTTTGCTTGTATCGCATGTTAGCTTGGCAGATGTTATGGGACTTGTTATTTCAACTCCGTGTGAAAACTTGATGTTTGTTCGCTTGTTAACTACTTGGGTGACGTGCGTCAAAACGCCATGACCTTTCTTCCTTTTAAAATCTTTAAACAAATGACAGAACACTTAAAACAGGACGTGGATCTGAACCAAGACACATATGCCCACCTGTAAAATTAACACAACATTTGAAGGGGATACTATTTTCTAGTAGGAAAAATATTTTGATGTGTTGCACAACTTTATCCATTAAGTGGATGTATTTGAGGATACAATGTACCCATGGTTCCCCACTCACTTGATGATTCATGTGTAGATCTTGTTTGATTTGCCATGCTTGTGTTTGGTTGAACTAAAAACCTTAGTTTTTTTTATAACCATAGTGGCACATCCTATGTTGATTGATTGCGTGAGCCCCTACCATGCCATCCTTAGAATGCATTGAGTGTGATAGAAATGTCATGCTTTGATAATGTTTTGTTGTAATAAAATATCCTGCTGAGTGTTGATCCTTTTTAGTGCTAAACTTCAGTATTTTGTAGAAAAGGTTTTGCAAAAAGTTTTTCGAATATAGGGGTATATTGAACCATACAAGAAATATCTCGTATAACTCCGGTAATCTCCGCAAGTCTCCGAATCTCGGGACGAGATTCTTTTTAAGGGGGGAAGGTTTGTAACATCCCGAAAATTCGTCCCTAATGTTAGTAATGTTTTCCGCGCCTGAAAAACTTTTTCTGTTTTCAAACTATTTTCTTTGAACCAGATAGTCTTTGATTTGACTTTGGTTTCACTCTCTTAGAAATTTCCCGTAATCCCCGATCCTTGCCGACCTCCACCATAATTTCATACCCTTGTTTTGCCGGTCGAACATTGATTCCATTTGAACATTCCAAAACCCTTTTATCTCTCCTACCGAATTCACCACCACAATCATAGCTTGAAATAAATTCCACCAAGCTACCATGTGGTCTCCACATACATATACATCCCTTCCATGCAAAAATGTTTCATAGTCCAATGCAATATCCCAAAAGTTAAATCATATTCACTATTATGCCATTTTCAATCCAGAAATTATCTAGATAGGTTCCACTCATCCAAAAATTCGGCAACTCTGGGAAGATGCACGATTCCACCTCCTGAACATTTCACTCCATTGGCCCAACCTCGTGTGAGCAATATTTCAAGTACTTCCTTTGTAATGGCCTTTTCATGCCTAATTGCAATTTCCAAAGCAACCCCTAACTACAAAAATCATTAGGCATGGAAACTTTGCCAAATAGACAACCTCCCAAATACAACAACATATCCAGAAGATCATGTCAATATTATTTGATTGAGTGCACTTGGCATACCCATGCCATTAGGGCATTTTTGGACACCAAATTATTTGACCAGTTTCTAGATGCCCAATTGAGCTTAAACTCCACAGACATACCATCTACATCCATTCTAACCTACTGTGAATTTTGGGGATTTTTCTGAGATGCGTAATGCCTTGGTCATTTCATCGAACACCTGGCGCAACCCCGGTTTTCTGAAAATCTTATACATAAAAGTTTGTCGCCTTTGCGTGATTCTTGTTTTGTTGTGTTGCCTAGTCTCTATGAACCCAACGGCGTGGTCTTTTCCCTTTTGGTGTTCCGAGTCGGCAGAAACGTGATGATGTCGCTCACGTCGTGCTCTGGACGTCCCGAACACGCGCTTTGGCATGCCCTAATCCCGCTTAAACCTAAGCCCTGCCTAAACCCCGTGCAGTGTCTTTCCTGTAGATCACTGCGCATCCAGCTCACCCTCTTATCCAGCCCTCCCCTTGTTCTTATCCCCTCCCTCTTGTCCATGTCCATGGAACACGTGTGTGGCCACTCTTCTCACCCCCTGCCTATTAAGCCCCCTCCCGAGCTCCTTTGCGTGTCCAGCAGCTCCCTCTCTCCCCCTAGAACCTCCACTGCTTGGTTTAGCTGCGTAACGGCGGAGCTCTGCTCCGTTTCGGCCATGGACATCGTCGTCAGTTCACGGACCACGGCGAGCTCCTGACCGAGCCGTTCTTCAATTAAACTGGTGGGGTGGTTCCCCTTGGTCTCCTCTCCCTCCTAGACATGTCCATTTGTGGTTTGGTGCGCCGTGGCCTCGTCCCCGTTCGGGAACCGTCGGCGGCGAGCTCGCGGAGCGCGCACCGTGGTGGCGTCCCCGGTGCTTCCCCGTGCTCGTGGCCGCCTCCCTCGAACTCGGTGCTCCAAGGCGGCCCTTCCCGAGCCCTCGCCGCGGCCCCTAGCCCGCCCCTTCAACGACGATGTCGCCGTCGTGTCCGCCATGGCCGCGCCGCGGTGGTCGCGGGCGCCGCACGTCGAGGCCGTCCCCGGCCACGCCTCGCGCGAGCCCAGCCGGGGTGGGGCCTGGCGGTCTCGCCGCCATCCTCATCCGCCCACGCCGGGATGGCTGTCGCCGACGGCCGGCCGACCCCAGGTCTCCCCCGTGCCGCTCCCGTGCGAGAGCTAGAAGAAAACGTTCGATCGATTGGATAGCTGGTAGCGTATTTCCAAGTTTACGCTTTCTCCGGGAGAAAACATAGTCTGCTGACATGCGCTATCCAGCCCAGCCTTTCAGCGACAGACTTTTAGCCGCCGCGCGCGCGTCGCCCAGCTAATCGTCGCCGAGAGGAACTGCAGACCGAGCGGCAGATAGTTAATCATCGCCGAGCCATAACTTTTGATCTGTAGCTCCGTTTGAGGTATATTCCACAGTACCGGCGAATCGAGACCCTAATCTATGGCGTGTCCGTGACTCTCCAAGCCAAATGGCATCGATTGTCGAAGGCAAGCTAACCACTTGCTATGAACACTAAAGCGATGTTTGTTTGTTGGCATATTATCATGTCATATATGTGCGTTTGATTGCTTATCATCTGTGAAGTGTGCGTCACGAGATATCGTGGCTTTGTTTCCATTTTTGTAATACGATAAACTCATGTCCCGTGAGGTTGAGTTCTGGAACCCCGTCTAAATACACGTTGGTCCTGCCCAAGTGGATTGAAGCGGCTATATTACTGTAGAGTTGTGGCGTTGTGTTGGACGGTACCATGCACCGCTCCCCATTCCGGCGACGATGGACTGGGGGAACTGCCGCAGTCAATGGAATGGAGGAATGGGATCGCGCGGACGCCTCCACTAACTTTTGTAGTCGACCTGTGGCTAACCCATTTGTGCTCTATTATCATCTCCGCCATTGCCCGGTTGACGCTAACCCATTTGTGCTATTTTATTCTCTTTACTCAACCTGTGGCTATCACTGGCCGGAGGCATCTCCGCCATCGCCCGGTTGATTGTGCTATTTTATTTTCTTTACTCAACCTGTGGCTGTCACTGGCCGGAGGCATCTCCGCCATCGCCCGATTGATTGTGCTATTTTGTTTTCTTGACCCAACCTATGGCTATCACTAGTCGGAGGAATCTGCCCCATCGCCTAGTTGAATTGTTCCTTTATTTTACTTTATCAGCCTGAGGTGGCATCACGTCGCCCGGTTGACTTTACTTTACCTTACTGAACTGCTATGTGATTATTTCATACTCATGTATATCTTGTGGATTAATGTTTGTTGCTGTCTTGTGGTTGGAATTGTTGTTGAAAGAAACTGAATTAAATGAACCATCCCTCCAAACTTCGATAGGGTCAGTCCATAGTGCCACTAATCTGAACATCGAAAGCACTACCACTGTCGTCCAAATGGGAGAGACATAGCCTATGTAACCTATAAAGCCTCATTTGATGCTACCCACTTGGCAAGTCTAGTCGGTTACTGCATAGTTGTGGTCGGGGCTAGTCTTGTCAAGGTTCCGGAGCTAGGCGTCGCTCATGAGTTGGGGACGTGCCGGATTCACTTCATCATAAGACATAGAGTTATGTCAGTAGCTATACAGGAAGTATCTTGGTATCATGAATGGTTATGTAAGTGTATCTTGCTGAGTTTGACTTAAGGATGATATCCTAAAGTGCCGGCTGAGTATGGTGCATTTAGATGAGTGGTAACTGCAACCTCTCGAGAGGGTGTCAACTAGCAGCTAGCCTTGTTTCTAGGTTATGGAACAGTTCAGTGTCGGTCACACTATTGTTCTTTGTCGAGTCCGGAGGTTAAACTTAAGTTGTTTGAAAGAAATATGAACAACTGGATTTCACTAAATGAACAATAAGCTGATGCAGGGAATATTACTTGAGATGTGGATGGTTACCCGTGTACAGGGGTGACGGTGTGATCGTTGGGAGCCTAGAGTTAGGCCTGAGCCAACATCAACCGTGCATGCCCAAAGTGAAAATATGAGGCCAGTGGGCCAGGCAGTTTGACTGATATGGTAAGGCCGTTGGGCCTAGTTGTGATGACAGGTGATGTTAAAATACTTGGTACCAATGGGTACATCCGTTACTTGTCACAGGTAAGTTCGTTGTGTGATCTCCGGTACATGATCCAACCCCACCTGGCTTGGGCTCTGTACTGGTGGTACTCCCGTTGGTTGCTTATGCCATGTTTTATTGTGATGCCATGTTGTCATACTTTTGGACAGTTGTATGTAGACACTTTCCATGTTTAGATCATTTTTCTGTCGCTAGCTACTTGTTTCCTGATTGCTTGACTGTTCATGTCTTGTGGTTGTTTTCTTGCGAGTACGTCACTGTACTTACACTGGCTTTTCATGTGGCCAGACGTTGAGATTATTCATTTACTACCTTAGCAAGGAGATGGATCAAGAGCGTGCTAGTATCAGTAGCACAGCCAGATGCCTGTGGAATGGAGCCACTCCAAGCCGTTGCTTTAGTCGTCTTCCGCTACCAGTTAAAAACTCTGTCCCGTGCCATACTTGGCCATGATAATTTCTCATGCCTTGATGGCCAGGTAAACCATTTGTAGCCCTTTGGGCCTGATTGTGTAATGATATTTCCGCTATGTTGCATTGTCGTAACGTGCGTCCAGATATCCTGTGCTGGCGTACGGGGCGACCGCCTCTCTAGAGACCTGTGTCAGAGGGGGGTGCCACACTCCTCTAGTTCCTTTCCTTCATGGGCCGCACCGAATGTGGACCAATAACAGGTACTTTCTATCTTTTTTATCTTTCTCTTCTTTTTATTTTCCATTTACTTTGTTTATTTTTCTTTTAATGTTAATACATTTATTTATATTCCTTTTTAGGTTAATGTATGGATCTTTTAGAGACGTAATAATATTAAACTTGAACATATATATTAGAGATATATGAGTATTTTATGTATGGTCTAAAATATCTTTTTTGAACTGTGAACAGTTTTCTCAACTATAATTTTTTTCATAACATATAAACATATTTTTTAATTATCTCAAGAAAATGTCTATGTAACAATAAAAAAGGGGATTGAAAAATTAAAATGAAATAAACTTGAAAACAAATACAAACGAAAAAGTATGTTTGCCGCAAATAAAGCTCATTGACCTCATTTTGAACGGATTTAAAAAGGAAATTTATCTTATTTTGATGTTTTTCAATAAGAACACTTATCTTATTTGAACTGATTTTAAAAGGAAGAATATTTTTCTTATTTGAACGGTTTTCAAATACATGGTAGGTGAACAAAAACTATAATTGAATGATTTCAAATACGAAAAATGGTAGGCGAACAAATACTATATTTGAACAATTTTAAACTTGGGCTACCAAAAAATCAATAAAACATGGTAGGTGAGCAGAAACTACATTTGAACGATTTTGGATTGCGATACGAAAAAGGTTGTTGAACTGCAACTATATTTGAAAGATTATAAGATTGGGATAAATTGACAAAAATGGTAGGTGAACATAAAAATAAATTTGAACGATATTGAATGCGAAAAAATGGTAGGTGATCAGAAACAATATTTAAATGATTTTAAAATTGAAAAACCAGAAAATTAACAAAACTTTGGTAGTTGAACTAAACTATATTTGAACGTGAAATATATTTGAACGATTTCGAATTGGTATACAAGAAAAGGTATGGGAACTGAAACTATATTTGATGATTTTATTCTTGGGATACCAAAAAAAATGAGAAAATGGGTAGGTGAACGGAAACTATATTTAAACAAAAATATATCTATACCTCTTATAAAGCAAAACCCACTAACATGCATTAAATATTTTCTATCTCAACATGCAAGCTATCCACCTCATCTATCCTCTTAGCCAATCAATTATCCATGTCATCTTTACTAATATTTATTAATCAATACATGCAAACTATACATCATCCATATTTTCAATCATTTAGTTGTCCATGCTAATAATTTTTAATATACATATTTCGTGTCAAAAAAATAGTATCTCGACTATGACAAATTAAATTTTGCATGTTCTTTCAGACAAATTATTGTATCATACTTTTCATATCCTTTTGTTTACGCAATATAATTTAAAGAGATCCCGCTGCAACGCGCGGGGTATACTTCTAGTTTACCTTATATTGCGGTTTTTTCAATGAGAACATTTACCCGATTTATACGGGTTTTCGACAAGAATATGTAATTTACTTGAACAATTTTTTACATGAACATTTATGTTATTTGAATGATTTTGCAACATGGACATTTATGTTATCTGAACAATTCTTCCATATGAACAGTTATGCTATTTATTCATTTTTTCATATGAATATTTATATTATTTGAATTATTTCCATATGAACACTTATGTCATTTTAATGATTTTTGATAAAATATTTATGTTATTGAAACAAGAAAAGACTACCAACATTTTTCCATCGGTATATACAGTTATTCAATATAAACACAGTTTTTTTTATAAAATAAATAGAAAAGGATAAACAGAAAATGAAAATATAAGAAAAAAGAAATCTGAAAAGCAAAATCAAATAGATATAGGAAAAAATACTTTTAGATAAAGTAAAAATAATCAGGGAAAAAGATAGTAAAAATAAAAAGGAAAATAGAAACCATAAAAAATAAAGAAGCAAAATCATAGAAATTGAAAAAAGAGGGGAAAAAGGCGAAAAAATAAATAATGGGAAGATCGAAACCAAAAAGGAAACAACGGAGAATTGAAACAGAAACGAAGACTGGCAGCGACTCACGAAAACATGTATCGTGCAGAAATAAATGGGCCAATCCCAAACAGCGCCGTGGGGTGAGCGGTCCATGCCACCATCGGATCATATCTTTCTTTGGACTGGTACTAGCACGCTCGGCTGCTTAGTTGGGCTCTTGATGGGCTTTATTCATTACGTCATTTTTGCTTTAGTTCGGTTCGTTTAATCGGACGTATACCACTAAAAAAAAAAGGTTAATCGGAGGTCACGACCGAGATCAGTTCGGTTTCTCCAAACTGCGAACCGATTTTGGCACCGATTTATCGTTCCACGTTATGTTCGGTTGGGTCTCGGTTTATTTGGAATAGGATTCGGAAACCGTCGTTGGGGAGGCTATACAACCTACTACAAGGCTACAACAATCAGTTCAAAAAAAAAAAAAAAAGGCTACAACAATATTAACCCAGGCTTCGACGATTGGATCACCGATCGCACGCGGAAGGAGCATCTTTCCAACTTGCAACGACAATTTTTCCTCGCGATCTTCACTGTCGACGGCAGTTGCCTACTTCGTTGGTTTTGAGATCGGATCGCCATGAACCTCAACAGGGTTAGCGGCCGCCTTCCTGATGTAAGTCGTCGTTCCCTCTGTTCTCTTCGATCTTGTTAATTCTTCTTTGATGCAACTCAGCCAATATATCGACCTATCATCATTGGACACTAATTCCCCTCCTGCCGGAATGCAGCTGCTGAATGTCGACAGACAAATCAAGTTGCCCGACGACGTGCTGCTCAACATCCTGGAGAGGGTGGACGCTCTCGACGCCGTCAGAACCTGCGTCGCCTCCAAGCAAACGTTCGAGCTCCTCACCATGCTCTCGCAGATCGTCATCGTACCCGCCGGCCAGGAACTTGTCCGGAAGAATGGCGTCGTGGCCGACGTGACCGACAGGATCCTTAGCGCCAGGTCTCCGCAGATCCCGATCCGGAACCTGAAGCTCAAGTTCATCATGAGAGGCGATGACCATCTCAAGATCGGCAGATCCGTCACCCTTGCCATGGCGACACAGAAGATAGAAGCGGCAGAGTTCGAGATCCTGACGAACAAGTGTTCTTATGATTGCACTCTTGCCGCCGATATCCTCTACTTCGCGAAGCAGTTCAATGATTTTATTGGTGAGTGTCCTGATGCATTTGGTGGTCTCACACGGTTGCATCTGCAGAACATGAGGTTTGGTGAGTCCGACATCCGAAACCTCCTGAGCACTTGCAAGCGACTCGAGTCTCTTTGTTTTATCTTGTGCGATTCAGGAGTTCGTTCGGTGCTGCAAGTAGAACACGCTCGACTCATTGAGCTTGACATCTCCAATGGATATTTCGGAACAGTGGAGCTCAACTATCTACCAAAGCTTCAACGGATGAGCTATACTGATTGGCAGTATGATACGAACCCGTTGGTTCTTGGTTTTGTCCCTCTGCTTTCAAATCTAAGGCTCTCAAATGCATATGCTAGTTCAGACAAGACTATCAAGATAAGCCAATTGCTTCTTAATGTCCCATCGATAAGCGATTTGCATCTGGATTTTCAACGTGAAAAGGTACTCACGCCATCCATCTTTGTCCCATTCTCACTTTATGATGCTTGTATAATAGAATCTACTGTAACTCTTTTATTTTAATCTTTGTCAAAACTCTTTAATTAATATATTGGGCTAAAGCTTTTGAATCCATTTCGAAAAAAGTCTTTTTCTAATGTTAAATATGAAATTCATGCACATGCACTAACGCTAATATGTTTTTTTTCTGCCTCAGGTTTGGCTTCACCGAGAATCTGGGAAGTTGCTTGCGCCTCTACTTGACAAACTACGGTTTGTGAATCTGGACAATATTCCCGAAAAATGTGGTACTGCTTGGACATTGTCCTTTCTTGAAGCTGCACCATCCCTAGAGGAGCTTTGCATCACAGTATCGGATCATAACTGCCAAACGGATTCACAAAAAACTTACTCAGAGAGAACAGATGTGAAGTGGGAGCCATCTGTTGCCGATTTCAAGCACAAGAATCTGGCCAAGCTAACCATCCATGGCTTTGAGTCTGATGACAACTTCACGAGATACGTCAGGTCCGTCATGAAAGTAGCGGTGAACATCCGGGAGGTATCTCTACACGACAGGAAGGTGTGCAAGCTCTGTAGTAACATATGCAGACCGTCGAGATATCCACGAACTAGCAAGGAGCAGGACTTGTTATGTAAAAGGATCACGGAGGCATTGGTGGCAGCTTCTCCTGCCGTGATTCAGTTCCAGCCCTCCTCCTATTATTCACCTCTAGAATTAGAGTACTATATGTAAATTATCCATGACATCGACATGATTATCTCGTACTTCAGAATTATTAGTAAATATGTGTATGTGTGTGTACCCTCTTGTTTTGCCGTTGAACTGAATTATGTATTATCTCCTAATTGTCGTACAAAATGTATGTTGGCTAGCCCTTGTGTTGGAAAAAAATGTTTATTTTGTAGGATTGAAACACTTAAAATGAGAATGTGTCTTTGCTTGTTCATATATTTTATTGTAAGTGTTATTCATCCTTAACCTTTGTGCAATTGTCGGAATGAGAAACTTAAAACAGGGAGTATTTCTTCTCATGCATGAGTGGTAGGAGCGCTGGTAACATCAACCAAAGTGTCTTGTGCTACATTTGTGGTTGCTAGTACAACAAAAGTATGAATCAGTCAACTCTCCACCCAAAAAACATGAACACAACAAAGTAGATAAGCAAAAAAGCATGCACAAAATAATACAAAACATTAGAGAAAAGATTGTTTCGAAACAATTACTAACGGGGGCAATGTATTGTGCAGCGTCCACTGTGTTCAGCGGAGTTTCCATTCTGTTTAGCAGAGACGCACAACCACTGGAATCTGCACTAGTGGCATGCAACAGCAGGGGACTGGAGCATCCTCGCAAATTTGGTAGGGCTATCTGGAATTTTAAGCATCTTTTGAGACTTCCTCGAACAATTCCATCGCCGACACATCATCCCAATAGCCCGTTGGAAGATTTCTAGACTTACTTGGAGATGGCATGATCACTGGGGGCAGTCCGGTAGACGGTAGTTACAGGTGTGTCCACAAGAGAAAGTCTGCCGTTACTCATTAAACTTGACTTTTGACAAAGTTTCTAAAAAATTCCATCACAAAAAGGTCTATCATCTACAAACATGTATAAGTTTCGAACCAAATGACCAAGATATGACCATCCCCGTGGCATAGTCTGTGATAAAGTTTTCATATTTGGCACATAGATGTGTCTTGGCATGGGAAATATTGGTGCCGAACCGAGTTTCCAAACTATTTTTCCAAATATCATTTTTCATTTTTTAAATGTCAAAAATAACATTTTTTGTGAAGCAACTACCAAAAATACGTTGCAAAATGACACCCATTTAATTTTCACAAATAGTACTACATATATGATGGATAATCCCCAAGTATTAGGAATTTTCTCGCTTTCTACCTAGTTTCGCCTACTTAAATGACTTTATGTTGCTTTTTGGAAAGTAATAGAAATTTGAACTATAAGTGTGTGATAGTTTGCTCTGATTTTTTTAAAATCATTTTAAGGTACAAAACTAGTGATTATATCACGGAACCGTCAATAGTTTTGAAAGATTCCACCCCTTTCGATGAGTAGGCACGGGGGCCATTTTGACCATTCTTTTTAGAAGTAAAAGAAAGTGAAAAAATACTCAAAAAATGGAATCCTTTGGCATGGAGTCCTTTTATGTTTACTAGTTGCTATGAAAAATGATAAACTTGATTTTGACAAATTTGTAAAAAAATCCATCATAAAAAGGTCTATCATCTACAAACATGTATAAGTTTCGAACCAAATGACCAAGATATGACCATCCCCGTGGCATAGTTTGTGATAAAGTTCCCATATTCGGCACATAGGGTGTGTCTTGGCATGGGAAATATTGGTGCCAAATCGAGTTTCCAAACGATTTTTCCAAATATTAATTTTTAGTTTTTAAGTGTAAAAAATAACATTTTTTGTGAAGCAAGTACCAAAAATATGTTGCAAAATGACACCCATTTAATTTTCACAAATAGTACTACATATATGATGGATAATCCCCAAGTATTAGGAATTTTTTCGCTTTCTACCTAATTTCGACTACTTAAATGACTTTATGTTGCTTTTCGGAAAGTAATAGAAATTTGAACTATAAGTGTGTGATAGTTTGCTCTGAATTTTTTTTAAAAATCATTTTAAGGTACAAAACTAGTGATTATATCACAGAACCGTCGATAGTTTTGAAAGATTCCACCCCTTTCGATGAGTAGGGACGGAGGGCATTTTGACCTTTTTTCAAAAAAGTAAAAGAAAGTGAAAAAATACTCAAAAAATGGAATCCTTTGGCATGGAGTCCTTTTATGTTTACTAGTTGCTATGAAAAATGATAAAATTTATTTTTGACAAAGTTTCTAAAAAAAACTTCACTAAAAGGTCTATCATCTACAAACATGTATAAGTTTCGAACCAAATGACCAAGATATGACCATCCACATGGCATAGTTTTTGATAAAGTGTCCATATTCGGCACATAGGTGTGTCTTGGTATGAGAAATATTGGTGCCGAACCGAGTTTCCAAACTATTTTTTAAAATATTATTTTTCATTTTTAAGTGTTAAAAATAACATTTTTTGTGAAGCAAGTACCAAAAATATGTTGCAAAATGACACCCATTTAATTTTCATAAATAGTACTACATATATGATGGATAATCCCCAAGTATTAGGAATTTTCTCGCTTTCTACCTAATTTCTCCTAATTAAATGACTTTATGTTGCTTTTTGGAAAGTAATAGAAATTTGAACTACAAGTTTGTGATAGTTTGCTCTGATGATATGGTTGTCATATTTGGATCCCTCTCATTTTTCTAATCAATTTAGACATTTTATTTGTTAAATTTCGCTTTACGGATTTAAAGATATGAATTATTTCATATTCAATGAAAAACAGAAAAAAAATAGCTAGGCCGACGGCTTTGCCATCGGCGTAGCCCCATATGCCGACGGTCTGCTCAGCGGGCTGGCCTGCCAGGAGGCTACGCCGACGGCCCAGACAAAAAGCCGTCGGCGTAGTGGGCGGCCGTCGGCACCTAGGGTCATTCCTGTAGTGGCCGCGTGTTCCTTTCTAGGCTGATCACAGTAGATGTCTCATGTCTGGACAACATTGGAATCCGTGGCTGGGAGGCCAGCCTGCTCCACCTCGCATCCTCGACCACTGATCCTCTCCCGCGCATGGATGTTCTTCAGCTCGCAGTCCAGTGCAATATCTCCGCTTCTCAGATCGACGAGGCACTCGCTAATGCCTAGATGGTGCGACCCCAAGGCGGCCGACCCTTCCTTAGTCTTTGTTCTGTTGCTTTAGCTTTCATGCTTTATGTTTTCCTAGTGTCTGCACTATTACCAGAGCGTGTATCTTCTTTTTTAGTTGTCTTTGCGCCTCTTGCGCCTCACCGTTGTAATCTGCACTTTGATCCTTTTTGGCCTATGTACTGCTATGGTGCCGCCGTGGTTAATTTATGAATTGTGTTTTTTCCTTCGATACTTGGAATGTTAGAGGTCTCGGTGATGACGACAAGTGTGTGGATGTTAAAGCCGCCCTTTCCCTTTCTCCTCCTGACATCATATGTATTCAGGAGTCAAAACTGCAACTAATTACCTCTTTCAAAGCTAGTTTGTTCCTACCTCCCTCCACTAGATCCTTTAACTATGTTCCCTCAATCGGCACCTCTGGAGGCTTGGTTACGGCCTGGAACTTTGACCTGTTTGATTGCCCTAGGTTCTTTGCAAGTAGATTTTCTTTAACTTCCTTTTTTCCAGTCCAAAGTTTAAGACCACTCCTCCGCTCTCACGAATGTATATGGGCTTTACCTTGCGACCCACAAACAGGATTTTCTTGACGAGCTCTTCTCAATTGGGCCTGCCATCTCTGGGCCGTGGTTGCTTTTTGGTGATTGTAATCAAATCCTTTCGCCCTCCGACAAATCCAACTCAAATTTCAACGCTGCCAAAGCAGTCAGGTTTCAGCAATCTATCGATCTCCTGCAACTTCAAGAAATTCCCCTACTTGACCGTCTTTTCACTTGGTCCAACAACTCTGATCTTGGCATTGCCAGTTCTGTTTCCTTAAAGCTAAAAGGAATTAGAGCTGCCGCTAAATCTTGAAATAAATAGACCCGATCTCCTCTTGTCACCGCCAAAAACTGCGACACGGTTATTTTGTTTTCAGACAAGCTTGAAGACCTTCATCCTCTTTCCCTTATGGAATTCCACCTCCGCGTCTTGGTCAAGGCTTCACTTCATGAGCTTAATGCGGCTAAGGCTACCTATTGGTGGCAACATGCTAAGATTAGAGACTGTGTCCCCAAGTAGGGGTGGGCGTTCGGTCTTTTCGGTTAGTTCGGTTCGGTCTTTCCGGTTTTTAACAATTTCGGTCATCTAGAAATGATACCCGTAATAAATTCGGTCTTTTCGGTTTTGTGTTCTTCGGTCTTTGGTCTATTCGGTCCGGTCTTCGGTCATGACCAAATAGACCAAAATATAGGGTGCAAGAAGGGGAATCGGCGCCCGGGACTGGGAAAGTGGAAAACAATCGACTGGTCTCTCATGCACGAGAGAATCTACAGTACGCTGGGCTGGGATACCCAGTTGTTGAGCCTAGAGACTAGATGGTATGTTTGGTTTAGTAGTTTGGCCCATAGACTAGATGTACACATAAGCTGGGCTGGCACACAAATTCGACTGCTTCCGTACGTAATTCACTCAAAATAAAATAAAATCGGTCTTTCGGTCTATTCGGGTTATGTATAAGTGATACCCGAATTTTTGATTTAATTTCGGTCTTTTCTAATTGCTACCCAAATTTCTAACGGTCTTTTCGGTCTCGGTCATTTCGGTTTTGGTCTCGGTTTTTTCGGTTTCGGTTTTCGGTCTCCGGTTTTTATGCCCACCCCTATCCCCAAGGATGAAAATTCCTCCTTTTTTCATCTCTCTGCCACGGTTAGGCTGCAAAAAAATCAAATCAAATCTATCGACGCTCAAGGTATCCCAGTCACCTCCCACGACAGCATGCAAGCTGTCCTTCACAACTTTTTGAAAAATCTAATTGGTGTTCCCCGCCCTAACCACTTCGCCTTCGACCCTGAATCTCTACTCTCTCACTCTTCCCTCTCTACCAGCGATGCACACTCTCTCGTCACCCCTTTTATAGCAAAAGAAATTAAAGAGGCACTCTGGGACATGGACTGCTCCTCTAGTCCTGGGCCAGATGGCTTTGGCCCAACCTTTTTCAAAAAGAAATGGGATTTAGTTCAGAATGATATCATTATGCTGCTCAATTCTATCTTCTCTTCTTTCGATGACCTCAGGCATAGAAACAGGTCTTTTATCGTTCTGGTCCCAAAACAACCTGGTGTCATGACCCCGGTTAAGTTTCGCCCCATTTCACTTCAGAATTGTTGTGTCAAGTTGGGCTCTAAGTGTCTAGCCAACCGATTACAATCCATCATCCCTAAATTGATCAAGACCAAACCGGCTTTATAAAAGGGAGATCGGTCTCAGAAAACTTTATTTATGACACAGATATTGTCCAATCTTGCCACAAATGGAAGTCTCCCGCCCTTGTCCTTAAGCTTGACTTTGAGAAAGCGTTTGATTCCAATAGTTGGACAGCCCTCGATCGCATTCTCCTCGCATATGGCTTCCAGATACATGTCAAACGTATCTATAATTTTTTATTGATCCATGCTAGTTTTGTGTCATTGTCACATGTTTTTATCATCTTATTATATCATTTCTAGGCATTTTATTGGACTAACCTATTGACAAGACGCCTAGTGCCAGTTCCCTGTTTTTCTTGTTTTTTATTTCACACACTCCACTTATGAAAATATTCTCGGAATTTGACGAAAATTTACGGCAATTATTTTTACGCCAAGACGAAGCCAGGCGCCAGAGGGCAGCCTGAGGGGCCACACACAGGGCAGGGGCGACCCCCAGCCACAGCCAATGGTGGGACCACGGCCAGGACCCGCCAATGCCCGTGGTGGGTCCCCTCGGCCGCCTCCGACGCCTATAAAATCACCTTAACCCTAAAAAGGTCAGTGTGGTGATTATTTTTCCATGAACTCCACCTGAAGCCGATGTCACCTCGAAACCTAATTTGGGGAGATTCAGAAGACCAATCCCGGCACCCTGCTGGAGGGGAGATCGATCTTGGAGGGCTCTACGTCGCCATGCCTTCCGCCGGGATGATGCGTGAGTAGTTCCACCTTGGACTACGGGTCCATGGCAATAGCTAGATGGTTGTCTCTCTCCCGTGTGCCTTGATACGTCTCAAACGTATCTATAATTTTTGAGTGATCCATGCTAGTTTTGTGATATTGTCACATGTTTTTACTGTCATTTATATCATTTTATGTATTTTGTCAGACTAACCTATTGACAAGATGCCTAGTGTCAGTTCCCTGTTTTTGCTGTCTTTTTGTTTCAGAAATTTACTTCTGGAAATATTCTCGGATTGCACTGGAAATTTACGGGGAATTTTTATTTGCCACGATGAAGTACCAGTCCAAAGGAGAGCTGGAGGGGAGGCCCACAGGGCAGGTGCGCCCCTTGCCGTGGGTCAAGGTGGACCCATGGGTGGGGCCCGCCCCTGCCCCTGGGACCTCGCCACGACTCCCTCCGACGCCTATAAATTGCTATCTGACCTAAAAACATCGAGGCGGCCATTATTTTCTAGAAACTCGACCCCGACGCGCCGTCACCGAAAACCCTAGTTTGGGGTCCAATCTGAAGCTGATCCCAGCACTCTGCCAGAGGGGAGATCGATCCCGGAGGGCTCTTCATCGCCATGCCTTCCTCCGGGATGATTTGTGAGTAGTCTCACCTTGGACTACGGGTCCATGGCAGTAGCTAGTTGGTAGTCTCTCTCTCTCTTGTGCTTGAAGTCTTATGATCTTGTGAGCTGCCTAACATGATCAAGATCGATTATTGTAATGCTATGTGATGTGTTTGCTGGGATCCGATGGATTATGAAGTTATGTTCAGATTGTGCATGATTCTTATATGAGTGATTTATGTTTTTGCATGCTCTCCGATGTGCGTAGTTACTTTGGCCAAGTGATTGTGTGTATCTCCAAGAGAGGGTATTTATGCTAGATAGTGGGTTCATGCCCCCTTTTGTTCCTGGGCACGAGTGACAGAAACATCTAAGGGCGAGGGTGTGTTAATGTCTCATTTGATATTAGTATTTCTTACATCATGCACTTTACTTAATGCAATTGTCTGTTGCTTGCAACTTAATACCGTTGGGTGACAGGCTGGATAGCGATCCCACGGTGGACTTTTTAGATAAAGACGCAGTTGGACTCAACGGTCTTTGTTCCTTGTCGTGATGCCTCCATAAATATTATCATATTCTTTTTGTCATAGCTAAATTGGGTTTGTGTCATGATCTTGTCAATTGCCTAGCTGTAATTCGTTCACCCATCACATGCATATTTTATTTACTTGAGAGACTCCACTAGTGAACCCATGGCCCCCGGTCCATCTTTTTACATTGTTTACAACCTCATTTACTTGCTTTTCACTATCATTACTCCACTGGTCACTTTTCATTATTACATCTATTTCATCATACAATTAACCGATCCGCCGTTGGGGACAAAGTATTTAGTTGAGTGTGTGCAGGTCCACGTCTGTTGAAGGTTAAGCGCTAGAGATCTTCAACATTCACCTCGTTGTTGATTTCAAAGTCCTACTGGTTTGATAAACCTTGGTTCGATAATCGAGGGAAAACTGCTACTAGCTACATCTCCGCCTTCGCTTGGGGCACCACCCAACTCTGCCAGCAGTCAAGCAGGTTTTCTGGCAATCAATACACACCATCAAGCCTTCATGTTTATGATCTTGTGAGCTGTCCTACATGATCAAGATCGACTATTGTAATGTTATATGATGTGTTTGTTGGGATCCAATGGATTATGAAGTTATGATTAGATTGTGCATGGTTCTTATATGTTAATTTATGTTCTTGCATGCTCTCCGATGTGTAGTTACTTTGGCCAAGTGATTGCTTGTCTCACTAAGAGAGTATTTATGCTAGATAGTTGGTTCATGCCCCCTCTTGTGCCTAGGCACGAGTGACAGAAACATCTAAGGAAGAGGATGTGTTGTTGCGACTAGGGTTAAAACAGCGGTGTTTATGTCTACTTGATTATAAATATTGCTTACATCATACACTTTACTTAATACAAATGTCTGTTGCTTCCAACTTAATATCGATGGGTGACAGGCTGGATAGCGATCCCTAGGTGGATTTTCTAGACAAAGATGCAGTTGGATGACGGTCTTTGTGTAGCACCCTCACTTTGAAAAGCAAGAATACATTGTGAATATGCTAGGCCTTGGATCGAGTATGGCTAGCATTCACCAACATGATGTAATATCACGCATAAATGTTAAACATTATTACATCGCACTTACGAATGATCCAGAAATAATGTACTTTATTACAACTTTGCATAGCCGAAGCTAGCTTAAAATAAAATAAAGTTTCACAAATATTATTCAGAGTTCAAGAAGCAAACAAATAACAAAGAGCTCCATCATCTTCATGGGCCACTGGCGAACATGTTGGTTGTAAGCTCGAAATAGACAAACATCCTTACTCCTCATCTGAACAACCTGCAACATTAACGTTGCAGCCCAGGGAATTTGGGTCAAAACCTTGTGATAGGCTGGCAAGTGTCATACTATGGTGGATATTAAATGGCAAGACTATCACTACATGCTTATTTGGCTGGTGGAGTTCAAGGCTATTGCGCAAAGCAACATTTATCCTACTTTCATAAAACATTTCTTCCTTTCCAAAAAAAAAAACCTTAAGAGACATCCCTGGACGCACCAGTGCCTCAAATCCCCCCATGTTCACCCATCCAATTTTATTCTGAAATTGGAATGAATGAGATTCTTCTGTCGACCACCTTGTTTAGTTACTCAAATTGTCCATACCCGGGGACACGGCTAAGATCTAAGTTTTGTTTACTCTCGAGAGTTTGTGGCACTTTCCCCACTAGACTCAACTAACCCAAACTTCCAAATCACACATTTAGTGAAAAGGAAAGGAGAAAGTTAAGACGAGATCTTTCAGAAGAGCTTTCCCATACACATGTCCGAACAATACCAACCTACATCCCCTACATCTGCTTGTTCGTCCGGTCAGGTCCACTCAACTTACTTAATCAAGACAGAGCCCATATTACTAGTGGCTGCACTGGAAGTAGCTAGACATGGAGTGACATGAAATCTCTAATACCCTGGGTGGCAAACCACAAGTGCACATACTCAGGTTCACACCATAGAAATGGGCCTGAGCAGCCACTCAACTATAAACCACCAATAGAGCAAACCAACTCCACCCAGGTGATTAATTAATTTAGTAGAATTTTCTTAACTCATCTACCACAAAACAATCATTTTTACAGCAAGCAAATCTACTAAATTAAATAGGTCACTAGTCAACTAATCATGTGGCTAGCCTAACAGGTTTGCATAGCATATAGTTTTGATTCAAAAACAGCCTATCATGCATGCTACTGGAAAAATAGTCTACAGTGCAATATAAAAATAGTAATAGGTCTTTCATGAATGGTGTATGCACTTGCCTTGGTAGTTGTTCAGGTTGCAACACTCACAGCACTCCTGGCACTCTTCACAATCTAAGCAAACAAATTGCAACAATTCAATACACAAGCAAGAAAGCAATACAATAAAAGTATGCATGCATGATGATTTACTAACAACACAAGTCAAAGTTAAACAACAAATAAAGTTATTAATTACTGTTATTTACTATATGCATGATGCTCATGATTCATATTTTAAGTGGCTTTAATAATTTAAAAACAATTACTATAGTCAAAATGCCACTATTTGAGTTTTTACAAAACATTACCAATGCATGATGCAAAAGTGCAACCTAAATATACTACTGGACAGAGGACCCTAAAATAAACACTTTTGCAGAAGAAAACAATTTAAAATAACTTATGGATTTAAAGATATGCCAAAATTACTCAAATCTCTCATTTGAAATTTGAATAATTTTAAAATTGGCAAAACAGAAAACTAACAGTTCTAAAATAATCTACAGATCCTAAGGTTTTCAAAAATATAAAGTTCATTAAATTTGGCCGAGCCAATAAAAAGTTATAAAGGTTTGAAGTTACAGGGGCTTTTCTGCAAAACTGCCATTTAAATCTAATTCGGGAAATTCCTAGGCCACGTGGTGCTGACTGGGCACAGACGTGGCGCGGACTGGGCGGCTGACTGGGCCGCTGATGTGGCCATACCGATTCGGTAACGGATCTAATCTCGGCCGTTGGATCGGGATCGGGTGGCCTCAGATCTAGGGGTTACCCAGCGGCGTGGTTGGTCACCGGAGTTGGTCCGTGACGGCGGCGGGCGGCTCGGATGTCGAGGACGAAGGCGCTCCGGTGCTCCCTGGCCTTGGTGAAGACGACGACGTTCAGCACGGGACCGCGAAGCGGATGGCGAGGGGGTGAGCTCGTTTGCGTCCTGGAGCGACGGCTAGAGGCGACCGGAGGAGCTAGGAGCGGCGGCGAGCTCCGGTCAAAGATGGAGACGACGATGCAGCTGTGCAAAAATTCGGGGAAGGTTTCAGCGGGGAGTGCAAATGAGAGAGGAAGAGGATGGTGTGGGAGAGGGGATGCAGGGCTCACTGTGGCGGCCGGAATCGGGGAAAGACGGCGGCGGCAGTGGCGAATGCGAGCAAAAACGGCGGCCTGGCGACACCTCGGGCTAGGGTTTTTGGGGAGAAACTGGAGGAGATCGGGGGCCTTATATAGACACGAATAGGAGCAACAAATCCCTCAAAATTCGGCCAGATTGAGATCGAAACCGAGCCAGGTTCGTGCGAGGAGGTTGAAGGCGATGACGTCGGCTTGCACCATCATGGGGTCCGCTTGACAGAGAGAGAAAGAAAGGAGAGGAGAGGGCCGGGTGCGGGGAGAAGATGGGCCGGAGTTGGGCCGTCCCGGTTGGCAGAGGTTGGCTGCGGCCTTTTCTATTTTTTTTTTGACAGAAACTTTTCTCCTTTTTCTTCTTTTCTGTTTTCAAAACATATTTTTAAACTTTGGTAAAAATTCATAAAAATACTTTTCAGAGAGCTTTTCAAATATAGAAAATTATGGCACAAGTCTTGCCATCAAATAAAATCAAAATATTTGAAATATTGACTAGGGTTACCTTGCACCCTTTATGTCACTTAATACAATTTATTTTTAATTTTGAAATCTTTTACTAATTCAAGCAATTTGAATGCAACAAACACATGATGCTGATGGATGCCATGCATGATTTTGAGTTTTGAAACAAAACAACAAAAAGTTTTTGATCCCTCTGAATTTTCAAAAATTTGAAAATCTTGGGATGTTACACTTTGTTATTTGTTGTGATGCCTATATGAATATTACCATGAAGACTTTGATATAGCTAGATTAAGTTTGTGTCATAATCTTGTCAATTGAAAGACTGTAATTTGTTTATCCGTCATATGAGTATTTTATTTATTGGAGAGACACCACTAGTGAACCCGTGGCCCTCAGCCAATCTTTTTACAATGATTACAACTCCGTTTACTTGTTTTTCATATTCACTTGCTCGCTGGTCCATTTCCATTATTTGATTCACTACACTATACGTTTAACCGCTTTGTTTTCAGCTGACCGGAAAGATTGACAACCTTCCCGCCGTTGGGGGCAAAGTAATTGTTTGAGTGTGTGCAGGTCCACGTTCGCCGACAGTTAAGCGTTAGAGATTGTTGACGTGCACCTCGTTTTTGATTTCAAAGTCCTACTGATTCGATTAAAAATTGGTTCTTCAGTGAGGGAAAACTGCTACTTGCTACATCCATGCCTTTGCTAACTTGGGGCACCACCCAACTCCATCAACTACACCATCAAGTATTTTTCTGGCGCCGTTGCCGGGGAGCACACTAAAGCTACATAAGAAGATTAGTCGCCGCCAACTGATACGTCGCAAATGTATCTACTTTTCCAAACACTTTTCTATTGTTTTGCCTATGATATTTAAACGAATTGTTTGGAACTAACCCGAACTGACGCTATTTTCAGCAGAATTGCATTTGGTGGCTTCCTTTTGTGCAGGGTTGAAAAGTTCGCGGAAAATTCCAGAAAAATCAGAAAAGGGATTTTTGAGAGAAAATAGCCACGGAGCCAGAAGACCCCGATGGGGGGGGGGGCACCCTAGGAGCAGGGGCGGGTCGCAGCCGCGGGTGGGGCCTAGGTCGCGGACGGGGGCCGCCCCTGCCCCTGGAGTGTCGCCTCTCGGCCCTCCTTCGCATATAAACTCCCTCTGACCTAAAAACGATGGCCCCCCAATCACTTTTTCTAGAAACCTTACGGAGCTCCGCTGCCATTGTGAAACCTAAATTTGGGGTCCAGGATCGCTGTTCCGGTACCCTACCGGAGTGGAGATCGCCGCCATTGTCACCGCAAACGCCTCTCCATTAACCATCCATGACATCCCCCACCATGTGTGAGTAGTTCCCTGCTGTAGGCAAGGGGATGGAAGGGATTGAATAAGATTGCTCATGTAATTCGTTGCCAAATTGTTAGGGCATGATGCCTAGTATCCTCTATTTGTGTTAATCATCATTGGTACAATTAGTTATGCTTAATGCTTGTCACTTTGGGCCCGGGTGACATTATTTCAGATCTGAACACTTTATGTTTTCATGAATATAATTGATCTTTTGGGTCCTATCTACTAGTTGTATGCACTTGTTGTCAATCGGAACCGGAGACCCCGAGTGATAGAAATGGGGACATCAATGGGAATGGTTGGTAACTCTAGGGTTACATGTATTCATTGTGTGTTAATGCTCTGCTCTGGTGTTCTATTAAAAGGAACACCTTAATTGCCATTTGTTCCTTAATTGGCCCGGCTGAAACCGGATGGCAGGACAAAAGATGCCGTGCAAGTTCTTATTGCAAGCACGTACGGCTAAATTAGGAATACATGTCTATGATTGTTTAATACTTGGATGCTATATTTATTTTGCTTCGTGCCTAGTTATGTTTATTTCATGAGCTATCTTATTCATGCAGCGCCCATCTATCTGTCCCTATGCCTACGGTGTTTTTAATCCTGCTGTTTACAATCAATATTTCTGTTGTCACCATTGCTTCCTTTATTTTATTACTGCTGTTACTGTTCTACTGCTGCCATCAAATTACTGTTACTACTAATAAATTGCTTCAAAAGAAATCCTTTTCAGGTGTGGTTGAATTGACAACTCAATTGCTAAGGCTTATAAATATTCTTTGGCTCCCCTTGTGTCGAATCAATAAATTAGGGTTATACTACCCGCGAAGACTGTTGCGATCCCCTACACTTGTGGGTCATCAAGACTATTTTCTGGCTCCGTTGCCGGGGAGCATAGCTCTATTTATAAGTTCACGTGGGAGTTTTTCTGTCTGCTGTAATTTATTCTTCATCATAAAGGGTAAGCAAGATGCTAAGTTTCCGATACTACCATCCACTACAAGGAAAGGTACTGCACTGAATTCTAAAGCTACTCTTGATTCACCTACTGTTTTAAATCCACTTGTTACATGACCTGCAAACATTGGTCCTACTGTTGATGCGTCACTTTCTGGTTCTGCTACTATTTCTGATGAATTTGATGATGCTTCTATTATGCTTGATGATTCTGGTTCTTTAGGTCCTTTTCTGGATACTCTTATTGCTAATTCTGAGAAAATTACAAATCTTGATGAAAGGCTTATTACACCTGCTAGCTCTCCCGAATTATATAATTATGAGAGTAGGTATCCTGATGATTCTTATATTGATGTTAATGATGAGTTTATTAGACAATATATGAATTCTGAAGCTTCAAAAGATCCGGATGCTTTGAGGAAATTGCTTGAAAAACATGCTGTAAAAAATCATTTCACACCTGATCCTGAATTTGCTACTTATCCTATATGCATTAATGATGATGATTTTGATTTCTCTGTTGATCTCTCACTTATATCAAATGTCGAATCTGATCCTTTTTATGGAACTGAGAATGATGATGCTATAAAACACATTGATGCATATAAAATGCATACATGAACTTTGCACTATAACACTTGTTTTCCATTCATATTTGCATCATATAAGGGGTATATTACTGTTATTTAATTACTTTTGGTAAATAATAGTGATTTCCCCTATCTATGGAATTAATCCTGCGCAGGCAGAAAAACCCTATTTCTTTCCTTATTTGTTTCAGGGCCTTAACAACGTCATAATGAGCTGCAAATTTACGGGGATCATTTTTTTGGAAGGAGGAAGACCTAGGAGCGAAGGAAGCAAGCAAACGGAGAAACACCGAAACAGAGACCTAGACCTACAGATCGGAGGGGGAAAACTCCGGCGGAGCGCTGCCGTCGTGGTCTCCATCTCCCCCAACAACGTCTCCACCGTCTCCATGATTGATGCATGTAAAATGCATACATGAACTTTGCACTATAATACTTGTTTTCCATTCATATTTGCATCATATAAGGGGTATATTACTGTTATTTAATGATTTTTGGTAATTAATGATGATTTCCCCTTTTTATGGAATTAATGCTGCGCAGGCAGAAAACCCCTATTTCTTTCCTTATTTGTTTCAGGGCCTTAACGACGTCATAATGAGCTGAAAATTTACGGGGATCATTATTTTGGAAGGAGGAAGACCTAGGAGCGAAAGAAGCAAGCGAACGGAGGCCGGAGGGGCAAAACGGGGTGCCCCACGCAGCCAGGTATAGGGGCCGCGTGGACCCACCTCTTTTGGCCCTCGTGGCCCCGTTTGCGTCGATCCTTCGCCCTAAAGCATCCTCGTGACCTAAAAACGCCTATATAAAGAGCCCCCCGATATTTTTCAAAGGGAGAGCCGCCATACGAGAGAAACAAGAAATAGAGACCAGGAGGCTGCAGATTGGAGGGAGAAAACTGTTGGAGATATGCCCAAGAGGCAATAATAATGATTATTGTTTATCATATTTCTCCGTTCATGATATGTTTAATTTCATGCTAGAATTGTATTAACCGGAAACAAATACATGTGTGGAATATAAACGGTAATATGTCCCTAGTCTTCCCTCTTGTGACTAGTTTGTTTGATCAAGTGATGGTTAGATGTTTCCTAACCATGGATTTATGAATCACTTGATAAACAAAGTTTGTATCATAGGAGATGATATAATGGACAAGACTCAAATTAAATAGATGTCAAATATAGTTTCCTTAGACCATGAGATTATATCACTCCCACTTATCGGAGGAGTGCGTTGTGGACATCAAATGTCACTTCGTAACTGGGTGATTATAAAGGTGGCTTTCAGGTTCTCCGATGATAGGTTGTTGGGTGGTATGTTTCAAGACTGGGATTTGTTCATTCAACAGTTGGATAGATATCTCTGGGCCCTCTCGGTAGTATAGCATCCAAACGCTTGCAAGCATATGACTAAGTGGTTGGTCATAAGGGATCCTATTCTATGGGAACGAGTAAAGAGAACTTGTCGGTAACGAGATTAATCAGATATGGAGATATCGGTGGATTAGATCTCGGACAAGTAACATATCGTGAAACAAAAGGAATCATATATGGATTGATTGAATCCCGGACATTGTGGTTCGACTAGTAAAGTACTTCGTCGAATATGTAGGAATTAATATGGGCATCCCGGTCCCGCTATTAATATGACATATTCGCGAACCCGCAGAGTCACACACTTAACGTTCGATGTAGTTAGGGTTCGAGATAAATGATGGTGAGAATGAATATTGATTCTGAATCCCGGATAGGATCCCGGACGTCACGAGGAGTTCCGGAGTGGTCCGGAGAATAAGATTCATATAAGGAAAGTGGTTTCCGGAGGTATCGAAATAGTTCGGGAATTTATCGGTAAAGTACCGGAAAGTTCTAGAATGTTCTAGAGGAGTCTAGAAGTGGGGCCCATAGGAGTATGGGGCCCACATGGGATAAAAGGGTGATGGACTGGCCTAGGGCCAGCCGCACCACCCAGCCCCAATGGGGCCCATGCGTGAGGCCCAAGAGGGAGGGGCCAGCCGGCCAAAACCCTAACCCTAGGGGGCTTGCTTGGGGGGCAAGGCTCCCCCCTAGCCGCCGGCCCTAGGAGGGGTGGGGCGCAGCCCCCCTGCCCCCTATATAAGGAGGGCTAGAGGAGGGGGTGCGGCACCCAAGGATCACCCCATAGGTGCCCTAGCCGCACCACCCTCCCTCCAAGCCGCCGCCTCCCTCCTCCACCTCCTCTCTCTCCCCGACACCGCTTGGCGAAGCCCTGTCGGATCTCCACCATACACACCACGTCACCGTCATCGTGTTGTTGATCTCGAGCCTCTCCACCACCTCTTGCGGGATCAAGAACGTGGAGTCTTCATCGAGCTGTACGTGTGGATCTCTCGGAGGCGTTGCTCGTGCGGCGCTTGGATAACACATCTCCTCGCGACTAGACAAGTCTAGTTGCGGGGATCGACTAGCCAACCCCTGCCTCGACAAAACACTCACGGTTTTCTTCGAGGGTGAGATTCGATCTCCTTCTTGCTACCAACCTCTCGTAGATCGGATCTAGACGTTGGGTTTATTCCGCTATCTTTGCGTAGGAAAATTTTTGTTTTCTATGCTGCGACCCATCAGTGGTATCAGAGCCTAGATCTATTCATAGATGTTGGTGCGAGTAGACACAAGTGTTGTGGGCGTTGATAATTTATGTTGCTACCTTCTAGCGTGCACTTTGCATCTTTGCGGTATTGTGAGATTGAAGCGGCCCGGACCAACTTTACTCGTCCACGCACGAGAGACCGGTTCCACGACTGACATGCAACTTGTATTGCATAAGTGGCTGGCGGGTGTCTATTTCTCTTGCTTTAGCGATGTTGCAATTTTCAATGGGAGGCCTTTCAAAAGGATGAGTAAATAAGCAACTATTTTATCAACGTTATGGCTTTGCGTAGATTAGAACGGTTCTATCTCATGACCCATTAGAAGCCACGTAAAACTTGCATAAACAAAGTAGAGGCGTCTAACTTGTTTTTGCAGAGGGTTTGTGATGTGGTATGGCCTCAAGATGTGATTATGTGATGTATGCAATGATCATAGTTTGTAATTTTCACGACTTGCATGTCGATGAGTACGGAAACCGGCAGGAGCCTTATGGTTGTCTCTTATTTATTGTATGACCTGCGTGTCACTTTAAAAACACCATGTAATTGCTTTACTTTATTTGCTAAGAGTAGCTAATAGTAGTAGTTGCAATAGTTGGTGGAGACAACCATGGTGATGGCACATGAGCTGGTGATGATGGAGATCATGCCGGTGCTTTGGAGATGGAGATCGAAGGCACAAGAAAAGGCTATACCATGTCACAATTATGAATTGCATGTGATGTTAATCCTTTTATGCACCTTATGTTTTGCTTGATGTGATCACGACGGTAGCACGATAAGGTGATCTCTCATGTTAATATCAAGAAGTGTTCTCCCCTAGTATGCACCGTTGCCAAAGTTCGTCGTTTTGAAGCACCACGTGATGATCGGGTGTGATAGACTCTACGTCCACATACAACGGGTGTAAGCCAGTTGCACATGCAGAAATACTACGGTTTCCTTGACGAGCCTAGCATGTACAGACATGGCCTCGGAACACAAGAGCTGAAAGGCTAAACACAAGTCATATGGATGATATGATCAACATGGAGATGTTTACCTCTGAAGCCACACCATCTCACGTGATGATCGGTTTTGGTGTTGGTGGATTTGGATCGTGTATCACTAAACAAACCAGAGAGATGTTGAGTTTAGTGGGAGTTCGTTTTATAATTAGATTATCTTTCGAACTCAATTTCATGAACATAGTCTAAACACATTGCAAATAATGTTGTAGATCAATGGCCCTTCCCAACATCACCATGAACTTTAACGCGTTCCTAGAGAAAGACAAGCTGAAAGACGATGGAAGCAATTTCTCAGATTGGTTTATGAATCTGAAGATTATCCTCAAAGTTGCCAAGAAACTGTATGTCCTTGATGCACCGCTAGGTGAGGCTCCAGCAGAGGGAGCGGATGAAGACGTTAGGAATGTCTGGGCAACCCGCTCTGAGGACCACGAGATAGTTAAGTGCGGTCTGTTGTACGGCTTAGGACCTAAGCTTCAAAAGCGTTTTGAGCACCATGGCGTTCATCAGATGATAGTTGATCTGAAAGCTATGTTTCAGACTCAAGTCAAGGTGGAGAGGTATGAAGCCTCTTCTAAGTTCTTTAGCTGTATGATGGAAGAGAACAGCTCCGTCAGTGAACACGTGCTCAAGATGTCTGGGTACGGTGATCGTCTGGCGCAGCTGGGTGTTGTGATTCCCAATGAGTTGGGGATTGACCATGTTCCCCAGTCACTTCCACCTAGCTACAAAAGCTTTGTGATGAACTATAACATGCAAGGAATGGAGAAAACTCTTCCTGAGCTTTTCGCGATGTTAAAGACCGCGGAAGTGGAAATCAAAAAGGAGCATCAAGTGTTGATGGTGAACAAGACCACTAGTTTCAAGAAAAAGGGCAAAAGAGACAACTTCATGAAGGACGGCAAGCGAGCTGCCGGGCCTGCGAGGAAGTCAAGGAAGGGCCCTAAGTCTAAAACTGAGTGCTTCTACTGCAAGGGAACTGGACACTTGAAGCGGAACTGCCCCAAGTATTTGGCAGATAAGAAGGCTGGCACCGTCAAACAAGGTATATATGATATACAAGTTATTGATGTGTATTTAACAAGTGATCGTAGTAGCACCTGGGTATTTGATACTGGTTCGGTTGCTAATATATGTAACTCGAAACAGGAGCTGCGGAATAGACGACGCTTGGCAAGGGACGAGGTGACGATGCGCGTTGGAAATGGATCAAAAGTTGAAGTCATTGCTGTCGGCACACTCCCTTTGCGATTACCTTCGGGATTAGTTTTAAAATTTAATAATTGTTATTATGTGCCTGCGTTGAGCATGAACATTATATCTGGATCTTGTTTATTGCGAGACGGTTATTCATTTAAGTCTGAAAACTTTGGTATTTCAATTTATATGGATAATACCTTTTATGGTCATGCACCTGAGAGGAATGGTTTATTTCTATTGAATCTCGATAGTAGTGATACACATGTTCATAACATTGATGCCAAAAGATGCAAAGTGAATGATGATAATACCACATATTTGTGGCACTGCCGTTTGGGTCATATTGGTGTAAAGCGCATGAAGAAACTCCATTCTGATGGACTTTTGGATTCACTTGATTTTGAATCATTTGAAACTTGCGAACGATGCCTTATGGGTAAGATGACTCGAACACCCTTCTCCGGCACGATGGAGAGAGCAACAGACTTGTTGGAAATCATACATACCGATGTGTGTGGTCCAATGAGTGTTGCAGCACGCGGTGGATATCGTTACTTCTTGACCTTCACCGATGATTTGAGTAGATATGGGTATATTGACTTAATGAAACACAAGTCTGAAATGTTCGAAAAGTTCAAAGAATTTCAGAGTGAAGTCGAGAATCATCGTAACAAGAAAATAAAGTTTCTTCGATCCGATCGTGGAGGCGAATATTTGAGTTACGAGTTTGGCATCCATTTAAAGACGTGTGGAATTGTTTCACAACTCACGCCACCCGGAACACCACAGCGTAATGGTGTATCTGAACGTCGTAATCGAACCTTATTGGATATGGTGCGATCTATGATGTCTCACACAGATCTACCACTATCATTTTGGAGCTATGCATTAGAGACAGCCGCATTCACTTTAAATAGGGCTCAATCAAAATCCGTTGAGACGACTCCATATGAGTTATGGTTTGGCAAGAAGCCAAAGTTATCGTTTCTCAAAGTTTGGGGTTGCGATGCTTATGTGAAAAAGCTTCAACCTGATAAGCTCGAACCCAAATCGGAAAAATGCGTCTTCATTGGATACCCTAAAGAAACTATTGGGTATACCTTCTACCACAGAACCGAAGGCAAAATTTTCGTTGCCAAGAATGGTTCCTTTCTAGAGAAGGAGTTTCTCTCGAAAGAAGTGAGTGGGAGGAAAATAGAGCTTGACGAGGTTATTAAACCTGTTCTTGAGATGCCGAATAGTGCAGATCTGGAAGTTGTTCCAGAACAGCCATCGCCACCTGAAGAAGGAGCAAATGATGTTGATCATGCTGCTCCAGTCAAAGTTGCTATTGAACCTCGCAGGTCAACGAGGGAACGTACCGCCCCTGATCGGTACGACCCCGTCATGAGTGTCATGTTGTTAGACAATGATGAACCTGCGAATTATGAGGAAGCAATGATGAGCCCAGACTCCGATAAATGGCTAGGAGCCATGAAATCCAAAATGGAATCCATGTATGAAAACCAAGTATGGACTTTGGTGAACTTACCGAATGACCGTAAGGCCGTTGAGAACAAATGGATATTCAAAAGAAAGACAGACGCTGACGGAAACGTCACCGTGTATAAAGCTCGACTTGTCGCAAAGGGTTTCCGACAAATTCAAGGAGTTGACTACGATGAGACATTCTCACCCATAATGGTGCTGAAATCTGTTCGGATTATGTTAGCAATTGCCGCATATTATGACTATGAAATTTGGCAAATGGATGTTAAGACCGCGTTCCTTAATGGTCATATTAAGGAAGAGTTGTACATGGTACAACCCAAAGGTTTTGTTGATCCAAAGGATGCTAACAAAGTATGCAAACTTCAGAGATCCATCTATGAACTGAAGCAAGCATCGCGGAGTTGGAGTCTCCGGTTTGATGAAGTGATCAAAGGGTTTGGATTTGTCCAAACTTATGGAGAAGCATGTATTTACAAGAAAGTGAGTGGGAGTTCAGTTGCATTTCTAATACTATATCTGGATGACATATTATTGATTGGAAATGATGTTACACTGCTTGAAAGTGTAAAGTCTTATTTGAATAAGAATTTTTCAATGAAAGACCTTGGCGAAGCTGCGTATATTTTAGGCATAAAGATCTATAGAGATGGGTCGAAGCGCCTAATAGGCTTTCACAAAGTACATACCTTGACAAGGTTCTGAAAAAGTTCAGAATGGAAAATTCAAAGAAGGGGTTCTTACCAATGTTGCAAGGAAAGGTTCTGAGTAAGACTCAGAGTCCTGTTACGGCAGAAGATAGAGAGATAATGAACAATGTTCCTTATGCCTCTGCGATAGGCTCTATCATGTATGCCATGCTATGTACTAGACCAGATGTGTGCCATGCTGTAAGTTTGACTAGCAGGTACCAAAGTGATCCAGGAGTGGAACACTGGTCAGCTGTCATGAATATCCGTAAGTATCTAAATAGAACTAAGGAAATGTTTCTCGTATATGGAGGTGACCAAGAGCTTGTCGTAAGGAGTTACGTCGATGCTAGTTGGGACACAGATCCGGATGATTCTAAGTCTCAGTCCGGATACGTGTTTATTCTGAATGGTGGCGCTGTGAGTTGGAGGAGTTCCAAGTAGAGCGTGGTGGCGAAATCTTCAACAGAAGCGGAGTATGTTGCAGCCTCGTCGGCAGCAAGTGAAGCAGTCTGGATGAAGGAGTTCCTCTCAGAGCTGAGCGTGGTTCCAAGTGCGTCAAGACCTCTGGCCCTGTACTGTGATAATACAGGTGCAATAGCTCTTCCAAGGACCCGACTTCACACAAGAATACCAAGCATATTAAGCGCCGCTATCACAATTTGCGTGAGAATGTCAAGGATGGTGACATAGAGATTTGCAAGGTGCATACGGATCTGAATGTGGCAGACCCGTTGACTAAACCTCTTCCACGAGCAAAACATGATCAACACCGAGAGGCCATGGGTGTTAGATTACTACAAATGTAAACTAGATTATTGACTCTAGTGCAAGTGGGAGACTGTTGGAGATATGCCCAAGAGGCAATAATAATGATTATTGTTTATCATATTTCTCCGTTCATGATATGTTTAATTTCATGCTAGAATTGTATTAACCGGAAACAAATACATGTGTGGAATATAAACGGTAATGTGTCCCTAGTCTTTCCTCTTGTGACTAGTTTGTTTGATCAAGTGATGGTTAGATGTTTCCTAACCATGGATTTATGAATCACTTGATAAACAAAGTTTGTATCATAGGAGATGATATAATGGACAAGACTCAAATTAAATAGATGTCAAATATAGTTTCCTTAGACCATGAGATTATATCACTCCCACTTATCGGAGGAGTGCTTTGTGGACATCAAACGTCACTTCGTAACTGGGTGATTATAAAGGTGGCTTTCAGGTTCTCCGATGATAGGTTGTTGGGTGGTATGTTTCAAGACTGGGATTTGTTCATTCAACAGTTGGATAGATATATCTGGGCCCTCTCGGTAGTATAGCATCCAAACGCTTGCAAGCATATGACTAAGTGGTTGGTCATAAGGGATCCTATTCTATGGGAACGAGTAAAGAGAACTTGTCGGTAACGAGATTAATCAGATATGGAGATATCGGTGGATTAGATCTCGGACAAGTAACATATCGTGAAACAAAAGGAATCATATATGGATTGATTGAATCCCGGACATTGTGGTTCGACTAGTAAAGTACTTTGTCGAATATGTAGGAATTAATATGGGCATCCCGGTCCCGCTATTAATATGACATATTCGCGAACCCGCAGAGTCACACACTTAACGTTCGATGTAGTTAGGGTTCGAGATAAATGATGGTGAGAATGAATATTGATTCTGAATCCCGGATAGGATCCCGGACGTCACGAGGAGTTCCGGAGTGGTCCGGAGAATAAGATTCATATAAGGAAAGTGGTTTCCGGAGGTATCGAAATGGTTCGGGAATTTATCGGTAAAGTACCGGAAAGTTCTAGAATGTTCTAGAGGAGTCTAGAAGTGGGGCCCATAGGAGTATGGGGCCCACATGGGATAAAAGGGTGATGGACTGGCCTAGGGCCAGCCGCACCACCCAGCCCCAATGGGGCCCATGCGTGAGGCCCAAGAGGGAGGGGGCCAGCCGGCCAAAACCCTAACCCTAGGGGGCTTGCTTGGGGGGCAAGGCTCCCCCCTAGCCGCCGGCCCTAGGAGGGGTGGGGCGCAGCCCCCCTGCCCCCTATATAAGGAGGGCTAGAGGAGGGGGTGCGGCACCCAAGGATCACCCCATAGGTGCCCTAGCCGCACCACCCTCCCTCCAAGCCGCCGCCTCCCTCCTCCACCTCCTCTCTCTCCCCGACACCGCCATGGCCGGAGCACGTTGAGGGTTGTTTGATTCCGTGTTCAGCCCCTTACACGATACCTTGGAGACACCCCTAGTTCCTGGGGACAGTTCTCCGACATCTGGCGCGCCAGGTAGGGGGCTGAGACGCGTCTTCATCCTCGACACAGCCATGGCCGGTTCTCATGCCGAACGTCTCGCTCGCCGGACGGCTAGCGCCGCCACCGCTCCCGCAGGCCGCCCGCGCGGCCGCCCGCGTGGGGGCTCTGCTCCGGAGCGCCGTGTCGACCCCGAGACCCGCGTCGAGCACCCGGACGACGACGACATCGACCACGCTGAGGACGACCTCGGCGAAGAGGAGGCCTCCTCCCTGCCCCCGTCGCGGGACCGTGCCGCCTCCTCGCTGGGCCGCCCTGCGCCCAGCCCGGCAACTGCGCTCCTCATGGCGCAGGAGCTGCTGCAGTACCGCCCCACTGCCGGCGGCTCAGGAGGCCTGGCTCAACCGCGTTGCCGAGCTCAACGGCGCCGCTCGCGCCGCGGCACCCGCGCCGTCTCGTTCCCTGGTTCCTTCTGCGCTCGTGGGGGACGTGGCACACGGCGCACCTCCCGCGCCTCCTCTCCATCCCGCACCCGCTCCGGCTCCACCGGTTGCACCGCAACCTGCTCCAGCGGGGGCTCCTCCTCGCGACGGCCACGCTGCATCGCACGCGTCGTCGCCGCATGACTGCCAGATCGTGCAGCGAGCCCCCGAGGATGCATGCGTGAGCATCGAGCGCGGGCAAGAACGCCGTAACCGCGCCGTCCAGGATGTCGCCACCGCCGGGCGCCACCTCCGCGCCACCCTCGCCAACGGCACGGTCACCTACGGCACGACGGCCGCGTTCACTCGCAGCCTCCGTCGCGTCGTCTGGCCGGTCAAGTTCAGGCCGGACCTCCCTCCGCGCTACGACGGCAAGAACAACCCCCTGGAGTTCCTGCAGCTCTACTCTCTGGCCATCCAGGCCGCCGGGGGCGACGACAAGGTCATGGCGAACTGGTTCCCCATGGCCCTCAAGGACTCTGCGTCCTCATGGCTCACCAACCCCCCCGCCGAGTCCATCAACACTTGGGAGGAGCTCTGCCGGTGCTTCGTCGCCAACTTCAAGGGCACGTACGAGCGCGGCCTCACCTACAACGACCTCCGCGCCGTGCGTCAGAAGCCCGGCGAGACCCTCCGCAAGTACATCCAGCGCTTCAGCCAAGTGCGCAACAAGATCCCCAACGCCACCGACGCACAAGTCATTTCGGCCTTCCAGGCTGGAGTCACAGACGTGCGGATGCTCGAGAAGCTCGGCATCCACGACAACATCACCACCGTCGTCAAGCTTTTCGACTTGGCGGACAAGTGCGCCAAGGCTGAAGAGGGCCGCTTGTTCGTCAAGAACGAGCCAGGGGACCCCACCGAGGGGTCCAAGAAGAAGAAATCCTCCGAGAAGCGCAAGACTACTGCGGTCCTCGCGGCAGAGCCTGACGCCAAGCAGTCTCGCCAAGCTGCCACTCCAGCCGCAGGACCTGAGAAGAAGGATGATCGTCCCTTCTGCATCTACCACAACAGGCACTCTCACGCCACCGAGGACTGCTTCGACATCAAGAGGCTTCGCGAGGCTCGCGAGGCTCGCGAGGCAAACGGAGGCCGCGGAGGCCACGGCGGAGGCCGCAGCGGCCGCGGGGGGCGACGCTGGAACAACAACTACAACGACAATTACCAGCAGAACCCTCAGGCCAACGCTGCCCAGCCCGCAAACGACAACCTGCCTGCCGAGGCTGACGAGGGCTACCAGGTGCCTCGTGGAGCCGCTTGCATCCTCGGCGGGGCTCAGGCCCCTCGCTCCAACCGCCACTTCAAGCAACTCGCTCGCGAGGTCGCAGCAGCCCTCCCCGGAGTCGAGGCCTCCAGGCCCCTCAAGTGGTCCCAGTGCCCCATTACTTTCGACTCCGGCGACCACCCCAAGTCCACTTCAACCGTTGGCACCATCCCGTTGGTCTGCACCCCCACCATCAACAACATCGCCGTCTCTAAGACGCTCATTGATGGAGGTGCTGGCCTCAACGTCATCTCCGTCGAGACATTCGAGAAGCTGCAGGTGCCCTACGAGCGGCTCATGCCTACCAGGCCCTTCTCGGGAGTGACAGAGGGTCTCACCACCCCGTTGGGACAGGTGAGGCTCCCCGTCACTTTCGGCACCCAGGCCAACTACCGCACCGAGCTGATCGACTTCGACGTCGCGCACATCGGCCTACCCTACAACGCCATACTCGGCTACCCCGCCCTCGCCAAATTCATGGCGGTGACCCACCACGCCTACAACCTCGTCAAGCTCCCTGGCTCGGGTGGCACCATTGTCATCCGCGGCGTGGTCTCGGACGCCCTGTACGCTGCGCAAGCGGCCTACAAGGCTGCCGCGGTGGCGTCACCCGCTGACGAGGACGAGGAACCCCTCCCGAGGCCCCCCGCGAAGAAGAAGCAGCTGTTCTCCCAGGAGAAGGCCGCGACAAAACAAGTGTCTCTGGAGGCGAGTGGCTCGGGGGCTTGTGTCACCATCAGCGCCAACCCGCCTCCTAAGTAGGGAAGCGCGCCCCCAGAGAAACAAAACTTCATCATCAAAGAAGAAAAACTCCTGGCCACGCCAGTGTAATGAACACCTATTTCAGGTCATTCTGAACCTTTGCGCATCGCGCCAGCATTTTTTGTTGCTTCGGTGTTGTTTGCTCCGGTGTTATTTGCTTTTCTTTCTCGCTCGTATGATCCCTCCTGTGTATCTCACGAGCGGGGGCTAGCAGGGTGCCATGCCACGGGAGCATCCCGGCAGCGCCTTAAACCCAAGGGATCCGAGCTCTGAACTTGCGGGCCAGCTCTCATGCATGTCAACTCCCAAGGAGCTCTGAACTCATGGGTCAGCTCCCGCGCACGTCAACTCACCAAGGATCACCAAAACCTTGGTGCCTGTTTCTCCTCGCGAGACACACATGAAGGAACCTACGAGCACCATAAGATTCTTTAGCTATCTATTGCTTGTGGGTGTGCCTATTCTCCAAGTGCAGGAAAACAGGCTCTCCAAGCCTCAGGCACCCTCTCCAAGGCAACAACGCCTCGCCAGGGAACCAACACCCTCTCCAAGGCGAGAATGCCTCGCTAAGCTAAGTACAAAGACTTGGTAGAATTTCCTCTTGCTGGTTTTTGCCCCTCGAGTCTCTTTTCTCTCTCCCACGCCTCATGGGCTGCTTGCACGTCAAAGGGGAGCCCCAAGCATCGCGCTTCGCGGAGCTCTTACTTCTTGAGGCCTCACGCACCCCCCGGACTTGTGGAGCACTGACTCGCACATACCGAAGCGGCGGTGGTGTAGCGCTAAGAGAGGGTCCTAAGACGTAGAGCGAAAAGACATGAGGGGGAAGGACAAAGGCTTCCCGAGGGACATTCACAAGCACACTCCAATATAACTTGATAAGTTTTTACAAAGTTTACAATCAAAATGGCTAAGATAAATGTGCCCTCGGCACGTCCAGCTACAGGCAAGGAGCTCAAGCCGTCGCGCCTCCTGAGGTGCCTGCCTGGTCCACGGCGGTTTCCGCCTCTTCCAGGGCTTCCTCGTCGTCGCCTTCGATCACCACTTGGTCGAATTTCTTGGCGTACGCGATGGCGGCCTGCGTGGCGGTCTCCCGCGCCTTGTCGCTGATGGCGCGCGGCGGCGCCATCACGTCCTCAAGATCAAGTGAGGGCTGGAGCCTCACGAGGTTGCTGAAGACGTTGGTGACGGTGACGACAAGGAGGTCGCGACTCTCCTCCACGACATGCTTGTCGAAGCTCTTCGCGACCCCTTCAAGCTTTCCGAGGAACTGCTCGAAGAAGTGCGAGTACGAGGTCTCGTCGTCGGTCGCTGCGGAGAAGGAGGGGACGTCGATCCTCAGGTCTCTCCCGACCGCGCGCACGCGGCTCACCAAGCTCTGGAGGATGCTCTGGCGCTGGCGCGTCATGAGCCGGTCAACCTGGCGCTGGTCCCGTGCTCACTCCGCCAGAGCCGCGGCAGGCCCCACCTGCTGCCGGAGCTCATTCAGGTCTCTCTCTCCAGGGCGAAGGCGTTCCCCTCAGCGCGAGCCTGGGCTTCCCGAGAGACCTCGAGGCAAGAGGTCAACCGTTTCTCCTCCTGCTCAAGCTCCTTGATGCGCTTCTCGAGCTCCTTGCGATTGGTCTTGAGGCGGTCCTCGTGCTTCGCGACCTTCTCGTTATACTCTTTGGAGAGGCTTTCGCGGACGAGTTTGACCTTGAGGTCAGCCTCTTCTTGGAGCCTCTTCTGCTCCGCCGCAAGGTTGGCCTCGTCGACGGCCACCCGACCCTCACGCTCCTCCAGCTGCCCCTCGCGGGTGGCCTGGTCCTTCACGAGCAGCTGGACCTGCTCCTCGCGCTGCTGCAGCTCCTTCTCCTGGAGGGCGAGCTCTTCCTCGCGCCGTTTCAGCTCGGCCTCGCGAGGCGCCAGCTGCCCCTCGCGGGCATCCAGCTGCTCGCGGAGCTCATTCAGGCTGGCCTTGGCGGCCTCGGAGTCGGCGGCGAACTTCTGCTTCGCGGCCGCCAGCTCGTCATGCTTGGAGGTGGTTTCCACCTCGAGCGCTTCCCTGGCGGCGTCGAGCTCCTCCATCACCTCCTGCGCCTCCCGCTTGACGCTGTCGCGGGTCTCTTTGGCGAAGCGGATCGCTTCCTCGCGAGCCGCCTTTGCCGACGCGTCCTGCTGGCGGCACATCTCCACCCTCTCGTGGAGAAGAGTCCAGGCTTCGCCGAGCCTTGCCCTTTCCTCCGCCAGGGCGTTTTCTTCCTTGGCGAGCTGCTCCTCCAGCCCGTCGAGCGCTCGCCGCGCCCGGTTGAGGACGATCCGGCGATGGGCTGCTTGACGATGCGGCGCTTGCAGCGCCAAGGAGACTCCCACGCTGCTGCTGGGTGCAGTTCCCTCGATCCTCGTCGAGGCGCCCGGGTCCTGCCTCGGACCCACGACCGCCTCTGGTGCGACCCGGGGGCTTGTGGGGGCGCCTTCTTCGGCGCTCGCCTCGGTTGCCCTCTGAGGGCTGGGCGCCTTCTCGCGCTCAGCTTCAGCGCCAGTGGGCTCCGGCGTCGCCACCGCCTCCTGCTCCACAGGGGCGCCTCCGGCCCCCTCTGCAACGGCCGCGTCCGCCGCGGCCTCGGGCGCGTCAGCCCTTCTCGAGGAGGCCTCCTCCTCTGGAGGCGGCTCCACGACGATGTCCTCATCCACGGTTGCCTCCTCCGTCTCCTGCTGGGCTGGAGGAGTCGTCGCCCTGGTTGACGATGGCGCCACCTCTACGGTCTCCTCCTCCGCGCGGAGCTCCGCCGCAGGAGGAGTCGCCGCCCGGATCGGCGACAGCGTGGCTCCCTCGGCCACCACCGCCTCCGCGCGGTGCTCGACCGCGGGAGGAACAACTGTTTGCTGCGGCTCGCCAGCCGCAGGCGTCTCCGCAACGACGCTGGCGGTCTCTCCAAGCTCGTGGAGCCGCCGCCTTTTTGGCTCCGCGGGCTGCCTGAAAGGAAGACAAGTCGAAAATCCCTCAAAGGGGGGAATTCTCAAAGCAAAATATTGAAGGAGAAAGAGAAAATCAAGGGCTTACTCGCCGGCCATCACCCACACCCTCTTCTTCGCCTTGGGTGGCTGGGTGAGGCTTGCTCCGGCCTCCTCCCGGGCCGCTCCTGTCTCCGCGCGAGGGATGCCTCTCGCGGTTGCGGCCCTCCTGTCGTGGACGGCCTTGGAGCGGGGTTCGCAGCGCCCTCTCCCGCCGCCGCTCGTCTCCTCCTCCTCCTCGGCGCGCTGGGAGCGGACGACGCGGAAGGCGTCCTCCTCGTCGCCGGAGGAGAGCACCTGGAGGTCCACCTCGGCGTGGGCGCTCCTCGAGGAGCCGGCGCCCTCGCCGACGGGGTCAGCGCCCCTCGAAGCCTCGTCCTCGCCAAGGGGGTCCTCGCTTCTCGAGGCCTCCTCCTCGGCGGACTCAGCCTCCTCAGCCTCCGGAGCCTCATCCATGTACTCCGGCTCCGCCGCCCACGGGTTAGGGCGAGGCCCGCGGTGCCCCGCGGGCACGATTCCCCACTCGTCGAACGTGGGCATATGCGAGCGCTGCTCCTCGATGCTCTCCTCGGCGAAGACAATGAGCGGCTTGGCCGCCTCCTTCTTGGCGGACGGGATCTCCGGCGACGTGAAGAGAACGCTCATGATCTGGCGGAGCACATCAGGCTCGAAGCCGTCCCTGCTTAGCCGCATTGCGTCATCCTTGCCGTCGTATCGCCACACCGGCTCGGCGTGCTGTTGGAGGGGAGCGATGCGGCGCCTGGTGAAGTCCTTTGCCACCATCTGGCCGGTGACCCCTGCCTCGCGGATGTGACGGATGTACTCGTACACTGCGTCAAGCCTCGAGCCCCTGAAGTCCGCGCTCGCCCAGCGCGCCCACTTCCTCGGCGGCCCCTCGGGCACCTCCAGGAGAGGGTGTGTGGCCTTGGCGTCGACGAAGAGCCACTTCTCGCGGAACTTGTCCACCTTCTTCGTCACCTTGGTGACGGCGTCCTCACCGCACCAGGCGATGGGGATGTAGTTGTCGCTCCGGGCGTCGGCGATGCGGAAGGAGACGCACCCAAGCCGCTCGCCCTTGGCGGAGTTCCGAAGAGAATAGAAGCTGCGGAAGAGCGCCACCGAGGGGCGGATGCCGACGTAGGCCTCGCAGAAGTGGGCGAAGATGGCGAGGATGAGGATGGAGTTGGGATGAAGATGGAGAAGTTGAATCTGGTACACCTCCAAGATCGCCAGGAGGAAGTCAGAGAATGGTGGCACCAGGCCGGCGTAAAGAGTGTGGAGGAAGATGGGGTAGAACGTCTCGGTGAGCCTGCTGCCAGCCGACCTCATTTCGGTGGCACCGTGCTCGTTGGTTTTCGCCGCCGCCAGGTGGCGCACCGTCGCTATCGTCGCCGCGGTGACACGCGTCCGCGGCAGCGCTCCCTCGAGAGCAGCGGCGCGCGCCATCGCCGCGGACGTGCTCGCCTGCGCTGTGGCCTTGCCCTTCAAGTCGGCAGCTGCTCTCTTGGGGGCCATGGTCGCCGGAGAAGAAGAGGAGTACTCTGGAGTCGGAGCGCTCTGGAGAGATTGGAGGCGTGGGGAGAAGTGTGCGGAGGAGTTATGTGAGAAGTAATGGGCGCCGTCCTGCGCGCCCAGGCTTTATTGACCAGCACTCGAGTCGTGGCGGGCCCCACCACGTCGCCCGTTGGAGCCGAGGAGGTCGTGGCCGCGGGCGCAACCGCTGCGTGACACGTGTCTCGGCCCTGTCAGGCATCTTTGGCCCCTCGACGCTTCGCCTTCGTCATGGGCCTCGGCGTGCCCATCGCGGGCCCGGGGGCTACTGTCGGCACAGTGGAAACCAGGGTACCACGGGCCGGCCTGCCAGGGCCCACAAGATTCTTTGGATGATTTTCGCTAAGGACCAGGCTCTCCAAGCCTGGCGAGCTTCGCGAGGATTTCTCCCCTCGCGAAGGGTTTTTCTCCTCGCCAAGGGTTCTTTCCCTTGGCGAGGGATCGCCCCTCGACAAGGCGTCTCCGACGCCGCCCGCAATTCTGCTAAGGACCAAGCTGAAGGGCTTGGCGAGGCTTTTCGCCTCGCGAAGCGCCTTCCTCGTGAAGCCATCTCTGCCCCCGCGGCAGAGCGCACATGGGCTCTGCGCCATGTGCAGAGTGACGCGCGTGCCTACGCGCGATGACGACAACGCCGCAGTTGCCGTTTCCATGTATAAAGCAGTCAACAAAGCGGAGCCAAGCAAAGCGGACAACGAGTATTGCCTCTTTGGTGACAAGGGAACAGTCTGCAGCTACGCTCCAAGGACGACGTCACCGTGGGTCACCTCCCACCTCGGCAAGCGCCAGCCCACTGTCCAGCTGGTCGGTGCCCCTTTTCAGCTTTGGTGACGCCGTTCCCCTGCCGTGGACCGCGTCCACGAGCTTTACCTTTATGGTAGACCTCACCTTTACGGTGCACCGCGCCTCCTCCTTCGTCGCCATGTGGTAGCCCTTCCCGCCCAAATGTTTGGGCAGAAGAGGCCCAGGGCGCCTATAAAAGGAGGAGGAGCACGCCCTCCTTCGGGGGCGAGGTTGGTTTTTGGAGTCTAGGAGCCTACCCAAAAACCCTAGATCTAAAGGCTAGCAAGCAACCATTGTTAGCCACCTCGAGCTCGACAAGCTCTCCTTGTACTGTGAACTTTCCAAGCAGTGCAATACACAGAAGCAGGACGTAGGGGTTTTACCTCCACAAGAGGGCCCTGAACCTGGGTAAGACCGAGTGTCTCCATCTCTGCCGTGCTGTCCCGCAGCGAGTCCGACGAGCACCGTCGCCGGAGCACGTTGAGGGTTGTTTGATTCCGTGTTCAGCCCAGTTACACGATACCTTGGAGACACCCCTAGTTCCTGGGGACAGTTCTCCGACAGAGAATAAAACCTCTAGTCCTATTATTCTTGGAAGACCTTTTCTTCGTACCACAGGGGCTACTATTGATTCAAAGGAAGGGAATGTGAAGTTTCAGTTTCCACATAAGAAATACATGGAACACTTCCCAAGGAAGAAGGGCACAACTTTTAAGCTCCCTCATGAGCTTCATCTTCGGTAAGCCTAGCTATATGTCTATAAAGAAAGCCTAGCTATTTGTCTATAAAGAAAGCGCTTTACGGGAGGCAACCCGGATTGTTTTTATTTGGATTTTCTTTGTGTCCTCTTGCTGTAACAAGAGAATGTTTTCTTAGCTTAGTTTTTGGAATTTTTAAAAAAGTGACAAGTTTTACCTATTTTGGTTTGAAAAAGTTGCTATTTCTATTCGGAGATTTTATTCCTGCACAAAGTCTGTGCACGGTTTTGATTTTTCATTGTTATTTTGTAATTCCGAATGAGCTGATATTTTAACTGTAACTTTTCTTCCTCTGTATGCCTGAATGTTTTCAGAATTTTTCGACGAGTTTAAGTAGGACAGAAAAATACGTTTTTTGCTGCTGTTTTTCTGGACAGATTCTGTCCCATATTGTTTTATGCATAGTTTGAACTTTTGAGTTGAATCTTTTTGATACAATTGAGTTTATGAGTAGGCATACAACACTATACACTCTCTGAACATTCATATGTATTTTAGTCCATGTATTATATGCAGCAAGAAGCCTATTTGTTTATCTCTACTAATATCACCCCATAGAAAAGAAATTGGAGAAATAGTGTTTTGAAATTTTTTCATAGGGATTGGAGGAGATGCACCATGAGTTATCCAAGGATGGTGAAAACCATAAGCTTGCGGGTGTGGAGAACATCCCCGCTGAACCAACATACTCTCGGTTTGCACACGTCTAACTTCTGTTTTTCATTTGAAACACTTTATCGCATAAACTTGGAGCGTCTTTTTGTTTGTTTTTTATTTGATTTTTATTTTGTGAGACCACCACACCATCTTTTATATATGAGAAAGATACTAGAAATATGGTTTGAAATATCTTGCATACTTTTATTGTATTGGGAAAAGGGATGTCTAAGTTGATTTTTAATGACACATATAGTTGCATGATTCATGAGCTTCTTTATGAGTAATAATTTGCAAATGCTTTATCATGAGCTATCTTTTATTTATGTTTTGATGCTGTATGTTATTTCACCTTGTTTGACATGAATTAGTTAGTTCTATGGACACTCATGCATGCATCTAGATGGTCATATTTCTCCCTTTTGCTAGCCCAAAAATTCCAACAAGTAAAAACTTGTTTCCAACACCTTCAACCAAAGTTTTTCCAGTGAGTCCACCATATCTACCTATTAGCTTTATGCTATTCCAAGTATGTTTATCATGTTATTTGTGTTATCTATGCCTCTAAATGAAAATGATTATGTTATTTATTGTAATGGGAAAAGTTGGTTAAAAAGCTCTCGCGAACTTGATGCACACTTTACTTTTATTGCATTTAATAAACATGAACCATTGTGATTAATATTATGATGATAGTGGCTTGATAAATGTTTAAGGTTGGGAGTTAGCCCGTATGTGCTTTCACATACAAAGCTTTCAACATGTTCCATCATTTGTTTAGTTGATATCATGTACTTTTGTTTATGGATGCCTATCATGACGAAATAATGTGGAAATAGAGTTAAGTTTAAATGAGTTTGTATAAATGGTTAGAGAGAAACCCGAGCCGCTAATCTAAGCCATGCATCATTCATGGTGGAAATTTATTTACATGCTATTTTGAACTTTCTGTGATACACCCTATAATAAAAAGCTATAACAAGTGGTAAATAAAAAGGGTGTTGAGGTTGTTCATTATGTTTGTTTGTCTTGTTGTTTTGATGTGGGCTTGATTCATATCATGGGACAAGAGGTACCCCAGTTGAGGCTCTTGATAATACCATTATTACTTACAATGATAGATAACTTAAACTTGCTTTGTTTCCCAAGTTGAGTAATCATGGTGGTTGCTAGGAGGAAATCATCTAATTAATGCATGGCTGATTAGTTCACCACAAATTCTGCATGCATGCATAGCATTAAGAATATGCACAGAAAGCGTGTAATGTTGTACATGGTTAAGCAGAAAAAAGACATGCTCTAAAATCCCAAGAAGAATAAATTTCGTTGGACATTTATCATACAATATGTTTAGTTTGCTAATAAATTATTTGACACTGGCATTGAATCAAATTGACCACCTTTTTTATGATGTAAATAAACCTTGCCAATAATTTCTTATTATCGGAGACGACTAGCAATAGGGATTCCGAAAACTAAGTCTTTACGTGCACTGCAAGTTAACTTTTATGCTGACATGGTATCTTTCATAGGTTATAAGTTAAACGAATAGATGGTTGATTTGTTCTCCACTCGGCCTCTTCACATTTTTCTGATTTCTTAGTCTATAATATACATATTCAATTATATTGCGTGAAATGACTGCTAAAATATTCCTTCGCTGAATAGGGATTGTAGTAAGCTAATCCGGGGCCTGGGTGACTGCATTCCTGGTATGCATAAGGGACCTATTTTTCTGATCTCCATCTTTTCTCTCATTCCTAGCGAATGGACAAAATTGGTCACTATTCAGTATATTTCTTTTCTCTCCAAGCTCCGTTTTGAGATCTAATTAAATATCATGTTTAATTTGATTATGTTACCTGTAGAAACAATTATTACAAACTTAGTTTTGAAACCTTTGTTGTACATTGCCTTTTTAAAAGGGGGGACTACTACATTATTCAACAACTGAAATGAGCAATTTAAAGGCAAAGATGAAAATTCTCTCGCAGCTCCGTTTTGAGATCTAATTAAACATCATGTTTAATTTGATTATGTCACCTGCAGCAACAATTATAACAATCTTAGTTTTGAAACTTTGTTGTACATGGCCTATTTATTAGGGGGGAGGGGGGGGGGGGGGCAGCTACATTATTCAACAATTTAAAGGCCAAGAAGAAAATGATTTAAGTGTATTTATTCTCAGATTCTTTACTTTACATATAGTAAAAAATTATGAAGACGAGTTTAATTTTTCTCCGCTTCATGACTTTGCGTTTTCCAGTATGCTACAACAATTCCATTCTATTGCGTGATTTTTCAGTAAAGGGTACTCTTAAGTTGTTAGGCCTATGCCAATGCAAGTCTCTTAGCACGATTTCATATGTGTTTTGCTTATGTGGCATATAGTAGTTAATGAAGAGAGATAGTGTGGTTGTAGCTTAGCTAACATACAACACTTGCACGTAGTCATAGGTAAAAAATGTTGCATGCCCAATCATATCATTAAATTTAGATACAACCTATAAAAAACAATGCATTGGCATAGTTGTCTCTAAAGTTTTTATTACTCCTATGATTACTTGATAAGAGACGATGCATTGGCACAGGACTTAGATCTGTTGTGCAGACATTCATAAATGAATCGATCACTTCGTTCCAAAGCATTTTATTTCATTTACACGTAGGTGATGGTTGATGCTTTTCCACAGTTGACATAACTATCCACCAGCTGCTAGGTTGCTATTTTATTTACTCCTTTGGTGATTAGAGTTTACTATACATTGACGTGTAGCATCTACCTACTCAACCAGCCGGATTCCAAGACTTCAATGCTTATTGAATAAATAATGGTATTTACTGATCAAGTCCAGTTTCTTTCTTATGTACAATGGAACCATCTTTCTTGCCAGTATAGTCGCAACATATGATTTCTAGGTTGAAATAAAAATTGTGGCCTACCGATGCTGAACATCTTGCATTTCAAAAATTGGTATCTGTACACAGAGTGTGCAGATTTGGTGACACAAACAACCACACATGTCACACTATAGAAATTAAAAACAAATGTAGACCTAGAAGTATTGCAGACCCAACAAATCAATATTTTAACGTATATGTTTTGGATATTGATTATGTTCCTGAAGGTGGATTGCCTAAGGTTAAATAATTTTAACAACTATTTTGCTGAACCTATTGCATCTTTACATACGTACTATTTGTTTACTTTAAGATGGATTACAAATAAATATATCTGAAATTGAATATGTAGTTGACTAGAATTATCCTTTTGCTACAAATGTTGTTATTTTTCTAGAAAAATGGCTCCACCATTTCTGACAAAATGCAATTAGTAAAACACTATACTAACAAAATAATGCTTCTTGCACTATTTTCATCTACCTATTTAAGTGCAACGTGTCCAGGTTACACTGCCATTAAATTATTTAAAACCAATTTTTTGTTGCATTCATATACTTGAACATGCCATCACTATAGAAGAACAATGTGATCAATGCATATCATAGATTTAAGTTATAACCATATACAAAAAACATAAACATATGTAAGTCATTATTTTAGGTATGTATGTATTTCCTATTGAAGAGGATACATGAGAGCAGACTAATACCCATAGAAGATACAATTAATGGATAAAACTTTCTACAAATTCAATATGATGCCCTCACAAATCGAATCTCTCTGACATATGTAACAAATTGAGACCGTATGTACCCCCTTTATGTAGGGCTGGAAGACCACTAGCTATAGACATGAATGAAATAAATGTTACCGCTCTACTTTTTCTCTCAGTTACCTCTAGAACGTTGAAGCGTGTGTGTATAACAAGTTTTTTGATTTGGCACACGACTATAATTAGTGTTTCCTTGGTTCTTTATAAAAGTGGGATCATTCACCACATTCACTTTATTTATATTGTCGTGACAAAACCAATCATAGACTTTTTAGACAACATTTCGGGTAGGATTATTTGATATACTAATTATATATGTATCAATATTCATATGACTATATTCAAATCATGATCAGGAAGGATAATATGTTTTAGGGTTGAGGAATAAGATGTTGCCCGCGCATGTGCGCAGGCCACTGTGCTAGTTTATTGTAATGGGAAAAGTTGGTTAAAAACCTCTCGCAAACTTGATGCACACTTTACTTTTATTGCATTTAAAAAACATGAACCATTGTGATTAACATTATGATGATAGTGGCTTGATAAATATTTAAGGTAGGGAGTTAGCCCATATGTGCTGTCACATGCAAAGCTTTCAACATGTTCCATCATTTATTTAGTTGATATCATGTACTTTTGTTTATGGATGCCTATCATGGTGAAATAATGTGGAAATAGAGTAAGTTTAAATGAGTTTGTATAAATGGTTAGAGAGAAACCTGGGCCGCTAATCTAAGCAATGCATCATTCATGGTGGAAATTTACTTACATGCTATTTTGAACTTTCTGTGATACACCCTACAATAAAAAGCTATATCAAGTGGTAAATAAAAAGGGTGTGGAGGTTGTTCATTATGTTTGTTTGTCTTGTTGTTTGGATGTGGGCTTGATCCATATCATGGGACAAGAGGTACCCCAGTTGAGGCTCTTGATGATACCATTATTACTAACAATGATAGATAACTTAAACTTGCTTTGTTTCCCAAGATGAGTAATCATCGTGTAGGTACTTGTATTCAAGGGGCATGAGACATCTAACCTTTACTTTATCAAGGCCACTACTCATATTTGCTTTCACATTTAAACTTTAATCATTCAAGATGCTATGATAGGGGAATGAGAGCTTGACACCAAGTATTACCATTGCAATCAATAACTCAAGTAGAATAGTTTGGAGGATAGATGAAACTTATGCATCTTTTACCTCTACTCATTTATATATCTTTTCCAAAGTGTCCACCTTTTACATTCAGATTTTCATCTTCACTCTATGACCAATGTAGGATGTTCTTACTTATCATATTGCATACTTGTGGTCCATATTACTATATTTTATGTTACACTTTGTGAACTATCATTGAACATCCTTGCATTGAATACTTGATATCACTTTATAAACTATTTCATATTGCTACTTCTTTGAATAATGAATCATTTGACTTTATGTAGCAGTAGCAATCATCTTTTATATCCATGTTGTTATTATATTGCAAAGTTCATGTTAATTTTATCACTTCCATACTCGAGGACAAGCATGAGTTAAGCTTGGGGATGTTGATGCATATAAAATGCATACATGAACTTTGCACTATAACACTTGTTTTCCATTCATATTTGCATCATATAAGGGGTATATTACTATTATTTAATTATTTTTTGGTAATTAATAATGATTTCCCCTATCTATGGAATTAATCCTGCGCAGGCAGAAAAACCCTATTTCTTTCCTTATTTGTTTCAGGGCCTTAACGACATCATAATGAGCTGCAAATTTACGGGGATCTTTTTTTGGAAGGAGGAATCCCTAGGAGCGGAGGAAGAAAGAAAACGGAGGCCAGAGGGCCGAAAGAGGGTGCCCCACACGGCCAGGTACAGGGGCCGCGTGGGCCCACCTCTTTTGGGCCTCGTGGCCCCGTTTGCAATGATCTTTCTTCCTGAAGCTTCCTCGTGACCTAAAAACTCCTATATAAAGAGCCCCCCGACATTTTTCAAAGACAGAGTCGCCACACGAGAGAAACAAGAAACAGAGACCAGGAGGCTGCAGATTGGAGGGGGAAAACTCCGGCGGAGCGTTGCCGGAGAGGTCTCCTTCTTCTCCATCAACATCTCCACCGTCTCCATGATGAAGAGGGAGTAGTCCACCTCTGGACTATGGGTTTGTGGAAGTAGCATATGTATCTCTCTCTCTCTTGAGCTTCACTAATTAGCACCGTATGAGCTGCTGAGCATGATTACGGTCATCGTTGTATTACCTTTGTGGTGGATCTTTTTATGAGTTAATATATGTTGAGATTGCAATGTTTATTTCAGTTATGAAAGTATATGCATATTATGTACCCCGTTCTTGTATCCTTGTTTTGATCAAGCATGTTTATGAGAGCGCGTGAGGGGGAACGTGTACATTAGTTGGAGTAACGGGGGTGGTGATGTGATAAGTTGACAACTTAATATCGCGATCCATTGGGTGTTTACCTTACTTTGTTGCCTCACTAGGGATAAACCAAAATACCATGTTGCAAGGAATGAGGAGTGACAAGCCTCTACCTATGACTAGATCCATCATGTTCTTATTTTCACTTCATGTCATAAATCTTAAGGCTATACTCTGAGTCATCTTAATTACTGTGGTGTTATGATTTAGTTCGCATCTTGGTGGAGTATAAGTGAGACTAATAATCAAAAGGTCTCTATGTTAGGATGTGATGCCCATATAATTAGTAACATGTCATTAAACTTGTTTGCAATCTCATATGTTAATTCTATGTCTACTCATTTCCCACACTATATTAAAGAGAGAGTGCATGTGTGAAGCCATGAACCCCAGTCCATTTTTAATCATAAGAAACAACTTTCCAACCACTTTTAAGCATTATCTACATTCAGCCATTTTAAAATCAAAAAATACAAAAAAAAAATTATTCATTGCATACACATATGAAAACCCCAAAAATATCATCCATCATTGTTTCCATCATCCTTGCATTACTACTTACCACCATTGCTTATTTATTTACTGTTTTGCATTCATTATTATCTTAATATCATGCTCACACCTTGTGCTTGACAACCACTTGGTGAGGTTGAGGGCACAAAGCAATCTACTTTGTTTGCAGGAAATCTGGAGAAGGACAAGGAGATAAAATCCCCACTACTGATTCCCCGAGAGTTCGATATTAATCCCTCGAGTCACCCTCGTGGGGAAAAACCTCCACTTCTACATACTCTGCACTTGGAGGCTCAACCTATCCCATATATTATTTTCCTTTCAGGGTATCAAGAGTGCTTGTTGGCGTAGTTGAGGGAGAAGAACACTCTCATCAATTCCACCGTCATCACACATGAATAAATTAGCTTCATTTAGCTTGCTATTCTCTGATGACAAGAAGATACAGCGTTACTATTTATTAAAGTTGTTTCCTTTTTATTAAAGGGTGATGCTAAAGTGTGGTATAATGCTTTACCTTATGGTTCCATTAAAAGTCCTCATGAATTGCTTGATGTTTTCTTTGCAAAATATTTTCCCGCTCACATGCAGCATGAGGCTGTGCAGAGAATTTTCAATTTCAGACAACTTGAGGATGAGCATCTCCCTAAAGCTTGGGGGAGATTTGGCTCATTACTCAGGGCTCGTCCAGGGCATGATATACTGAAGAATAAACTTCTTGATATATTCTATAATGGACTAACTGATGAATCTAGGACATACCTAGATAGCTGTGCTGGTTGTGTTTCCAGGAAAAAGACAGTAGCTGCTAAAGAATTAATGGCTAAGATAGCCTTCAATGCTTCCAACTATAAGAGTATTTCTTTGAATAGAATTCACACTCTTGTTTATCATTGTGACAGGATTCTTCTTGGGAAAATAAATAGTATGCTCATTTCCTTTGACATTAAATGTCACTTTGCTCTCAGTGCAATTTATCACAGCTCCTGTAGTGTTTAAAAAAGGTCTTCCAAGAATAATAGATATATTATCATCCTCAGGCATTACTAATATGACAAAGTCTGTAGGTATTAAAACATTAGCAATAGAGATGGGAACACCCTCACATATACCTATGGGCACAGCAGTTGATTTGTCAGCCATTTGTAGTGAAACTTCAGTTGGAACCAATTTGTTTCGGTTAAGTTTCTTATAAAAAGGAAAAGGCATAACACTAACACCAGCTCCTCAATCACATAAGGCATATTTCACATAGGTTTCTTTAATATGACAAGGAATAGTTGGAATACCGGGATCTCCACGCTTTTCAGGCAATATCCCTCCAAATGAATCATTAGCAAGCATAGCAGTAATTTCTTCATTAGGTATCTTCGTTTTATTAGTGTCAATATCTTTCATATATTTTGAATATGGAGGAATTTTAATAGCATCAACAAGAGGAATTTGTATATATAAGGTTTTAATTAATTCAAGAAACTTCTCAAATCTAGCATCATCCAAAGATTTCATTACCTCTTGGGGATATGGTATGGGTCTTTGCACCCATGGATCCCTCTCTTTACCTTTTTGTTGATTTTGATGCTTCTTCTTTTTGTTCTTCTCAATAAATGGTTGAGGGTCTTCTTTCTCAGTAGGTTCAGGTTCTTCATTATTTTCTTCTTCTTGTTGTTCTTCATCAGGTGGAGATGATTCTTCTTCTACAATATTATCATCTTCAGTCTCAGCATCAGAAATAGAAATATCCTTGTCTTTTTCTTGAGATTGTCATTATCTTTGTTTTCATTGGGAGATTTTCCTGCAGAAGATTTCTTTTTGAGAGCCTCTTGCTCTTTCCTCTTAGGGTGGTTTTCAGGATAATCAGGATGCTGAGTACTTGCACCACCTCTAGTATTAACTCCACAAACCTGTTTCTTCTCAATAAGATTTTCATATAATTGATTTTGAAGAGAAACCATTTGTTCCACTTGATTATTCATAGTTTCACAGTGTTTAACAATTCTTCTAACCTCTCCCACACTAGCATTTAAATTTTCCTGAAGAAATTTAATCTTATGAGAGTTTTCCATAATTTTCATTCTAATATCATGCTCTTCAGGATTATTATGATAAGCAAAATCATTAACATAAGATACTTCAATAGGAGGTGTTACCTTTTCATTACCTTCCATAGAGCTTACATCATTAACTTGAATAGGGAAGCAAGGTTGATCAGTAGGAAGTTTAACACCCAATTCAGATAATTGCTTGAGATGAGAGGTTTTAATTCCCTTCTCTTTCATATCCTTGGAAGCTAGCTAGCTCCTTTCATTCCTTCTTCATTTAATTCAAGAATGCCTCCTTTCTTCTCCGGGAATATCTCTCTTCCATCAAACTCTTCAATATTCTAATCTTCATAATTTCTGGAGATAGTTTCCAATAACTCAGTAGCTTCATCAACGGTCATTTCCCTGAAAACATTACCTGCAATACTATCAAGATAGCTTCTAGTATTTTCAGTTAGTCCATTGTAAAATATATCAAGGATTTCATTACTCTTGAAGCCATGGGTAGGACATTTCCTAACCATCTTACTGTACCTCCCCCAAGCTTGGGGTAAATCCTCCTTCTCTTTCTGTGAAAATTTGCTAATCTCAATAATTAAACCGTGGATCTTATCAGCAGGGAAATATTTATTATAGAATACCTACAAGCATTCCTCTTTGCTAGTAATAGATCCAGGTTCTAGATGATTATACCAAATATTAGCATTTCCTCCCAAGGTAAAAGGAAACAACTTTAAGAAATAATAACGTTGGTGGATTTCATCTTTACCAAATAACACAGACAAATCATGCAAAATAGCAATGTGTTCAAAAGGAAATTCATTATCTCCCACATAAAACTTAAACTTCTCAGCTTTTCAATTATTTCAGGATCAACACTAAACTCATAATCTTTGTCTTTAATTTTAATAGCTGGAGCATTCATTTTCTTAGTAACAGGGAAATAATCATCAAGAGGAGAATTTGCATAGCTATAAAGTTTTTCCAATTTATCAAAATTCAAATCCATAAAAGCCATAGTAAATGCATCTTCTTCCTCAGAAGAAGTTTCATGCTCATCATCAGAATATTCATTATCTTCTAACTCAGACTCCACATTTTCAATAATAGAAGATTCAGGAATTTCAGATGTTTCAATTATCTCAGATGTTTCAGGTGTTTTAGGTGTCACTTCTTTGTCTATGCTACCACATATTAAATCATTTTCAGTACTAGTAGGCATTTTAGACAATGGTGAACTAGATATATTTTTACCTTTCTTTTTAGCAACAATAGCGGAAGTAGCATTAGGTGAAAGGTTTGGCCTACTTCGCAAGTCCGTACCTCTTCGAGTAGTGGAAGGCCTCACTTCCTTCGGAGTGTTCTTTTCCTTTCCCATGGTTGGGAACAAGCAAATGCAGCAAATAAATGATAACAAGTTGTCTTACCAATAAAGCTAGGTTCCCCGGCAACGGCGTCAGAAAACGTCTTGATACCCACAAGTATAGGGGATCGCTGAAATCTTCGTTGGGAAGTATTATCCAAATTTATAGTTCGACTCGATGGGAACACAAGAATACCAATAAGACTTTAGCAATTGAGGCGTCACTCTCAACCACACTTGTATATCAATAAACTTGCAGCAGTAATAGTGATGGTAGTAGGATGATTCAAGCAAACAAAATAAAACAGCAGTAGTGAACAATGGTTTCCCAGTTTTCACCGAAAAAGTGAAAGTGTAACTCAGAGATTTAAAACGTAGGCATGAGGTGACAACGGGTTGTTGCATGAAAAAGATTGATCATATAATAAGATTCATATAGCAATGGGACTTATCTCTAACTCCGATATATGTAGGTATGTGTTCCATGATTAGTTGTGCGCACTAACCAAGAGACTTTGCACAACATCTATTGTCCTACCTTCCCATTCACAGGGGCCAACTTGGAACTACATGTAATTAAGGTCTACCCTTTCGAATAGCCCGGAACAACGCATTAACACTTCATGAACACATAGAATCCTCAAACTAAAACATCTCCCCCTTGTTTTCCCTATATATCACATTTAGGGTTCGCAGGTTCAACATAATAGCAGGTAATACACTTTGCAGATAAATACCAAACTCAATTATATGATGGGGCAAAATAAGTTCAGTACTGAAATCATGCCACTCGGGCCCTAGTAGCAAGCATTAAACATAGCATAAGTGCATCAACACAATACAGGAATACCCTCAAGGTAAACCCCTAAGATCCCGGACAACGGGTATCATCACATGATCAATATCATCCAATCCCCATCCACCTCATGTGCGTACAGTGGACTACTCACACATGGTGATGGTGAGGGAGCTCATGGTCGATGGAGATGAAGGCGGTGAAGTGAAGGGGTTGTTGCATAGAAAACAAAAAATTTCCTACGTAACAAGCGGAAGAAACCCCAAGGATATAGATCTATTAGATGGAGGTAGCGAAGATGAGATCCAATCTCTTACCCTCGAAGAATGAACAAAGCCTTTTGTCGATGCAGGGGTTGGCTAGTCGATCCCCGCAACTAGACTCATCTTGTCGCGAGGAGATGTATTATCCACGCGATCCAATCCGATGGAGCACCGCACGAGCAGCGCCTCCGCGGTATCCTCACATACAGCTCGATGAAGACTCCGCCTTAGTGATCCCACAATCAAGGAGGGAGTGGCTAGATAGATCTCGGCACCACGTCGGTTGTGGTGGCGTTGATGGTGGAGAAATTCCTGCAGGGCTTCGCCAAGCGACTGCGGGAGAGAGGAGAGAGGACGAAGAGGGAGGCCGGCGGCTAGGGTATGGTTGAGTGCGCCCCAGCCCTCCCCTCCTCTTTATATAGGCTTGGGGGGCAGCCCTTGCGCCTCCCTCAAGCCTAGGGACAGCGGCCAAGGGGGAAACTTACCCCCCAAGGCACCCCCTATGATTTTGGGGCCTTTTTCATATGTTTTGCCGCATGGGCCTTGGAGGGCTAGTGCGGCCAGCCCATGTGGGCTGATGCACGCCCCCTTGGTCCATGTGGGCCCTTCTAGGTTCGTGGCCCCAAATGTGGGGCCCTCCAAAACCTTCCGGAACCTTCTAGAATCTTCCGGTACTCTGCCGAAATTTTCCCGAACATTTCCGGAACCCTGGAAACCACTTTCCTTATATGAAACTTTATCTCCAGACTCTTCCGGAGCTCCTCATGATGTCTAGGATCTCATCCGAGACTCCGAATCAATATTCATTCACACCATCAAATATCTCAAGCCCTACCTACACCGAAGCCTTAAGTGTGTGACCCTACGGTTTCGAGAACATGCAGACATGGTCAAATCAATAATCAATAGCGGGACCGGGATGCCTATATTGACTCCTACATATTCAACGAAGTTCCTTATCGATTGAACCACGATGCCGGAGATTCTTAATCTCGTATACGATTCCCTTTGTCTCACCGATATTCAACTTGCCTGAGATTCGATCGTCGATATCTCCATATCTAGTTTCATCTCGTTACCTGGTGATACCCACAAGTATAGGGGATCGTTGAAGTCTTCGATGTGTAAGTATAGTATCGATCCCACGAGGAGTAGAAGGTATAAGTATTTATCCTCTCAAATAAGAGTGTCACTTCCCTTATTATCTATGCACTAGACAACTAAAATTATTAAATGATGCAAGTGTTTTTGGGTTTTTGGTGTAGAGTTTGCAATAAGGTAAAATGCTGAGAATGCAATATGACAAGTGAAAGCTCTCAAAGAGAGAAAGCCCAATCCTCTATGCAGCAAGAGGACAAGCTCAAGTGTGTGTTTCTTATAGTGGAGAGAGTTCCAAGGGCTACTTACACTAGTAGAAAACAGGTCTATGATACCGCCCTTTTAGTACCGGTTGTACTAAAACCGGTACTAGAGGGGACATTAGCACCGGTTGCAATTGTGTGTCAGCAGGGGTTCTGCGTCGAGCACATTTAGTACCGGTTTTTTCATACCAACCGGTACTAAAGATGGACCTTTAGTACCGGTTGCTATTAAAAACCGGTACTAAAGGGGGATGCAGGTGCAGCCACGGTTGGTGGCCCCACGGCAAGCCCTTTAGTACCGGTTGGTATGAAAACCGGTGCTAAAGGTGCTGCCTATATTTGCTTCTTCCAGCCCGAGCCAGCTCCATTTGTAGCAACTCGACCCACACTCCATTTTTCCTCTCTCCCAAGCTCAAATTGACCACCATTTTCTCCAACAACTTCCAAGATTGGTGGCACCTACATATATAAGGGTTAGCAACTTCATCTTCTCTTCCGGCATTTCAAGTTTAGCTCATTTCGTGCAAGTTTGATTTTGGTGGTGCTTGCAAGGTGTTTGATGAAATTCCTAAGTTAGGGATTTCATTTGTTTTATATGCATTTTGAGCTCAAATTAAAGTATAATTTGTGGTTTTATATAGTGTCGTCCCGTCCCTTCCTGACCGCCGTCGACCACCCGCGCCGCTCCGTCACCGACACCACCTCGGTGAGCCTCTTTTTTTATCTTTTATTTTAAAAATGTTAGTTATATGATTTAAATGCATAATTATTTCTTGTATAATTTTCTTATGTTTTTTATATGTATAGTGTCATGGTTTTGATATCCGTCCCCGTCGGCCCTCGTCCGGTCTATGATTCCGATGTGGTATATTTTTATAACTATTTATTTTGTTTCATGGTTATAACAATCATGCCGACCAACTTGACATAGATATATTTCTATTTAGGAGGTAGTTGAACCGGAAATTCCAGCCGACCCTATTGTCGAGTTTTTAGAAAAAGAAAACAACGATTTAAAAGCAAAATTGAAGATAAGTGAAGATCTTCGTCTCCAATGCCTGGAAGAAGATGGTATTGGAATTGAAGATTGCCGACATCGTCGATGCTCACGGGGTCAAGCTTGCCGACATCGTCACTGCTAACGAGATGAAGATGGATGCAATGCGCGTCAAGCTTAAAAAGATTAGAAAATATGTCATTAGTCAAGAGGCTTGGTATCATTATGCTGTTGGTTCAGTAGTTACCTTGGTTGCGATTCTTATCACATTTGTTGTTGGATTTAAATTCTTTAGATAGTTGTATGTCAGTTTCATTTGATGTATGTTTCGTGAGAACTATGTATTACATTTGGGCACTACTCTACTTTGGTTTTAATGTGATGAACTTGTATTAATTAATTTGGTCACGTATCTCTATTTATTATTTAGCTGGTGTAATGGTTTTTGATGTATTTATTATGTAATGCAGATGAGCCGAGAATGGATGTACGGTGATCGACGCCGTCCCGAGTTCATTGATGGCATGCATCGTTTTCTCGATGTGGTTAAGTTAAACAAGCTGAAGAATGGTTTTATGATTTGTCCATGTGATGAATGTCGGAATACGAGGAATTACCCGAGCGTAAGAACCATACACTCCCACCTGTTGCGACAAGGCTTCATGCCCAATTATTTTTGTTGGACCAAGCATGGAGAAAGAGGGGTTATAATGGAAGACCCTGAAGAAGAGGATGATGACAACTATCCTGTGTTCTCTGAACACGGTGATACTACAATGGGGGAAGACGAAGTTGAGCATGAGGTCATTGTTGATCAGTCCGATGATGATGATCTGGGTCGGGTCATTCTTGATGAACAGATGAAGTGCGGATGTGAAAATGAGTGGTCGAAGTTGGAGCGCATGTTAGAGGATCACAAAAAATTGTTGTACCCAAATTGTGAAGATGGCCAGAAAAGCTGGGTACCACACTGGAATTGCTGCAGTGGAAGGCAAAGAATGGAATATCTGACAAGTCATTTGAAGAGTTGCTACAAATATTTAAGAAGAGTCTTCCAAGAAATAATGAATTGCCCCATAATACATATGAAGCAAAGAAGATTGTCTGCCCTCTTGGATTAGAGGTGGAGAAGATACATGCATGCATCAATGACTGCATCCTCTACCGCGGTGAGAAGTACGAGAATTTGAATGCATGCCCGATATGCGGTGCATTGCGGTATAAGATCGGGCGAGATGACCCAGGTGATGTTGAGGGCGAGCATAGCCCCAGGAAGAGGGTTCCGGCGAAGGTGATGTGGTATGCTCCTATAATACCACAGTTGAAACGCTTGTTCCGAAACAAAGAGCATGCCAAGTTGTTGCGATGGCACAAAGAAGACCGTAAGGAAGACGAGATGCTAAGACACCCCGCTGATGGGTCTCAGTGGAGAAACATCGACAGTGCGTTTGGGCATTTTGCAGCTGACGCAAGGAACTTAAGGTTTGGTCTAAGTACAGATGGCTTGAATCCGTTTGGGGAGCAGAGCAGCAGTCATAGCACCTGGCCCGTGACTCTATGTATCTATAACCTTCCTCCTTGGTTGTGCATGAAGCAAAAGTATATTATGATGCCAGTGCTTATCCAAGGCCCGAAGCAACCCGGAAACGACATTGATGTGTATCTGAGGCCATTAGTTGACGAACTTTTACAGTTGTGGTCTGACGAAGGCGTACGTGTGTGGGATGAGTACAAACAGGAGGAATTTGGCCTACGAGCATTGTTGTTTGTAACCATCAATGATTGGCCTGCTCTTAGTAACATTTCAGGACAGTCGAACAAGGGATACAATGCATGCACACACTGTTTAGATAAGACTGACAGTACATATTTAGGTAACAAGATTGTGTATCTGGGGCATCGTCGATTTCTTCCAAACAGGCATCACGTAAGAAACAAAGGCAAGCATTTCAAAGGTGAGGCAGATACCCGGACAAAGCCTACACGCCCTGATGGTGATGTTATATATGACATGGTCAAGGATTTAGAAGTAATCTTTGGAAAGGGTCCTGGCAGTCTATCTGTTCCGAAAGACGCAAAAAAGCACGTACCCTTGTGGAAAAAGAAATCTATATTTTGGGATTTACCCTATTGGAAAATCCTAGAGGTTCGCTCTGCAATCGACGTGATGCACGTGACGAAAAATCTTTGCGTGAACCTGCTAAACTTCTTAGGCGTGTATGGGAAGACGAAAGATACAACGGATGCACGGCAGGACCAGCAACGTATGCACGAAAGAGACAACCAGAATCCAGAGAAGTATCAAGGTACTGCCAGCTATGCTCTTACCAAAGAAGAGAAGGAGATCTTTTTTCAAGTCCTGAGCAGTATCAAGGTCCCTTCTGGCTACTCGTCGAATATAAAGGGAATAATAAACATGGCAGAGAAAAAGTTTCAAAACCTGAAGTCTCATGACTGCCACGTGATTATGACACAATTACTTCCGGTTGCATTGAGGGGGCTTTTACCGGAAAACGTTCGAGTACCCATTGTGAAGCTATGTGCATTCCTCAATGCAATTTCTCAGAAGGTAATCGATCCAGCAACTCTACCAAGTTTACAGAAGGATGTGGTCCAATGTCTTGTCAGCTTCGAGTTGGTGTTTCCACCGTCCTTCTTCAATATTATGACGCACCTCATAATTCACCTAGTCGAAGAGATTTCCATTCTCGGTCCTGTATTTCTACACAATATGTTCCCCTTTGAGAGGTTCATGGGAGTCTTAAAGAAATACGTTCATAACCGTGCTAGGCCAGAAGGAAGCATGTCCAAGGGCTATGGAACAGAGGAGGTCATTGAGTTTTGTGTTGACTTTATTCCTGATCTTAAGCCTATCGGTGTTTCTCAATCGCGCCATGAGGGGAGACTGCGTGGAAAAGGCACGCTAGGAAAGAAAGCAACAAGAAGTATGGACGGGCATTCTTTCACTCAAGCACACTACACAGTTCTACAAAATTCCAGTTTGGTGGCTCCGTATATCATGAAACACATGGATATTTTACGCTCCGAATACCCGGAGCAGACTAACTTCTGGATTAAAGGAAAGCACGTGGAAACTTTCGGCAGTTGGTTGCGTACACATCTCATTAATAACACCACTGTTGGAGATGAGCTATACTTGTTGGCCAAGTCACCATCTTCGACTATATTGACTTTCCAAGGGTACGAGATAAATGGGAATACATTTTACACGGAAACCCAAGACAAAAAGAGCACTAACCAAAACAGTGGTGTCCGCTTTGATGCAACAAACGACGATGGGACAAAGGACACATATTATGGTTGCATACAGCAGATATGGGAACTTGACTATGGACCTTCTTTTAAGATCCCTTTGTTTCAGTGCAAATGGGTCAACCTGGCAGGCGGGGGTAGAGATGGACCGGCGGTATGGAATGACTACAGTGGATCTCAACAATCTTGGGTACCACACCGAGCCATTCGTCCTAGCCAATGATGTGGCTCAGGTTTTCTATGTGAAGGACATGTCTTCCAGACCGAAAAAAAGAAAAGATAAGCGAGCCGATACATCATGCGATCAGCCAAAGCGCCACATAGTTCTTTCAGGGAAAAGAAACATCGTGGGTGTGGAGAACAAGACAGACATGTCAGAAGATTACAATAAGTTTAATGAAATTCCGCCCTTCAAAGTGAAAACTGACCCAAGCATCGTGTTAAATGATGAAGATTGTCCATGGCTACGGCGCAATCAGAAGAAAGGGACACACACGAAGAAAACAAGTGAACACTAGATAGGGATATTGTTGGTGATGTGTAATAATTAATGTATTAAACCTTTTATCAAATCCACACGGTTTCCCCGTCATACAGCCCAACGGTGGCTCGTGAGTGCCTGCATATCAAATGCACCGTTGGGCTGTATGACGGGAATCCGAATGATTTGCATATAGGGTCATGTGGCTGATCCAACACTGGTTTTGCCCATCCGGAAGCTTGCGCATCCGTCTCGCGTCGTCGTGAGCAGCAAATCGACCTTCGATCCAAGCAGCCGCAAGACTTCTGTGATGATCTAACGACCGTCCCAAAAAGTGTTGGGAATGTTGTAGATCATCACAGAGCCTTGCAGCTGCTTGGATCCGACCGAGGGGCATGGCTACCACTTCCACCACCACCACTCCCACCTCCTCGGCAATTCATCATTGTGTCACCCTAATCCAGTGGTTGGATTCAACCTACCCGAGGGCTTGTGTTAGGGAACATGCCAGCGGGTAGGCTAAATCCAACCATTGGGTTCGGTGACAAAGGTAGACGCTCGTTGTGTGCCGTTTCGCTGCAGGGACGTCGCTATTTATAGGCGATTAGAGGGTGTACCTGTGCAGATCCGTGTGCTTCTTTTTAGTACCGGTTGGTAACACGAACCGGTACTAAAGGCCCTGATCCAACAGCCCATAAGCGCTCGAAGGAAACACACAATCCGTGTGCTTCTGATCCAACGGCTCACAAGCGCTCTAAAGAAACACACCCCTGATCCAACAGCTCACAAGCGCTTGAAAGAAACACACGATCCGTGTGCTTCTTTAGTCCTGGTTGTTAACACAAACCGGTACTAAAGGCCCTGATCCAACAGCTCACAAGCGCTCGAAGGAAACACACGATCCGTGTGCTTCTGATCCAATGGCTCACAAGCGCTCTAAAGAAACACACGATCCGTGTGCTTCTTCCACCGCTTCCCGCCTTCGTCTTCCTGTAATTTCTCACTATATATATGTAGGCTTGGCCTCCATTGTCATATCACATCTAAACTCATATCTGCAACCTCACTGTTCTCGGCGACGATGTCCATGTTGGACCAGAGGGGCGATGTGCGGGACTGGGCTCCACCGGGATGGCACTAGGAGGTGCTACCTTCCGGGATGCGCAGCTTGGTGAGGAATCCGGGTGACGTCGTCGACCCGGATCTTCTGTGGTGGCAGTCGCGTGGGCCACGCTCGGTGCAGAGGGAGCCGGCCCCCGAGGAGGAGGTACGTCGCCGTATCAGGGAGGAGGATGAGCACGTCCGTCGCTACATGTATCTATTGGATACACAGTATGACAGTAGGTGGTCGTTTCTTCAGAGGGTTCCTTCTCACGTGAGCTATGACCCTGTGAGGGTTCCTTCTCTTTGGATGCGCAGCGCCGGCGGCTCAGCACCCCGCGGCTCAGGAACCGGTCGAAGTTAGTTTCAGAGTCTGTGATCGCCATTGTAGTTCTCTTGTCTGTGATCCTAGTTTAGGTTACTACTTGCTTTTGAAAACTTGCGACCTAAACTATCAACTTCGGGAGATGTGTGTGATATTCATGCATATGTATAAAAATATTAGGTCTCGCCAGGTACGAGGGGGACGACCCACCTCCTTCGGACTTCAATGAATATATATAAATTATATAAATAGATAGATTTAATGGAGTTCAAATTCCAAATTTTAATATTAAATGAATTCACCTATAATTTCAAAAAAATGAATTTGTCATAATGACTTAATTAGTGAATTAATGGAGTTCGAATTCCAAATTTTGTAATTAAATGAATTCACCTATAATCTCAAAAAATAGATAGAAAAAATAAGAGCGAAAAAATAACCAAAAAACATAAGAAAGAAAAAATAAACAGAAAACATAATACAGAAAAAATAAACAGAAAATATAAGAAAGAAAAAATAGAAGAGAAAAAAGAAACTAGAGGAAAAAAATCAAAAGCCCATTAATACCGGTTGTTAGATACAACCGGTACTAAAGGGGTGGGCTTCGCGCGCGAAATTTTGCCGCGGCCCAAAAACAGACCTTTAGTACCGGTTGTTATCTACAACCGGTACTAAAGACCCTTTAGTACCGGTTGCGGAGAACAACCGGTACTAAAGGCTGTTTTGAGCAGTTTAAACGGGGAATCGTCCCCAATTTCCTCTAAGTGTTCATTCCTCGCGCGCCTCGCCTCCTCCGACCTCGCCGTCTTCGTCGTGCTGCCCGGCCACCGTCACGCCCCTCCGTCGCGCGCCCCCGACGCCGCCCTCTGCCGCGCGCCCCCGACGCCGCCCTCTGCCGCGCGCCCCCGACGCCGCCCTCTGCCGCGCACACGCGCCTCGAGTCGCCGTCGACGCGCCGCACCCCTCGGCCCTCCGCACACGTGCCCCTCGAGCTCGCCGTCGACGCGCCGCACCCCCGCGGCCCTCCGCACACGTGCCCCTCGAGCTCGCCGTCGACGCGCCGCACCCCCGCGGCCCTCCGCACACGCGCCTCGCCGTCGACTTGGATATCTCCGGTAATTTTTTTTTCATTTTGTTTTTACTAGTTTTTATTACTGTTTATTACTGTTTTTTCATGTTGTTAGTAATAGAAATTTTTGCATTTTGTTTAGGTTATTATTACAAAATGTAGCAATTTTTGCAAAGTTAGAAAATTTGAAAATGTAGCAAATTTGAAAACTTAGCAAACTTAGCAAAGATAGAAAATTTAGCAAATTTGAAAATGTAGTTAGCAAAGCAAGGTTATATTTTTGCAAAGTTAGAAAATTTGAAATGTAGCAAATTTAGCTAAGTTAGAAAATTATTGTATAAGATAAAAGCAATGTTATTTTTAGTTGCAATATTTTTTTGTATAAGAAATGTATCAAAGCAATGTTACTTTTAGATGCAATATTATTGTGTATAAGAATATTAAAGTTGTTTAGAAAATTTACCAAAGTTAGAAAATTTACCAAAGTTTGAAAATTATTTTAGTTTATTATTAGTGTAGCAATTTTGTTAGAAATATTGCTAAGTCATTTAGATAACATAGTAAAGTTTGAAACATTGCTAAGTTTTAAATATTGCTAATTTAGAAATATTCCTAAGTTTGAAATATTGCTAAGTTAGAAAATTTTAGTAGAAAAGTTTAAAATTTATTTCATTAGTGTATAAGTAAATTTAGCAAAGTTTGAAAATTTATCAAAGCAATGTTATTTTTAGTTGCAATGAAATTTAAAGTTGTTTGCTATGAATTAAAAATTTGCAGTGACATTGAGCTATGGAGGACGACGCCCCCTTCATCCGAGACGAGGAGAATGAAGACCGGATGCAAGCAATTATATATGATAGGGCTGCAGGACCCAATTCTGATGGCGAAGATTCCAGCGAAGAAGACGACGAAGATTTCAGCGCGAAATGTTTGAATGACTCCGGTGAGGGAGTTGAGTTAGAAAATTTCAGAGACGACAACGACGACGAAGAAGTGCCGTTAGAAAACTCTGGCGAGGTATATATTAGTCTTGTTGATCACTAGCTAGATGCATTAATTGATTTATATTGCACTTATTAACGAAACATTTTTCTTTTAGCCCTCTGGATCTAAGTCGTCAATCCCTAAACGAGGCCCGAACCAAGGGGTAAAGCTGCCGGATGGTGCAAAATTGTCGATCGACGAAGTTAGTGTAAAAGGCAAACCGGAGAAACCCGAAGGAATCTACACTAAATATGTAGCTCAATGCGGCGTTCTTGTTAGGGACGCCGTCCCGATCACCGTTGCAGAATGGAATAAGCCGAAGAAAGCCAACATTGGCGCAAAATATCTCGAGGAAAGAATTAAAGATAACCTTTGGACCTCGATGTTGCATTCTTTCACCCTACCGGCAGATCTCCCACAGAAGAGGCAGGATAAAGTCAAGCAATGGACTCTTAGCAAAATGGCCCAGCAATTCAAGAACTGGAAGAACGCATTGTGGAGAAAATATGCGAAAAAACCTCCAAATTTCACCGGAGCTCTAGAGAAGCTAAAAGATGACTGGCCTGAATTTGCGGCATATAGGAAATCGGCCGTCGCTGTGGCCCGATCGACCCAAAATAAGTTGAATGCTCAGAAGAAGAAATATCACCATCGTTTGGGCTCAGGTGGCTACAAGACTGCCTTGCCTAAGTGGGAAGCCTATGAAAACGAGCTGCGTAAAAAAGGGATCACTCCACAGACAGATGGCTGGCCCGACAGGTCCAAGTTCTGGTTGTTTGCGCATGGGGCAGTCTTGGACCCAGACACATGGAAAATTGTTGCACAGGGAAAATGGAAGAAAAGAATTACAAGAGTCGCCAAAAAACTAGTTGACGCAATAGAACTAGTCCGACAGGGAAAATATGTTCCTGATAGAGAGGACGACGAGCTTTCACTCGCCCTCGGGAATAAAGAACACTGGGGACGATGTCGAGGCAGAGGAGGCGGGGTTGGTTTTCTTGAAGGGTTTCCGGAGGACGCTGCATCTTATAGAAAACATTGCAGAAGTAAAAAGAGGGAGGCGGAGAGGTTTACTGCATTAGAAAGCCAGATGCATGATGTGAAGGAGCAACTGGCTTTAATTACCCAGCAAAGGGAATCTCAGCCGCGAGTAGAAGATCATGCAGTCGAAGTCTGCCCATCTCAGCGGAAAAGCAGCGTGGGTTCCACGCAGCAACAAGATCCTGCAGTTGATGAACCGTCGGCGGCACGCTACCCCGTTGATGATATCACGGAGAAGACAAATTGTGAGTTACATGCGCCAATGAATAACCTTAGTTTTCCGGTGGCGAATGGCTATGCTTTACCACATCAACCTGGAGCAACCTTCCATTTTGGTGAGATTCCAGCTGGATTTGCTCGTGTCGGGGTCACGAAAGTTTTGTCGGGATTCAGCTCAATGCATCTTGACATTCCTGGAGCTGAAGGCGAGAAGACATTGGGAGAAGTCGAGCTTGGTATCGTTCTATGGAAGAAGAAATACATCAAGTTTCCAGACTCGGCGCCAAGGCCACCGACTCCTCCGGTTAGAAATTCACCACAGCAAAGTCCACCCTCCTCCCCCGACGATGTGGAGCCCACCGCGAGTCCATCGCCCGCGCCGTCCCGTCAGCCGACTGCTGCGCCCACTAGCAGTAATTTGACAAAGCGGAAGCTGTTCACGTCGTCCCCTGTCAAGAAACGTGCAAGAAAACCCAAGGAAGTCAAGGCTCCTGAGAAGTTAGCTGGCGAGATGACTATGGAGGAATTAAAACTGAGCACACAAGGCAAGGCTAAAGCCTTTTTTGAACAGAAAAAAAAGGAAAGACTGGAGGCAAGACTTGACCCCATAAAGGAACTTCTGAAGACTATACCAACCGAGGTAAAAGATCGCACCGTTGACAACCTATATAGGTTTCCACAAGCGCCCCTTTCAGACTATGAGCGAGGTATTGACAAGGTACTTTCCTCACAGACGGAGAAAGAAAAAGCGTGCGGGAAAAGAGTTGCCCAGCTCGGAGAACAAGAAGCACAATCGATCGCCCCGCTCATTGTGCCTTCTGAAGCTCGGGAAATCGAGCATGGAGAAGTTGTCATTGGCGACGTGGGTTATGAAATAGCGCAGATAACAATTCAACCTAAATTTGAACTCGGGCTGCCTCTGGTCGAAATCCGAGTGCTCTAACAACACAGTTATATAAATTGAATAACTGGTACATGGCCGCCGCAAAACAAGGGAGAGAATATCTCATGGCGGGAGTTAAGGACCAACACTACTTCCGAGAATATGGTGTGCAGGTTGATTTCTCCGAACTTTTTCAGATGTACAATCAACTTGCTCTCGACAAATCTATCATCAGCTGCTATTGTCTGTAAGTAATTTATTCATGTAATTTAATTATTTATAGTTAAGCTCGTTTCATTACTTGTAATTATCCTCACAACATTCTTTTATATGCTATTATGCAGAATGAAGATTCGTGAATGCCGAATGGGTGGAATCTGGGACATTGGGTTCATTGACCCGGATAAAGTTAATGAAGTCACCGTAGAAAGACCTTTTTATGTCCAGGACACAGAGGACCGTTTGCTAACGTTTTTTAAGCGACAAAGTACCAAAAAGGAAATACTTTTTCCTTACAACTTCGGGTTAGTGTTACTGTCTTGTACACATTCTATTTTGCTTTCCCGATAATAAGTGTAATTGATGAGTTCTGAATACCTGCGTATATAAATGTGCGCAGGTTCCACTACATTCTGTTTATCATTAGACTTGACGAAGGAGAAGTTGAAGTCTGGGACTCATTAAGGAAAAATCAAGATGATTATAAAAGCGTGCGTCTAATGCTCAAGAGGTAATTTCAATCGCAATATATCGTCCACTTTCGTTCATTTCCGGATATCAAAAGTATATAAAATAACTCCTCAATTCATTTTCTTTTCTGGGCAGGGTTTGGAGAAAGTTCATCGCGGAAGAACGCGGTGAATGGAAAGATAAGCTGGAGTTCAAGGCTAACAATGTAAGTACTACTACGTATCTAGGTCTGTGTATCTTTCTAATACCATTATCATTCTCTTGATTATTATTTGATTAAATTATATTCTTGTATAGTGGTGTCTGCGACAACCACAGGGGACGCAACTATGTGGATACTACGTTTGCGAGTATATTCACACGAGGGTCAATGAGAGAGTCAATAGTGTAAGAAATCGAGAGGTATGTAAACATCATACACAACTTTTATTTTGCTACCATCAATTGTGTTTAGTTTCGATCATAACTGATTTGATCTCCTTCTTTTAAAGATGTCAAGGAAGCGGAACCAGCTCCTACCAGAAAACCGCGTAAAAGCTATTGCGGAGGAATTGGCGGGATTCTTGCTGACGCATGTCATAGATGAATTCGGTGAATTCCACTATGTCGAAAAATAGACTCACTCCGTGCATGTACTATAGCTAGCGGTGATCTCTATTGTAATTATGACTTTATATGTAATTAACGAGAGTCCTTTATATGTGTAGTGAGTACTTTATATGTGTAGTGGGTAATTTATACGTGCTCTCCTCCGAAACCTTGAAAAATGAGCGAAAAGGAAAAAAACAGAAACCCTAAACCCCGAAAAATAAGCGAAAAGAAATAAAACCGAAAACCTAAACCTCCCTGGAAAAATAAGGGGGGGCAAAAAATCCCGGGACCTCTAGTACCGGTTTGCATTACAAACCGGTACTAAAGGTCCTCCGCCTGCGCGCGCGTTGTCGTGCCCACGTGGAGGGCCTTTAGTACCGGTTGTATATAAAACCGGTACTAAAGGGGTGACCCTTTAGTGCCGACCTTTTAGTACCGGTTGCACAACCGGTACTAAAGGCCCTATAAAACCGGTACTGATGCCCCTTTTTCTACTAGTGGTGGGAGAAGATTTGGGAATGTTATACCTTTCGTCGATGATCTTCACCCGTGGAGTGGAATGCCTCTTCCTTGATCACGAAATATGGTGGCACTAGATGATGGATCAACCGCTATGGTGATGTAGAGCTTGTCGATAGCTTCGATTAGAGATGAAAATCACCAAAAACGGAGTCCGGAGTGAAAAGTTATGGCCAAAACAAAATTTCTGCAGAGAGGTCGGCCTGGGGGCCGGCCTAGGCCGGGCTGGAGGCCGGCGGCTTCTGCCGGGGGTCCGGCCTAGGGGCCGGCCTAGGCCGGGCTGGAGGCCGGCCGGACTACCTTCCCGTGACGCGAAAAAGTGCGATTTGGGCGGAAAAACGGCCCGAAAAACACCAAACCGGAGGGGAAATCAAAGGAATTTGGCCATGGGAACGCAAAGGGAGGTAGATCAACAAGTATAGCAATGGATCCACGGATCAAAACCTACCAAAACTCACAAGAATCTCAGATCGATCCAAAAGCAATTTGGGGCTATTTTTGGTGGAAATTTTCGAAATTAGCAAAATCAAAGAATTTTTTGTGGATTTGGGGGTGGAAACAAAGGAAAATCCGTGGCAACCCTTGCTCTGATACCATATGATGTAGGGGGTTGGCCCGATCTTCACGGATTTGAGGCGGGGAAGAGGATGAACACGAAGAACACGAAGGTGGAAACGAAGAACACGAGGGGAAAAAGGGCAAATCGTGGGGATAACTCGCGAAGCCTACAAGGGAGAATCACCGGGCACAAACCCCCAGCGGAGCAGCCTCCGGATCCCAAAACCCAAGTCAACAACACGCTTAATGAAACCGATTTCTCTTACCGGCCGGTCCACCGATCCAATAGAATCCACAAGGGAAAGATTGGTTTGCACTACTAGAGACACCTAAGTGAAAGAGTAGCAACAACAAGAGATTCATCATCCTCCTCGGAGGAACCCATCATGGGAAGGAGCAACGCTCAACTCTAGTTCATTCTTCTCTACCTCAAATGGAAAAGGGGGAAAGCTATTTATAGTCTTAGTACAAAAGGGGGTGAAAGGTGGGGGTCCGGCTTGGGGCCGGCCTGGGCCGGCCTGGAGGCCGGCGGCGTCTGGAGGGGGCCCGGCCTGGTGGCCAGCTTGGCCGGCCTGGAGGCCGGCGTCGTCTGGAGGGGTGCCGGCCTAGGGCCGGCCTGGGCCGGCTGGGAGACCGGCCGGCTCTGGTTGGGTGCCGGCCTGGGGGCCGGCCTAGGCCGGCTGGGAGGCCGGCCAGCTCTGGTGGGGTGCCGGCCTGGGGGCCTGCCTAGGCCGGGCTGGAGGCCGGCCTGCCTGTCTTCGTCTCCTTCTTCCTCTCCTTGTCCATGACGCTTCCTTCTCCTCATCCACGCGTAGGACTTAGTTGATTGGAGTCCATGGAGTTCCTTGCCACCCTTTGGAGTTCTTGGTGGCTTGTCGTATGTTGAAGCGCATGACATGGTGATGGACGTGGGTTGGGCTACATCAATATAGCTCTCTACTGCTTCCTCATGAGCTTAAAAACAGAGTCACAGAAAGGAGTACTTTGAATATTTTAAAGATAGCACATGACAAATTTACTTGGAATGGCAAGAAAATACCATGCATAGGTAGATATGGTGGACTCAGCTGGTAAGATAGTTTGGCTTTGGGATTTGGATGCATGAGTGAACTCTACACTCAGTACGAATTTTTGGGCTTAGCAAAAGGGGTATTTGAAGCAAACATCTAACATTAACCGGTAACAGAGTAACATAAGACATTAATTAATCATAACCATATAAGCTCCACACCGTCTCCCTTGTTGACCAAGCAATTCTTTTGATGGAAAGATTAGCTTTATGAATTAACAACTACGAAACACCACACGGTTTCAAGATTTTAACCGTATTTCTTTACTAATCAATTCCACTCAAATAACCAGCAAGTTTAAGCATTCATCTTAATATCTCAAAACAAATGAGAAGTATCAAGTATCCACACAATGATCTACAAGACTATGCAGGCTTTCATTTCATTCCAATATCATATGAATAGCATTTTGTCACTTTGACAATTCAAGCAATTTATCAATAACAACTCTCCAACAAATATAAGTGAAGAACAAGAGAGTTTAACATCAACTACTAGCAGCCCTAAACAAGATAAAAGCTAAGCGAGAGCTTACTAGCAAACAACAGGTAGCTAAGAATACTCAACAAGATATAAGCGAAGCAAAGGAGTATTGTTACTCCCACACAAATAAAGCTAGGATCCAACAAGGATATGACCAGTAAACAAACAAACCAAACTGAAAGTAAAAAGACGCTCCAAGCATAGCACATAATATGTAAAGTGATAAAAACTTAGTTCAAAGAAGACGACCTCATGATAGTCGATGAAGAAGAGGGGATGCCTTGGGCATCCCCAAGCTTTGACGCTTGATGGTTCTTGATATTCAGAGGGGGTGCCATGGGGGCATCCCCAAGCTTGAGCTCTGATTCATCTTAAATTTCTTCATTATCCTCTCCTTTGGAACTTAAAAACAACCTTCACACAAAACTTCTCATAAACTGATTAGAGGGTTAGTGCTCATAAATTAAA